>OX454416.1:123582759-124099230 GCA_949715475.1 Microchrysa polita | reverse complement strand
TTTAGTGCTACAATAAGGTTCTATTGGATTATAAAAATGGCGCCAAATGCCATTATTGGACTGTTATTCAGTGGTTATACCCTGTAAAGTGCCCCTATTAATGTTAGAAGAGAATATTTTCCGAAGTATTATAGGGATGGAACTGTTATTTGGGTACCACGTTCATTCTTAAAAGTTTTTTTCATTTAAAATGAAATTTGGTGCCCATATGTAGTTTACATTCCAAATTTTGCCAAATGACGAGAAAAAACAATGGCTAACGTAAATATGTTTCGTTTGAATCTGCGTCAAGGTACAATTCAAATCTTTTACTGAACCGAGTCGAAGGCTTGGCGCAATTTAGCTTGTATAATTGAATGATGAACACTGATCCTGAATTAATGAAGGACCCGCAAAAATGGGCACTTAATCCAGGAGTGTCAAACTGAAAACCTGACCTGAGCCAAAATACCCATCGTCATCAAATATTAATGCTGATGATGGCTTATTCTCCATAGTTGGAAGCCAGAATGCATTCTGAATAAAATTTACAGAAATTGGTGGAAATTGTGCGTTTTTTTAAACTTCATTTTTCGGCTTATTTCAGTTTTGAGAGTTGCAGTCTGTAAGGATCAAAAAGATGTATCTTCTGGGAATCAAGACCCGAAAACTTTTCCTCAAAATTTAAGTGATTAAAAGCTTATTTTCCCCTTTTCTATTATAAATGCTCTTCAAACAAATTTTGAAACTTTTGACATGATGTTAAAACGCCGAAATTTGGCGGATCGATCAAGAGCCACAATTTGCGAATTAATTTTTCCGACCTTTTGAACAGCTGATCAGAACCAGTCATCCAGAAATAACCTTGGGATACAAAATTATTCGGCGGACAATAATTAAGCTTGAACGAAAATGTCGAATACCTGAAAAATGTGAACACAAGTTATAATGCAACTGTGGCAAAGCCAAATACATACTACTTTCTAAAATAAATTTCGAGAGAAAACAATTTCACGATTTGTCTGCACAAAAGTACTTCGAACAACCGCTAGCTTCCTAGAACAGAGGGCAAGATCAAGAGACGCGAGAGCGTCTCGCCCGCCAAAGGAAAAAGAAAAACGAAAGCGAACAAGTCTATGATTACCGGAGACAACTTGCTTTTTTGTTTGATCAGGCTACAGCCTTCCAGGCAACAGCCCCCAAAAAATTTTTTTTACCAAAATATTCCACATATCCTGTTCTAGTGCCTTTCCAAATAAAATCTTCGATCGGCACAATAACGGGTAAGATATATGCAATAAACGGTGAAATTTTCACCCTCACAGACTTAAGCGAGTAACCCAATTTCAGAATGAAGACTACAGTTGCAGAAAAACTTTCTTCTACTGTCTCTCTTCGTGATGGGATTTTTATGAAATTTGGAACGAATGATCCTCTGGTGGTCCTTCTAAAAAATCAATGTCTTCCATTTAGATAAGTGGATGGAATAACGGTAAATTAATAGGTAAAGTTAACAAAAGATTTCCAACAATTGCGTCTATCGGCTCATCGCATTGACCATTTTTTTAAACACACTGCGGCATTGGGACATTTGGATATTGGGACACCGGGAGACTGGGAGACTAGGATCTTGGGGTAGTGGGATATTAGGAAATTGGGACATTAGGGTCTTGGGACATTAGGACATTGGGGCATTAGGCACAATGGGGAAACAGGGACGTGGGGACATCGGCATATTGGGGCATTGGGACATCGGGATATTGGGGCATTGGGACATCAGGATATTGGGAGAATGGGACATTGGGACATTAGGACACTGGGAGACTGGGACATTAGGACATTATGACCTTGGGACAATCGGACATTGGGACACTGGTACATAGGGGCATTGGACCACTGAGACATCGGAATGTTGTGACATTGGGACATCGGGATATTCGCACATAGGGGCACTGGGATATAAGAACATGTGAACATTAGGGTCTTGGGTCATTAGGACATTGGGATATTAGGACATCAACACATTAGGACATTGGGACATTAGGTGCACTGGGGAAACTGGGACGTGGGAACATTGGGGCACTGGGACATCGGGATATTAGAACATTGGGACATTGTAACATTTGGATATTGGCACATTGGGATATTGGAACATTGGGATACTGGGACATTAGGGCACTGAGATACAGGGACATTGGGGCACTGGGATATTAGGACATTATGCTATTGGGACCTTGGGACACTTGGTATACTGCGACATTGGGACACTGACCACTGGTACATTAGGACATTGGGATATTATCACATTAGGATACTGGGACATTTGGGACATTAGGGTACTGGGATATTGGAAAATTGGGGCATTAGGACCTTGGGACATTAGGACAGTTAGACATTGGCATATTAGGACATTAGGTGGGAGACTGGGACATTGGGATATTCCGATACTGGGACATTGGGACACTAGGGTAGTGGAACATTCGGACATTAAACCATTGGGGCACTGTGATATTTGCACATTGGACAATAGGACGTAAATTGGGACACTGGGACATCAGGATATTGGGACATTGGCACATTAGGATATTAGGACATTGGGACACTGGGATATTAGAACATTGGGACATGAGGACACTGTGACAATGGACCTTAGGGCATTAGGACATTGGAACATTGGGACTCTGTGACATTGGGACAATGTGACATTGGGACACTGGGTCAGGGGGGCATTAAGACAGATCAGTAACAGAACGTTAACAAAGCGTTGGCAAGGCAACAACAGAGCGTTAGCAGATCGTTAACAGAGTGTTAACAGAAAATTAACAGTGCCTTAACAGAACGTTAACAGAACGTAAATCGAGTAATAAAAGAAAGGTAACAGACCGTTTACAGAGCGTTAGCCGAATGATTAAAGAGAATTAAGAGAACATTAACAGAACGTTAACAGAGCATTAACGAAAAGATAATAGAGTGTTAATAGAACGTTAATAGAGCATTAACAGAGTTAACAAAAAATTAACAGATTACTAACAGAATGTTAGCAGAGCCATAACACAAAGATAACACAAATCTATTTTGCACAAAATACATATTAATAAACTATACCCATTTCATCCCAAATTATTTTTAAAAAAGCTCAGCAACAGCCATTTGTCGCGCGTTTGCAATTGCGTTTGCAGTATCTATTTATGTTAAAGAAGACCCTGTGAATATAACTTATGATATTAAATTTATGGAATATGCTGAACAAAAACCTATTGAAACTTTTCCCAAAACAAAAATATTAGTTGGCTATTTAAGTATGCAAAAATATATGATATCTGACCAAAAACAACAAAGTTGTAAAAGTTACCCCGCCAAAGAAAAATTCATCTGCCGCAAAAAGAATACATATCACTCCAATCCGCTGCTCATATCTAATTTTGTTTGCTGGATGTACTTTTGTTTTAGGTGTAAATGCTGGAGAAGTTTAAATGTACAGGACTACTTCTTAAAGTAATTTGGAGGGAGCCGTCAAAGTGGTGAATAAAATGTTAAAGCTCCCACCAAATTACTTTAAGAAGTAGTCCTGTACATTTAAACTTCTCCAGCATTTACCCCTAAAACAAAAGTACATCCAGCAAACAAAATTAGATATGAGCAGCGGATTGGAGTGATATGTATTCTTTTTGCGGCAGATGAATTTTTCTTTGGCGGGGTAACTTTTACAACTTTGTTGTTTTTGGTCAGATTTTTAAATACATAATTAAAGTTTGCATAAACCATCGAACTCTCGACGAGTTTTAATAAATTTAGTTCAACACGTCAATTTTTTTTACAAACATATACATTTTTTATTTTTACACAATGTGCTGATACATATTAGGTACGTTTTATTGAGTTTATCCCGTGCAGGTTTGGGTAGAACTTCATATAAAAAATGACACTTACCCAGGTAAAGTTCACCAGTGCAACTACCCTACACGGGATAGAGCTCAAATGTAGATGGCGGACGCATGAGGGAAATATGAGGGAATTTGTTTTTTCAAACCAAATGTGAGAGTTTTTCTCATCACGAGAAAAGATTTTGCAAAGAAATAATCATCTTTTGTGATAAAATCCACCACATCTAAAAAATAAGCCGACAAAGGTGAGTCAAAGATGCGCAAAAACTGTCAAATGTCAGCTGTTTGGTCTTAACCGGGATGTTACCCGCGATCGTTTTTTTCGAGTCAGATTTACACGCGATACGAAAAAAACATCGCTATTGTGTTTCTCCGATGTCCGATCTGACAGCGGGCCGCACAAAACTGCGAAGTGGGCCGCATGTGGCATGTGGCTAGTCAGGAAATTAGATATATTAGCGACGTTTTTTTCGTATCGCGTGTAAGTCTGACTCGAAAAAAACGATCGCGGGTAACATCCCGGTTAAGACCAAACAGCTGACATTTGACAGTTTTTGAGCATCTTTGACTCGCTTTCGTCGGCTTATTTTTTAGATGTGGTGGATTTTATCACAAAAGATGATTATTTCTTTGCAAAATCTTTTCTCGTGAGTAGAAAAACTCTCACATTTGGTTTGAAAAAACAAATTCCCTCATATTTCCCCTATGCGTCCGCCATCTACATTTGAGCTCTATCCCGTGTAGGGTAGTTGCACGGGTTAACCCATTAACGACGAGACCCTAAAATCTTACCGATTGAGCTGTAATTTTCCACGTCGGCTTAAAATGGCTAAAAACACATTTTGTAGAAAAATTTTTTTTCCCCGGATGCCGGGTTCAGGCTCCCGGCACTGTTACATATATGTAACATCAGGCACTCGAAGTACTCGAGGGTGTTACATATATGTAACATCAGGCATGATACGGGGAAAGTGTAGTCAAAGTATATTTTTGATTTTTTTTTTCAAAAAGAAAACATTTCAGTAATTTTTTTTTAATAAAGCGAAAAATATATGAAAGCCAATATTTTACATGAAGTTTGGAATGTAGATAATGCAACAATAACATAGAAATAATACGAAATGTGTGCGAAAATTGAGCAGCCTTACAAAAATATTATGTCAAATATTGTATTATTTTATTTTATTATATATGTGTTTTTGCATGTGGAGTTGTTGTTGTTTTATTGAGAAGTTTCTAGAACACCCACAGAACTAATAGATTTGACAGTTTGTGAATAGAAAAAAAGTTTATAGAACTACAGTAGTTAACAAATACAGATTTTGAGGATTATGGAAGATTTGCCAGTAAATTATAAAATTATTGTTTAAATTTTTTTGTCAATTTGTCCATCCGCCCAATTTGTCTAGAAAGGACTAATTAAAGAGCCTATAATTCCTCCTTATCTATAATTTGGTATACATTAGAAACCATTTCTTCTTTCGTAGCTCAAAATATATCCTTTTAAATATTATATTAGCAGAATTAAATAGAATAACTAATCCTTGGCATCATGAAAATAAAGCCTTGACTCCTTGCTTCGGATACTTGACTCCGGCTATCATTTTAATCCACATAGGACAACTATTGTATCCATATTCCGGATTTCTAGAGCAATTCTAATTCCGACTCTCAATATTTTTGGTATGTTATGCCAAATATGGCCGTTCAATTTGCCAGTCAAGAAGACACAAGTGTCTAGAAAATCATGTGACATGACTAATTTTAAGAAAAAACCTAAATATGTAATAGCATTTTTTCTTTTAAATTTTAACATTTATGAAGACTATTTATGCTATTTTCCTAGATAAAAATGTCTTGTTAAAATCCGGAATTTCCGTTAATCCGGATTTTATGAGAATCCGGAATTCTTTTTTTTTATAATTTATCCGGACTATCGCGTCAATAGTGTAAAAATTCCATAAAATAGAAAGAAAAAACACTAAAAAAGTACATACTCATACACCTCGTATACGAAGAGTGCACTTTCCCCATATCAGGACGGATGTTACATATATGTAACAGTATTATAAACTTATAAAACGTAAACTACGGACAATATTTATTTCATTTATTTTTTGTATTGTTTCAAAAAGACCATGTAATGTCATACGATTAATTTTTTCCCAATATTTTTCATACAATTAAATATAAAAATAAAATTCCTCTACTACTTTTGCCATCGTGACGATTTTCGTCCACATCGAAAAAACCATCAGAAAGAAACCTCTATAGCTTCCACAATAGTGAATCAAATTCAGCTAAATTGATTTCTACGCACTGCTAATAGTGTCCAGTACAGGATAAAACACTTTTTAGTGCCGAATTGATATCCTATTCCTCTAGCAGCCGTTTGAAACGAAGGATGTCTTACTGTTACATATATGTAACATCAGGCATTAATGGGTTAACATTACCTGGGTAAGTGTCATTTTTTTTGTATGAAGTTCTACCCAAACCTGCACGGGATAAACACAATAAAACGTCCCTATTATTTCCCGGTTTTCGTATACAAATATTCCCACATATGTTAGTAACTATTTTCAAAACAAATATTTTTGGGAGCTGTCAAGGTTTTGTAGTTATAGCTTTGAAACGACATTTCTAGTTTCGGGGATATGCATATTTTAATGTGAGGATAGTTGCCCTAAGCGATAAATCAGTGAAAATTCGAGTCAAAAAGGAAAAATAAATTCTAAAATTTGCGAAGAATAAAAAAATGTTTGATGCTATCCCGAAGTGGCGAGATTTTTAGTTTATCTCAGCTGTTTCGTTCTATAAGAACAAGGAACGCAACCAAAGAGAATCTTACGGCTATATGTCGTGGAGAGCTGCTTTTACTATCCACGTGTAATTACAAACCGTTTTTATAGCATTAAAATGCATATCTAAATTTTAAAGAATGTAATTTAGCCGACTAGGGAATGAGGGATAGATGCCTTTAGGAAAAGTCTTGGGGCGTCTATACCCCAAAAATTAGGGGCATATATTGTTTTCTGGGTGGACAGATGCCACATTTTTGTACAAAATTGTATAAAAAGAAATAAAAGTTGACTGGGAATATAAAATTAACTAGTAAAGACCTAACAAATAAGAAAAAAAGCTTCCGCTGACATGAAATAGAGAAAAGTTGCGTGCGATTGAATAGTTTCGTTATAACGCGGTTGTGTGGACAACCCTAAAAATCAAAATGCAATTACTGTTAGTGTCAGACGATGCTCTTTAATTGTCCATAACATTTTTGTGTCTGGAAATACTAGTTTGAGCAACTCCGGCATCCATCTACCCTAATTTAATGATTAATGTCAATCTAATGGCAAAAAAAACCATGTTATGCAAAGATTTTAATTCCAAATTACTGCCATACGAATCACCAGTTAGAACTGAAATGGAAAAATAGTTTTGATATTTTCTGATAAGTCACAACAATGACAATTAAATGCGCATTATTATTCCGAGCTTACGTGTTGAAAGTTAGAAAAAATAGTTGTGTCCTTACACTAGCTAATAAAAAACGAACGAATTGGTTAAAATTATGCTCATTTCCAAAGTGTTTATACTACTTTTGTCTCTCAAGAATGGGGAAATGGTTTGTTCGTAACTTATTAATCGACCAGTTTTCTGAATACATTTTTTGTTTCAGTTATTAATCCACTATCCGCTGACTATCGATTGCAATCCCAACAGGACGTATGCCGGTGCATCGTGTATTGTAAAAAATAAATCACTTATTGACATCCATGTTAATTTAAGGCATCCTGTAGTCGCTCTGGTTGTGGAACCTATCATACATCAAGTGCTTCCGAATAGAAAAAAAATTAAATTTTTTGCGGGAGTTTTTGATTTTTGTATCGATCCTAATAATTGGTCGAAACATTTTATTCATCTTTATGTGAATTATTTTACACAGTACTTTTTGGAAGGAAGACGACTGATTTGTCCAATAGCGCCGCAAAATTTCACGGCCTCAAATATTTCGGTGGACGGAAGTGTTGTACCCGTAAGTTTTTTCTATAAGAAGCGAAGGATATATGTGGCAAACATAAGTCTGTATGATGTGGGTGATACAGCAAGTAAGAAAAGGATTTGGCTCGGAACAGCAATTACTAAGACAACTATACGGGAAGTGTGAAAGCGGAATCATTTAATATAACTATGAATTTAGTTTTTGTTTACAATGGAAATAATTTTTTGGCTGTATTTTGACGGGACTTTCCACTATCCACTAGCAGGTAATAAAACGGCGGGGTTTTTAGTAGGCGGGATGCCTTAAATGGGATTTTTTAAATTTGTTAGTTTAGTTGCTATGCTATATATATGTGTGCAAGTCTCAATTAGTTGTAACATTTGTTTCACAGTTAAAATAAATTACATTACATTACAAGGAAAGTCCGTTTTGAATATCACTCCAAAAAGTGTTGAATAAAGTGGGAACCATACGAAATCCCCAATCAAAAAATCCCGAAACGTAGAAAAATCCCCAAAATCAAAATCCCCATATTCAAAATCCCCATAATCATAATACCCATTTACAAAATCCCCATAATCATACTACCCATATACAAAATCCCCATCCCCAATCATAAAATCCCCAAGCACCCGAAATATGTAGATGAATGGTAGTAAAAAATGGTAGATGGCTGGTAGATGGTAAATGGTTGATGAAAGACTAAATTGTTGATGGTTGATGGTAGATGGAAGGTGTTAAATGATAGATGGTAAATGGCACTAGGAGGGTCGTAAATCGATACTAACTTTTTTTTTGATTAGCACAAACAAAATGTTCGAGTACATTATATTGAATAAACGTTTGCATATATCGTTCTAAACATATTAGGTTTTCTTTAACATCGTCGAGACATGTCCTCATCCGAACGAATATTCGCGGAAAATTTGGTTGGCTTATTGTTGGAACCGATTCGCCTGCACATTATTGTAGTAGATGTAGCAAATGTACTAGATGTAACATATAAGTAATTGATGTAACCCACTGTAATGTAGAAGGAGCTGTCAATAAAGAGCCAGTCACGATCTAACACCTGGCGCAGCCGTAAGTTCAAAAAGTTATAAAACTAAATAATTGTATCAGTGCAGTGACTATATTATTGCCGAAAAAATGAACGCGATAAGGCCAATTGAGATGCTCAGCTTCGAAGGTCCAATGGTCGAAAATTGGAAAAAATTTCGACAAAATTTTGAGATCTACGCGATTGCCTCTGAGCTGTACAAAAACCCTAACCCTGTGCAAGTGGCCAGATTTATTTGTGCAATTGGTCCGGAGGCTATTGATGTGTATAATAGTTTATCCATCGCCACGGAAGACACTAAAGAACTGAACGATATCATTTCGGCGTTCGAAGCGCTTTATAAAGAAAAAACGAACGAAGTTTACGAGGCGTTTCAATTCCACCATCGAAATCAAAAACAAGATGAGCCATTCAATAGCTACTATGTCGATTTAAGGAAAATGGTGAAACGATGCGGATTTGAAAATGATTGCCGGATGCTAAGGGATCGAATTGTCTGTGGAACATCAGACAAGTGTTTGCAAAAGCGATTTTTGGAAAAAGATGCATTGACACTGGACGAGGTGATTGAGATGACCCGCGCATCTGAGGCAACAAATAATCGTGTCAAAACTATGCAAAAAACATCGGAAAGTGGGTCGGTAAATATTATCAGTAAAAATGTTGAAACTTTTAATAAGAATAATGTAAGTCAGGGCCATAGATTTAAGTGTACTATGAAATGTAACGGAGTCCATGAAAGAGGAAAATGTCCAGCCTTTGGACAAAAGTGTTTCAAGTGCGGGCGAATAGGCCACTTCGCAGTATGCTGCAGAGCGCCAATTCAAAAAAAAAAATACAGCAGGTAAAAATTGACGGTGATGAACGATTTAAAATCGACAAGTTACGCGAGCATGATGAGACTATGCTTAATGCATGGTATGAAACTATTAAAATCGGAAAAAACTTAATTTCATTTAAATTAGACACCAGTGCCCAAGTGAATGTCATGCCTCTATCCGTCCTGAAGCGAGTTGGTCCATTTGAAATTTCAAAAACTTCAAAAAAGATAGAAGCGTTTGGTGGAAGTAAAATTCAAGTGTCAGGTGTTGTATACTTATAGATTGTATTCATAAAACTGAAATGGCAAAGTTAGAGTTTGTAGTCACTGATATAGATAGTGAAATTACGCCTATTTTGGGGTTACATGCATGTATCAAGTTGAACATCATTCAAAGAATTTTGACGGTGACGTCAGACAAAGAGAGTTTTTTAGAAAAATTCAAAGATGTATTTGAAGGATTAGGTTGTTTTGGGAGTAATGTAGAAATAAAATTGATCAACGATCAGGTGTATAGTGTTAAACCACCCAGAAGAATACCTTTGTCACTTATGGAGCCAGTTAAACAAGAGTTAGAAGATATGACTAAAAGAGGAGTTATAATAAGAAGTGAAGAAACGTCCAGATTTGTATCAAACTTGGTAATAGTAGAGAAACCTTCTAAAAAATAAGACTCTGTCTAGACCCCAGGGAGTTAAATGACGTTATATTAGACGAAAGGCATATTATACCGTCTTTTGAAGAAATAATTGGAAAACTGGCTAATAAGCGTTTCTTTACAATGTTAGATTTGAAAGATGGATATTGGCAGGTGAAGCTTTCCGAAGAAGCAAGTAAATTGTGCTCTTTCAGTACTCCATTTGGACAATATAGATTTCTAAGGCTTCCATTTGGAATTAACACTGCTCCAGAAATATTTCAAAAGTTAAATGAAAAAAATTTTGAGGGTATTCCTGACGTAATCATATATATTGATGATATATTGAAAGCGACCAATACAATTGAGAAACACGATAGAATATTAAACTTAGTGATGGAACGAGCGAGGAAATTCAATAAATCAAAAATACAGTTTCGAACAAATAAAGTGAAATATTTGGACCATCTTCTTTCAGAAAATGGCGTTTCATGCGATCCTGATAGAGTAGTGGCCATTCAAAAAATTGAAGCCCCCACTAATAAGAGAGACTTACAAAAACTATATATTAGGTATGATTAATTATATTAGAAGTTTCATACCTAATCTAGCTGAATTGTCACATCCTTTTAGAGAACTGTTGAAGAAAAATGCATTATTCGAGTTGACGCATGTTCACGATCACTGTCTAAATAAAATCAAAGAAATAATTGCAAGTCCGCAAACACTGAAAACTTTCGATGATTCTAAAGATATAACAATTGAGACAGACGCCTCAAAGCAAGGATTAGGTTCTGTTTTACTACAGGAAGGTAAGCCTGTAGCCTTCGCTTCAAGAAGTCTGACAGATGCTGAAACGCGCTACGCGCAAATTGAGAAAGAGTTTCTAGCAGTGGTCTTCGCTTGCAAGAAATTCCATCACTACATACATATATGGCCGCAGAGTTTTAGTAAGAAGTGATCATAAACCACTTGAAAGTATAATGAAAAAAGATACCATCAGCCAAACTGCAACGTATGAAACTTAGACTCATGAAATACGATCTTGATCTTAAATATGTGCCTGGAAAATATTTATATGTTGCGGACTTATTATCGAGGTTTTTTTTAATAAAAATGAAGTAGGCAATGAAATTGAAGACCTTAACGACTTAGTCCATAGTTTAAATGTCAGCGACGACAAAATGAAAGTATTTGCAATTGAAACGCAGAACGATGAGTGTTTGAAGGAGGTTCGAAATTTTGTAACAAATGAGTGGCCAAAAAATAAATCAGTTGTAAACGATGCATTAAGAGTTTATTGGAAATATAAGCAAGATTTGATGTAAGAAAATGGGGTACTATTTTTGAATGATCGAGTTATAGTCCCGCAAAATTTAAGAAAAACTGTCCTAGAGCAATTGCATACCTCGCACTTAGGTTTTGAAAAAAAACAAACAAAGAGCTAGGAGTTTAGTATTTTGGCCAGGTATGAATGCGGAAATAGAAAATATAATATCGCGATGTGGAGTTTGCCAAAAATTTAGAAATGCTTCTATAGAAGAACCCATGCTTTCACACACCGTTCCGGCATATCCTTTTCAAAAAATAGGTGTTGACCTATGCCAGTCAGGAAACTCAGAGTTTTTAATAATAAAAAAAATAAATAACAGGCACGACAATCCGACAGGATGTGTTAGTGACATCCTATTTCCAAGATCTTATCTGCTTTTTGATGAGGTAATGAGATCAGCATCACGCTCAGCAGTGTTATTTATCCCCATAAATGGGTACTCGTTTAACATCTGAGTGAGATCATAGTCTGTCACAAGCTCGTGAGTTCGAAAAACACAATGGAACACGGTGAGATTCGAACTCATGAGCCTGTGCACCGAAGGTGCGCGCACTAACCGCTCGACCAGCCAGACTACTACAGAGTTTTTAATAATAGTAGACTATTATTCAAGGTATTTGGACATAATTCCTATCAATAAAAAAACAGCATCTGCTGTTATTAATAAACTCAAAGTATGCTTTTCAAATCATGGCATACCCAGATTTCTCATCGCGGATAATGTTCCATTCAATTCGTTTGAATTTAGAAATTTCTGTAACACCTATGAAATAGAGTTAATAACTCCAACCTACTCTCAAGCCAATGGCCTCGCAGAGAAAGCTGTGAACATTGCAAAAGCATTGTTAAAAAAATCGAATGAAACTCACAAAGAACTATGGTTAGCCCTTTTAGAGTACAGGAACACACCTTTGAAAGAAGTTAATGCATCACCGGCTGAGCTTCTAATGAGTAGAAAAACAAGAACAATGATAGTAGCGAAAGAATCTTTATTTGCACCAAACGTTGTCCCAAATATTCAAAATAATATTATAAATAAAAATAAAATTCAAAAAAAAAAAATTACGATAGAAATTATTGAAGTAAAAATACATTCGAAAAGGGAGAAGTAGTGTGGATATATCGAAATAAAATAGACGGATGGTGTCAGGCAACAATCATAGCAGCACACGGTACTGCAAGGTCGTATTGGATTAGGTTGCCAGATGGTGCTGTAATTCGTCGAAATTCGAAAATGCTCAGAAATTGTAATACTGCCAAGTCTCCTGTTCGCTCCTAAAAAAAAAAAGAAAGAAATATAGAGATATAAATAATAATAATAAATTCTTAAGTTAATGAAACAAAAGGTAATTTAAAATTGAAAAAGAAAAGAAATATATGAATTGTGTATTATGAATGATAACAAATTGAAAAACAAAAACTGAAAATATCTGTATAAGAATTATTGTGAATTAAAAAAGAAAATTAAATTAAATCAACATGAATTAAGGAAAGTGTCAAAACAGGTTGTAATGTAACTAAAAAGGGGAGATGTAGTAGATGCAGCAAATGTACTAGATGTAACATATAAGTAATTGATGTAACCCACTGTAATGTAGAAGGAGCTGTCAATAAAGAGCCAGTCACGATCTAACAAAATTATCTGATTTTATTCTGTGTCACTTCAAAGAGTTTGCCGTTAAATAGCAACACGACGGTGATTTTTTTATTGCATAGTAGGACTATTACCATAGAGTAGGATATATCTGATATGTGATAATGCTTTATCTTGCTAAATATTGACACAAAAAGTGGGACAACTATCTTACTTTTACCCTTTTAATTACATCATATGTATGGCATGAAGAAGGAAACGAAATAAAGGTAAAAACGGGTCGATCTGATTTTAATAATAGTTTACAGTGACGCAGGGAATTTAGTGTTTGAGGCTGATATGGTATAAAGGTATAATACTTTTTGGCTTTTTCATTGGTTTCAGTATACAGCCGCAAAGCACTAGAATACACACTATTTATAATTTTATATTTGCTCGAATGTATACCACTCAAAGCATTACACTCCCATTTAAATGTAGCTTTCGAAATAGTAGCGACGTTTTTTTCGTATCGCGTGTAAATCTGACTCGAAAAAAAACGATCGCGGATAACATACCGGTTACAACCAAACAGCTGACATTTGACAGTTTTTGCGCATCTTTAACTCACCTTCGTCGGCTTATTTTTTAGATGTGGTGGATTTTATCACAAAAGATGATTATTTCTTTGCAAAATCTTTCTCGTGATGAGAAAATCTCCCACATTTGGTTTGAAAAAACAAATTCCCTTATATTTCCCCAATGCGTCCGTCATCTACGTTTGATTCATCTAAGCTTTATCCCGTGTAGGTTAGTTGCACGCGTGAACTTTACCTGGGTTAGTGTCATTTTTTTTTAAATGAAGTTCTACCCAAACCTGCACGGGATAAACACAATAAAACGTGCCTAATGTAAATGCTGATGCTACTACACAGTCGAAAATCTTGGTGTAGTTTCAATAAATTGTTGTATCTATATAAATCTATCTACTTTTTATATTAAAAAAAACAGCAGTCGCTTTTAATTTATAAATCACATCATTATAGAATCTATCGAATTTTTATCTAGGGACGCGGGAGCGTCCCGCCCGCCAAAGAAAAACGAAGAAATTTGAACAAATCAAAAGTGAGAAGCGACTAAGACTATGTTTACACGACGGAACAAGTACGGGTTTTCGGACCTCTGTAGCTCGGACCCTCGTTGGTCCTGAGTGTTCAAATTCGCTAAAGGTTGTCGTTCGCGCCGTCTTACGAAGTGTAGAAATTTTCAAGAAGATACGATGAAAAACACTGGAGATATAAGAGTTTGAAAATCGCATTTTTTCGAAAATCTTGTTCTCGTTGTTCTCGTTGTTCTTGTCGTTCATTGACAGGGCTACAGCCTTGCAGAGGGCATCTCGGGATTTGGTTTCTTCTCAAATTGATAGAGTCTGTCGTGAAGGTGTGCATAGGCTATTTTTTTGCTCCGATCCGTGGAGTAAAAAAAAAAAGATACAGCGGAAAATGTGAAAAAATACATAGAGTTTCTCGTTTAAATCTTTTTATATGTTTTAAAGGAAGAATTTTGCAAAAGTCGGGGATAGGCCCGAAAAATGCCTAGAAAAGAATCGTATAGTTTTGTTATTTGGCAGGACTGTTTCGAACAATCCCTTGTACAATAGTTGAATGTGTGTAGTGGGACGCAGCCTCCGCATCACACGAAACAGCCGTGGAGCCATGCGCTGCCGACCCGTTTCCCTTTAGTGCGGGTACACAAGTAAATTACATTACTATATTATTGTTAAGAATGTTGCTCTCCGAGCGATTTCCCGATTTACGGGCATATCCACTCGGAGAGTGCAAAACTATGACATTCATCCCTTGTACACACTAAATTTTTTTCAACTAGATTCTAGTAAAAGGTCACTAGAAAATGACCGCTAGAATTTCTAGTGAAAAACGTTCAACTAGAAATACAGTGTTGTTTTTTCACGATTTTCTAGTAAAATTGTATTGAGATTCTAGTTGAGTTTGCTAGAATTCTGTGTTGGTTTTTCACGAGATTCTAGTTAAATTCGCTAGAATTCTGTGTTGTTTTTTCACGGTTTTCTAGCGAAATTATATTGAGATTCTAGTTGAGTTTACTGGAATTCTGTGTTGTTTTTTAACGAGATTCTGGTTGAATTTACTAGAATTCTGTGTTGTTTTTTCACGGTTTTCTAGTAAAATTTTATAGAGATTCTAGTTGAGTTTGCTAGAATAGAAGATTTATTGTAAAGCGAAATCTAGCAAAGTGAACGGAATAAACAGTAGGTCTTCCGCATAAATTCAGTGAGATAAACTAGAAAATAAGGAGTTTAAACACCAATATTCCAGTGAATGAAACTGAAAAATCGCTAGAATCTCCCTAATTAGAAACAATATTCTAGTAAAATAAATGGAATAAGCAGGGAAAACATACTGGAATTTTAGAGAAAGAAGCCTCAAAGTCACTAGAATTTCAGTAGTAGAAAATAATAGTCCAGTTTTACTTATAAAGTATTTGCTTTTTTTTTATTTTACCTATAAAATAACATAGAAAAATGCTTTAATTACATATATTTCATACATATATTTCATATATTTTTTGAACGCGAGCAAAACACGGTGACGGTCAACACTATACACAAATCTGTGTGCTTTTTGCACAGACCGTCCACTGGCAATGTGGCGATGTCGAGCACTCTGCCGAACGCGAGCCGGGAAGAAATATTGCGCACAATGTTCACCGGCAATATGGCGAAATTTCAATTTTTTTTAACGCGAGCAAACACAAAACACACACGGTGACACAAATCACAAATCTCATACCGCTTGTTGCACGGATCGTCCACTGGCAAATTGGCGATGGCGACACCACTTGAGCACTCTACCGAACGCGAACAGGGAAGGAATGTTGGGCACAATGTTACTTACACGCACGGTGACGGCTAAACTGCGAATGCGATACAAGACCGTGCACGAAGTTGAACAAACCAGCGATAAATTTTAAGAATTGATAATCTAGTGAAAATCACTAGAAATTAATTTATATTTCGTTTTGTAAACTGAAATGAATTGTTTTCACTAGATTTTGAGGATGTTGGGAACTAGAAATATATTTCCTAACGTTTTTTTTTCATTACTCTAAGATGTTGAATTGAAAGTCTAGTGAAAATAACTGAAAGTCAAGTTTTTTTTCGGATTTCGCTAGATTATACTTTTAGTTCACTGCATTTCTAAACAGTTTTACTGGATTTCTAGTTATCTTAGCTTTTCACTAGAAACCCAGACCAGGTTCGGACTGGAAAAGCAGTGGCGAAGCAAATTTAGTCGATTTTCTAGTGTTTTTTCTCTAGATTTCAGGTGTAAACTAGAAATCTAGTTTTTTTTAGTAGAATCTAAGTGAAAATTTAATTTTTTGCTGGTTTATCAGTAGAAAAAATCACTGGATTTCGTCTAGTTGCATTTTTACTGGAAATAAAATTTGCTGTGTATATGTTCTCTAAAGTTTTCAGTTGTAAAGCGTCTGCAAGAGCGGCGGCAAGGGCTCAAAGTTCCAGATTTGGTCCGTCTCTTATACGAGTACGTACATATTACTATAATATTGAATAAACAAATAGCATCCCGATGATCCTAAAGCTTCCAGCAAATGGTAAAGGTTCGCAAAACACACACACCTCAGGTTACGAAGGACGCTAAGGTTACAAAGGTTACCAAGAGGGTTATTATTGTTATTATGTTCTCAAACATGGTCGTGATAAAAGGGCAGTGAATATCGTCTTCATTTCAAGAAAATAAACGCATTCATTTATTGTTATGTTAAGTTGATGTTGTCAATTGAAAACTGCAAAAAAATATGATATCTCACAAAAACAACTCTGTTGTAAAAAGTTTCCGCCAAAGAAAAAGTTGTCAGCCGCAAAAAGGATTGATATAATACAATCCCGCCAAAATGCTCGCAAGGATATGCATTCAAAAGTGATTGAATTAGTTAATAGTTTCCACCAAAAAAGCGTGGTGCGGTTAGCGTCAGAATTTGTGAAATAATTTCCGCCGCGATAGACCACGCTGAATTTGCCAATTCGTGTGGAGTCCTTGTTGTGTGTACTGCGTAACGCACCCGCGCTGGTTTGGTGGAAGCTAATTTCCTGCAATGCTGTTTGGCGGGGAGCTTTCATAGGGGTAATTGCAGGATAAAACCAATCTTACGAAAATTACGAAAGAACTTTATTGTATAAAAAAGGGAAAAGTCGTCTATACGAAGGAAAACAAAAAAAAAGTTTGTAAAACACATTTTATTTACAAGGCTGGAAGATTAAATCTGATCAAGAAAAGAGCATAGCAGCAAATAGCACCGTCGTCAGCTCCCCGCCAATAAGCGTTGAAAGAAATTAGCTTCCACCAAACCAGCGCGGGTGCGTTACGCGGTACACACAACAAGGACTCCACACGAATTGGCAAATTCAGCGTGGTCTATCGCGGCGGAAATTATTTCACAAATTCTGACGCTAACCGCACCACGCTGTTTTGGTGGAAACTATTAACTAATTCAATCACTTTTGAATGCATATCCTTGCGAGCATTTTGGCGGGATTGTATTATAATATCAATCCTTTTTGCGGCTGACAACTTTTTCTTTGGCGGAAACTTTTTACAACATTTGTGAAGCTCTCCCTGAAAAAATCGCATTTCAGAAAACAAAGTTCATTCATCAAAACTCCAACTTAAGTGCTTGCTCGGTGTTTGGCAAGCCATCGTGCTCGTGATTCAGTTAATTTCTGCATTTAACAATTTCTCTATACTTATTAACGGAAAACATTTGAAAAACAAAACGGAGATGACAAACTATATCCAATAATTAACATTTTTGGACAAAAATAAACTTTTTTGCGCAAAAAGTCCAAATTAGAATATTTTGCAATTATTCGCATAAAAGAGCAATTTTCGCCGAAATTCGCATCTTTTTCGTGAAAGCGAAATTACCGTACCTCTAATTATGATTGGTGAATTTTCAAATGTAGTCGGCAAATTTTACTTTTCACCCCCCAACAAAAGCTTGCTCGGTACGTCCCTGCGTACAGCACACACGCTAGGCAATTTATCGCGCAATTTGAAATGACATTCTCATGGTCCACAAAAAACAAGACGACATAGGGAAAATTATCTATTTGGTAGCGATGAAAGCTGGACATCCATTCCTACTTTCGATGGAGAATGACCGCCACAGCCACAGCATGAAGAATGACTACAGGGCAATGAAGAAGAAGATAAGGAAGTATTCCAAGCAATAAGATGCACTATCGAAAAGGTGACCAATTTCGATGTTCTCCTTCTCTTTCTATCCTACCATAAGTATTGCTAGTCTCGTTTAGTACGGCTGTCATCCCAGTAGATTGGTTGATGAATGAATGAGATAGCAAATGGTCCCACATTTTTGGTCTATGGATCTGTCCTCTATTTTCTTTGTCTGTGCTACAGGGCTATGTCGAAAAATAAGCAACTGAAAACACATGATTGGCATGACAGATTGTCCGAAAAATTACAAACAAGAAATTAAATTCGATGGTCACATACACCTTCCAATTATCTCGCAATAAAAAAAAAATCTCTTTAATCAATCGCAGGGTCTGTGGCGCCCATTAAGTATATTAACGATTTATTTAATACATATTAAATATTTACCCAGGAAATTTAGCATTTGACTTCACAGAAATTATGGGAAAGCTGGATTTTTCAATGAGCCTTTCTTTCAATGCCCTGAAGAATACCCCGTCCCCGCCTGTACGAGTGCCGCTGGCGGTGGTATAGAGTAAGCTGACCAGACGTACAGCATTTTGCTGTACAGTACAGCATTTTGACCTGTCGTACAGCATAAGTAAATGTACATCATTCCCAATTAGTATAATTTCTCCCCTTTGCCACCCCCTCCCCGCCAAATGTGACGCGCAAAAAAGTCTAACTTTTTACTGAATGCGGTCAGGCCATTGAACAATTTGGCATCAAAAGTCAGCTCTTGTTTTGGATGTTTGGGTCTAGAGCTAAAGTCACTATACTAAATGCCACACAAAA
The DNA here is from genome assembly GCA_949715475.1 of Microchrysa polita. NCBI lineage: Eukaryota > Metazoa > Arthropoda > Insecta > Diptera > Stratiomyidae > Microchrysa > Microchrysa polita. Next base: position 124,079,870 of record OX454416.1, on the reverse strand, counting down.
TAAAAACTTAAATCGGTATGTAATAAGCTCAGTTTTGTCTGTTTTAAAGGTACGTGTTCGTAGAGACAATTCAAGTAGTTTTCCATCCAATTTCGAGCCGTATTTAAATATTTTTTGAATGGTTCTACTTTCCTAGTATCGACTATGGACTAAAGGAATATGTCCGTACACCAAAATATACCCATGTAGTGCTCAAAACCGGTGGTTTTACTTCGATCGCTGAGCGATGATCCCATGAGTCGTCTCTACGAACACAAACCCTAAAGGTGTTTTTAGCAAAATAATCGCGCTTTCATGTGGCAAACATGCCGCATACATTTACTTACATTCCTCGATATTTTAGGGTCCTCCCTATCCGCGTTCGACAATTACAGCAGCTTAAATCGCACTTTTGTCTTTCTAATTGAAAATTCTCAATAAAATTTTAAAACTGGCGGACTTGCGGAGCACTACACTGTCCATATTTGGTAAAAATTTCAAGGCTCTAGCTCACACTTGGAGCTTAGCGCTTACATTTCCTATCGGCGTTCGGGAGTTCAATTGAATCAATCGAAAATTGTCTATAATTCGGAAATTTTTGAGCGGAAAATATTGAAATTTGACAGTCATGTATAGTGCACCACACTGTCCACATTAGGTAAAAATTTCAAGCATCCATAGCTGCCAAGGTTGAGACAGAAGTAACAGCCATGTAGAGATGCGATTTTAATATTTCATAAAACGATAGAAAAATCACTGCACTCCATCCGATTCAACTATCAACCTCTTTAGGAAAAAGAAAATGCAAACTAAAGGATTTCCCCAATATGTCCACCAAATTCAATAAAATGGCCCTAAATCGCCAGAAGATCGCCATCCGCTTAAAAATTCTCTACCCAGTGAGGTATCAGTTTATCTGTTGTAATAAACGTAACAAAACTTTTAAATATGTAGGTAGGTAAAATATGGTTTCAAAATGTCTATCTTTTCTAACAATATGAAACCGATAATTTAAACTGACAGAAAATCCTAATTAATAATAGAACCTTGCTTTCCCAAAGTTCACCAATCACCAACCGTTCCCAAAATATTGCAAAATTTTATTACAAAATTGTTAGTAATCGTTACAAATGGTCGATTTTTAAACAGTTTTAAGATACTTTACACTAGAGTGATAATTGGTGCATTTCAAAAATACGGACTGTTCGATAATCCAAGTAAGACCGGACCCAATCGATCCGGATTATCGGCGCTCTACCGTACCAGTATGAAAAGGGCTGCAAATGTGCGGTTTACCATTATTTTATCCTAGGAATCATGGTTTTGTTAGGTATATTGCAAAGCGCCACAATTACCGCAATTTGAAGCAAAGTCTCCGATAAATGTATCGTTTTCCACTATAGTAGCCTAATCGAAGGGAGAAACGATACCACCAAACACCATCGCAAAAGTTCCCAACGTTTGTTTAGCTTTTTAGGAATTGTGCCTTGTAAAAAAAAAATATAGAAATAGTTTGATTGAAGGCAGGACCGGCCTTAGCATTTTGGTGGCCCTGGGCCAAATCGACGATGGTGGCCCCCGTCAACATCCAAATAAATATTGATTTTAGAGACACCAATTGTTTACCTTGACGTTGATGTAGATGGCCTGAATTACTATTATCCAATAATTGTGCTCATAATGTTGATTTCGTAATCGTACGTCGCTTGATCGACATGACGAATAGAGTTCCAATGTTTTATGCTTGATGTCGACAACGTGCGGTGGTGATTATTCACGATAAATATTACTTGAAACTCCTTGGGACCTGGAGGTGAATAATGTACTTGTAAAAAAACATTAATTTTTCGAGCTGGAACATCGGTAAATTTCCCTATAAGTTCCGAAAAAGCAAGCGTGTTTGCAAACTCATTTTCATGATCCAATGACAACATTGCCTAGCAATTTAATTGATCTTGCGTCATGGTTGATCGCAGATACGTTTTGATTAGCTTCAGTTTCGAAAAACTTCTTTCACCTGATGCCGTCGCTGGCATTGTTAATAAGACTCGAAGAGCAATGGTGAAAATGGGGAGCAGATGTGTTTGTTTTACAAAATACCAGCGAGTGCTCTTCTCAGGAATTAAGCATACGAGCATTTTCAATTCAGCACACATATCTTGGGGATCAATGTCCGATTCCGATGCGTCTTTTAAAACATTGCTCAAATTAAAACATGCTCGCATAAGCTCATTTTCATTAGCTGTTTTCATTTTCCCATAATCAGTAAGGTATCCAAAATTATTAGTGTGGAGTTTTAACTGATTAAAACGTTCAGTGAGAGACATTAGTTTTTGATTTAATAAAACGTTAAAAATTTAAAATTTCCTTTTTGGGTCCGTAATAGGGTCATCGTCGGCTTCTTACGAAAATAGTTTTTTAGCTTTACATCTTCTCATGGAGCTTGCTGCAGGAAAAGCCATTTCTTCGGCCATAATTTCAAGCTCCTCGGCTAATTGTTTGGCAGCATTTTCGGCCAATTCGAATCCAGTCTCTTTGTATTAGTCCAATAATATCGTATTTTCGTCAGGAAAAAAATACAGAAGTTTATTTCTCAATTTTGTTATATGTATTTTGGGGCGCTGATTCCGAATATCAACTTTGCACCCTAAAAAACGTGCCGCAACCTTTAAGAAAGGGGGGAAAGGGGGGCATTTTTTCGGTTTTTTGCGATTATTTCAACAACGGTAAGAGATACAGAAAAATGGTCTGACGACGAAAAAAACTACATAAAATTATCTTTGCAATGATATATAACACATTAGAGTTTAATTGGATATTTCGGCGTTAGAATAGCACATAAATTATAATATTTTCACTTTAGACCTTTTTTAAAAGCTCCATAACTTTTCAAAGAATGTTAGTTCAGCCGTAAAGTTTTGTATAAGTATTTACAACAAGTTTAAGATAATTTTAACGTAAACATTGAGTCGCTCCGGTCAAGGACCCCCAGTATCCCCCCATTTAAATTTTTCAAAACGGCATATCCATAACTCCCCCCCAAAATTGGAGCAGAGTGCTAAATTTTGGTTTGTTGAAATTGGAGCTCATAGTGACCCCACCCACAAAAAATCAGCTCATTCGGATAAAAACTAAGGGTATCTCCCATACAAAGTGACCCATCAGGAATTTGTTCTACGTACGAGTAGGTACTACTCATTTTATAAACTGTAGAACAAAGTTGTCTTGGGTCACTTTGTATGGGAGGTACCGTTAGTTTTCATCCAAATGAGCTGATTTTTGGTGGGTGGGGTGACTATGACCTCCAATCGCAGCAAACCAAAATTTACCACTCTGCTCCAATTTTGGGGGGAGTTATGGACATGCCGTTTTGAAAAATTTAAATGGGGGGATAATGGGGGTCCTTGACCGGAGCGACTCAATGTTTACCTTAAAATGATCTTGAACTTATTATGAGTACTTATACAAAATTTAACGGCTGAACTAACATTCTTTCAAAAGTTATGGAGCTTTTAAAAAAGGTCTAAAATGAAAATATTCTAATTTATGTTCTATTCTAACGCCGAAATATTCAATTAAACTCTAATGTGTTATATATCATTGCAAAGATAATTTTATGTAGTTTTTTTCGTCCTCAGACCATTTTTCTGTATCTCTTACCGTTTTTGAAATAATCGCAAAAAACCGAAAAAATGCCCCCCTTTCCCCCCTTTTTTAAAGGTTGCGGCACTTTTTTTAGGGTGCAAAGTTCATATTCGGAATCAGCGGCATAATACATAAAGAAACAGTGAGAAAAAAACTTCTGTATTTTTTTCACGGAATGGTACTAAATCGACACGATATTACTGAACTATATGATTTAACACAAGAAAGGCCGGCATTTGCATCATACCTACAATGGCCGGTGCCGTCAATTTGACGGCTAGCCGTTTGTCGGCTTGCGAAAGTGTAAAAATTCAAAATGAAATATTAAATCTGAGTTGAAATTGATTCTCAATATATTTTTAAGTTATTCCGATTTACAATGATTACAAATTATATTTTTTGTAACATTTAGATTACATTTTCCGCAAACAGGTCTTTTACAATATGTGCAAACCACACGTACGATTCTTCTTGCAATTAGTCTGTACTCAGCATTGTTTTTTCTGTGATTCTTTTCAGCAGGTGTTATGAAAATGTCTATTTTTTGTCTGGTGGACGATCCTCCCCTCTTCCGTAGGTATTCTTTGGAAATTTCGCGTATTCTTCACGTAGTTCAATTACTTTGCCGTCAAAATGACGGCTTGGACCTTATAGGTAGAACAGGTCATATCTCAAATATAATAATATTATTTCGAAATGTGAATTCATATATACACTAAGATGCTCATTTTAAGAATTGAATATCACAACTCAAGAGTAGATAGATTCGAAAATATGCGCTATCAAAGTCCCGAAACCGTCAAATTGACGGCTTTGTGTTAAAGAACCCTTTAGTTTTCTCTAAACATTTCATGGCAATATCAATGGCATATCCTTGATTAGCACTACCTTACTGATACTAGGTGTGTTTTTTTGGTTATCCCGTGCAGGTTTGGGTAACGAAACTCCATATAAAAAAAAATGACAGCTGACGCACCTGACATTTTTTTTATATGAAGTTTCGTTACCCAAACCTGCACGGGATAACCAAAAAAACACACCTAATGTTTATTTGCAATAAAATGTCATACCAAAAAACTAATGATACTAGGAACGAACCTTATTTCTCTTCAACGGAAATAATTCGTTTAAGTACATTCCTCTACTGCGTTCATTCATGATTAATTGCTGGCTTTGCCTATCAATTGTTATTTTCTTCCTTAATCTTAACTCCAGTTCAATCCAGCCAGCCGTATGTTTGGAAGACACTTCGTGATCTTGCAATAACGTTGCCATGTGTTTCCAATCATCATTGCCCCCAATCGTTAGTTTGATTTCGAATCAGAAAATAATTTACAACAAAAGCATGATTTTGAGTACACTAACCATCGGCGATTTGCCCTCTCACCATTCGTCATTTTACGGCTATAAAAATCTTCAGAAAAATGAAGCGTTTTGCTTTTTGATAATCGAAGCTGATTTCAAAGGGACCATTCCATTCTCCACTAAAAAATAACCGTAAACGTTCAGTTATTGTGGATGGCCATAACGAAGGGTCTTCCATTTTATTGGTCATTGGTATTTTTTTACCTCAGCATCATCAACAACTTTAGACTGGGATGTTGATGTTACATCTGCGGTAATGCAACCAGGCTGAAGATTATTAAACGGCGAAATACTTTTTTTTTTCCCTGTAACTACGAAATTCCTTTTTAGTCTGCCGATTAATGCTTCCGCTGTCGCCTTCTTTTTCCTTTTTAAAGCACCCGATTTTTGATTTAGTCCAACTCGTTTTGGTGTAGGCAATAGAAATTGTCCATATTTCAAAAGGGTGTTGCGTGGAGGCCCCTTGTTATTGACACTGTTTCCGAGTGGTGGCCCCTGGAAAGTAAAGGTTCTTTGAGAGTGGTGGCCCCTCGAAAGTGGTGGCCCTGGGCGACCGCCCAGTTCGCCCACCCCTAGGGCCGGCCCTGATTGAAGGTTTGCCTGAAAAGTGAATTCCGCAATGTGTACAGCATTGGGTCTAGTCTCTAGTATTTGCCAAAGACCTTCTACAAATGGTTTAATTGAATATGTCGATAACGGTTATATGACATTTTAGGCGTTGTACAAGCTACAAATTCGCCATATAAAACTTTTAAGGGATCATTACCGTTACAGAGATATTCCCCAAAAACGGTAAATTAAGACATTCACGAAAACCCCCCAAAAAAATATCGTTTTTCTAAGGTTTGAGCTCTCATAGCAACCTTATGGGTGTACATATTGATAAGAAATTTTGCCATTTTTTTCAGAACCACATTTCCTACGAATTACCCCTACAACATCTTTTAGCCAGAGTAACCGGTAAAGAGTATAGGTATTTTCCTAAAACCTTGTTAAAAACCGTTTGACTTCCTGACATCGTAAGGAATGCTCGAATCAAAATCGACTTTTGACATTTTATTCGGGACCCACAAGAGCTACAATTTTGCATTACACCACTTTTCACCACATATTACCGTTATCGAGATATTCAAATATATATTCGGGTTCTTGTGTAGGACCTCGAAATGCAAAAATCCACCTTTCTTCTAATTTTCCCGAAATTTTTTCATTGGTCTAAAGTTATGGGAAAAATGGATTTTGAAAATTCAAACATAATTATAGAAAATAGTTTGCTTTTTTAATTTATTCTAGTTATAATAGTATAGTGACTTTAGCTCTAGCCCCAAACATCCAAAAAAAGAGCTGACTTTTGATGCCAAATTGTTCTATGGCCTGACCGCATTCCGCAGTAAAAAGTTAGACTTTTTTGCGCGTCACATTTGGGGGGGGAGGGGGTGGCAAAGGGGTGAAATTATGATTTTTCGCCAATATCTTATTAACTGTAATATTTACAGCAAAATGTTCTGAGGACGATTAAAACTACACAAAATTTCCTTTCTAATGATATATTATATCATATACCTTCTCTTGGCAGATTATATACTAGACCTTAAAGCATATGGTGTAATTTAGATTTTTTGATAGTTACATTTGGCGCTCTAGCTCCTGAAGTAATTTAATTGGAGCCATGGTAATTGGGATAACTATTCCTAACAATATATAGCTGTCCCACACGGAGACTCAGGCTGCCCCGACAAAGCATTCCCCTATACCCCCTATTAACATTTAAGAAAAAAAATGCCTGTAACTTTTCGCCGAATCACAGCAGGCGGGAAAAATTTAAAATTTTGGTAAACGTTAAGGCTAAGTCCCATTAGACCCTCTACCAAATATTACTTCGATCGGATTAAAACAAAGGGTACCTCCCATACAAATTATTCAAATTCAATGCCACTAGTTTATTAAGAAATAAGGGAACAAAGGGCCGGATGTACAATCATGGTTTAACTAATGGTTGTCAGTTAAACCGTCGATGGTTAAAAAATGTGTATAAAAAGCTAAACTGCCGTTTAAACTACGAATTATCCTTATAGCTGGTTCGCACTATATTAAAATCATATTTGGTCTAAACTAAATCAGTCAAAACCGTAGTAGATGGGTTTGAATCGTATATCACTAAATTCAAAATGTATTGTAGAATACAATTGAACTATTAAAGTTGCATTACAATATCGCACAACTGTTAGGTAAATTTAGATGTTAATCAATATTGTCAACAGTGTGAAACCCTTATTATTTAAAAAAAAACAGTCGTTTAACTAAATTTCTCTCAATTGTAAACAACCAATGTTTCTATGGAAACATGTGTACGAATACAGTGGAACTTGCCCAATCGGACACTTCTACAACCGGAACATTTCTCTTAACTTTTATTTTCACCAACGTTTTGTTACATATCATGCAAAGAAAATAAAGTTTAAAGGCCTGACACTCCCATGGCCAGAAACAAATGCAACATTTTTCTCACTAAACGAGCTGGCAAAAAGTTTACTTTTAAAATTTTATGTTGAAGAATTGTATTTCAAAAAAAGCATTTTAATTTCAATTGAATAAAGTGTGATAATCATAGCATAACTCAAAAAAAAAAGAAAAAAGCACAAAGCAAATTTCGCGCGGGCCGAAATTTGGATACCCTTCACTTTCTTTCGGGCTTCACTATAACTTGTGTTCCAAATTGGTCCGTTCCTGTACATCATTTTTGTAACTTTGTTTTTTGGATGCGGTTTCAGTTCCAGCTCCGTCTGTTCTTATATAACTTGATTGCTGCATAGCTTTAAATTTGGACGATTAAAAAGCGTCGCATACGGACATCCCCCAATCGGCTTCTCTCGTCTACTGATCATATTTTATTTTTTTTACATTTTAGATAGTGTGATATGCTTCCTTCAATGCGTTATAAACTTCATGACGAAGTTAATTTACCATTTCAATTAGAAAGCAAAGGGTATAAAAATGAAGATCTGCCTTTTGCAAGAGCAAAAAAAATTCTTAGAAAAATAAATCAGCAAACCCGTCGAAACTGTAAATATACATCGCGCAGGAGCAGGGTCGGAGACATAATATTTCCATAATTTATACCTTTGTCAAATATTCTCATTAGCGGAAAATTTTAGTAGGCGGAAAAAATTCCATCGCCCAATGCGGTGTTCGTCTATGACAAGCTCGACTGTAACGTAAATTGGTTGTCAGATACACCACGAATCACGTAAACATGATTACGCGGTGTATAGGTGGGACATTTGAGACGTCTTCAGCATCAAAATCACTTATGAAAATTTGGAATCTGCGTCACGTAAATTAAAAATATTAATGGAAATGAACACTTGTGAAATTCTTTGGTCACAATTTCACAAGTTCATGTGCACAGAACGAATTGAAAAATGTCCGCGCTACCTTCTTTTTTATTATTTCATAAGCTAAATAGCAGTAAGCGTTGAAATTTGCAAAATAGAACTCGCTCAATCGTAAACAATAAAGGTTACCATGGAAGTTAACAGCAGTTTAAAATTGTTTAACCAATCAGCAGTCAGCACGCACAAGTTAAACGCAGTTTAACGATTTCGGTGAGCGAGATAATTGCTGATTGGTTGAACAATCAGCTCGCTCAATCGTAAACAACCGATATTTCCATGGAAACTTGTATACGTAACAATACATGTTAATAGGCAGAGCAAAATACTAATATTTTCTGCTTTGGATTTTAATTAGAAGGTTGAACTTAAAAATAGCAGTATGAAATAGTTGTTTTTAGGTTAATATTGTTTTTAAATTATGACCTGTTTCGAGAGCAATTATTAGCTCGCTCCTGTTCATGCAGGGAGTATTGTTCACAGTCCCAATAATATTGAAAATTGGAGGATTGTGCACAGTTTTCTGCTATATTTTCTTTTCTTTGAACTAGGACAAAGAGTTTGATTTCACGGCTCGACCAAAATGGATAAGGATGCCCCCTCTACAAAATGACCCTTCATGGGTTCTTTCAGTGCGTTTTAATAATCTACTCGTACTGTCGAACATAATGTCGTGAGCGTCATTTTTTATGAAAGGTACCTTAGTTTGAGTGAGCTGGTTTTGGTGGCAAGTATTGGCGCCCTTTCAAGCACAGGCTTGTCCAGCATACGCGCCTTAATGTAGCAATTTGTACAAACTTTAATGAAATGTTTTGTATCACTGAAGTTAAACGTTCGTAAAAATTATAAATCGAAGTTGGATTCCCGTTGTCGGGTTCTTGCTTTCTATCTCTCTATTCAAAAAACTAACTCAACCTGGGTTAACCGCCCCATCAGCCAATTATAGAGTTCTAAGCTCCCGTAATGCGGTTAGGTATAAAAAATATATCAAATTATATATATGCTCACCCACTGTCGCCGCTAATTGTTATATTGGAAAGTTTTCTAAAAATGTTCCTACGGCATCCTTTCAAGTTTTGAATTTGTCGATTTTTACAAATATCAATAATTTAAAATTAATAAAATTAAAGATATTTGCGAAGGAGAGGGACTTCGAAAATTGACTCCAATGTATCTACCTAGATCGGACCATCCATGTTCAATGTGAAAAATTAAACGGTCGTCGTCAAGTAACAGTGAATGTTTGCATCGTTAAAAATGTTTCTCCTTAGTGTTAAAAATAATAAAAAACATGAAATAATTAATGTCTTCTCCAGCATGAAGCATGTTTTGCCCGCCATTGCAAGCCAATAGTGTAACCCTCGTAAAAATAAGTTGGACACCCTGAGCATCTAACTTTTAAAAGAAAAGGTGTGAAGCCTATATTATACATCAATGCAAAAAAAAAATTTTCAGACTACTTTGCGGTATCTTTGCCGATTTCAAAACAATCCAAAACTGACAAAATACCACCTTTCTACATTTTTCCCTCATGTTGCAGGCCGCCTACTGGTCAGAGGTCCATCCCTATCAAAAAATTAGAAATTTATTATCTTTGCCGCCCGATTGCCTTTTTTTGGTATATTTTTCTTGGGCTAAAAATCCTTAGTTAAACGGCCAACGACGACCGTTTAATTTTTCACAATGAACTGCAGTTTAAACGACAGTTTAACTGTTTGTCAATTTCCTTAAACGGAGTTTAGTTAAACTGACAAGCAGTAGTTAAACCATGAATTTTCATCTGGCTCATTTCATTTTAAAATCAAAAATGTTAATAGCTACGATCCGGAAATATGCTGTTGCTAATGAAAACTATTATTTTTTTTAAAAATTAAATTGCTGGTTAGCCGGGAATTTCAATTATCGCGTAGTGTATTTTTACCCAATTAGTTAAACGGAGTTTAAAATTAAACCACAGTTAACTAAACGGTGAGTTAAACCCTGATTGTACATACGGCCCCAAGTCAACCAAAATTAAAGTTTTGCTCGTAGACAATTTTCCGGTCATTTTGTATGGAAGGTACCCTTTGTTTTAATCAGATCGAAGTAATATTTGGTGGAGGGTCTATTGGGACTTAGCCTTAACGTTTACCAAAATTTTTCCCGCCTGCTGTGATTCGGCGAAAAGTTACAGGCATGTCTTTTTTTTTTTAATGTTAATAGGGAGTATAGGGGAATGCTTTGTCGGGGCAGCCTGAGTCTCCGTGTGGGACAGCTATATATTGTTAGGAATAGTTATCCCAATTACCATGGCTCCAATTAAATTACTTCAGGAGCTAGAGCGCCAAATGTAACTATCAAAAAATCTAAATTACACCAAATGTTTTAAGGTCTAGTATATAATCTGCCAAGAGAAGGTATATCATATAATATATCATTAGAAAGGAAATTTTGTGTAGTTTAAATCATCTTCAGAACATTTTGCTGTAAATATTACAGTTAACAAGATATTGGCGAAAAATCATAATTTCACCCCTTTGCCACCCCCTCCCCCCCAAATGTGACGCGCAAAAAAGTCTAAGTTTTTACTACGTAATGCGGTCAGGCCATAGGACAATTTGGCATCAAAAGTCAGCTCTTTTTTTGGATGTTTGGGTTTCATCATTTTTTCAGCTTAAATCACTATACTATAAGTACATATTCGTCTTAATTCAAAGCACCTAATCGCAACCTCAACTCAAATTATAATGTGATTCCGCCTCAAAAAATTAGGACTACTAAAAACTCTTGCTTGAAGCATACACTCATTCACTCTGAATGGCGTGGCGGGCTTTAGTTCAGGAGTATATTTAGAGTAGGAATATAAATCATCTTTGGCTTCAATTTAAACATTATGCATGAAGCCACATTAAATGATATAAGTACGCTAGTACTTGGCAGCCAGTTCCTGTTTTCAAGCCTCTAAAATTGCCCCAGACTTCAAGAAAAAAAACGAAAAATATTTTTGGTGATAGTGATCCTTTGGAAAGTTCAAAACGCCCCAAGCAAGTAACTCATCTAACCACACATTTTCGTGTGTTCAATTACTTTTTAAATTTGTCCCCACATCAAATTCGCTGTGAAGCAAGGATTTGGTTTGGTTTTGGAGCGCCACAGAGGCTAAATCCGGCCCTGGGTATTATGGCACAAGTTACAGGTACGAACACCGGCTCAAAATTGGTAATAGAGGTTTTCGTTGCCATTACAGTTCAAAAAGAAAATTTGAAAATTTTTCGTTACAACGAAAACCCTGTAATCAGGCACATCTCCCAAAATTTATCAAAACTTAAAAATTTCCCACATAACAGACGTATTTCTCACACCTTTTGTCTATCTGGCAACGTCGTTTACCAAACAATCTTTATCTGAATCTGAAGCTACGAGAGCGAACCGCGGCTGCCAAACACCTCAGTCAGCAGTGCCAGTCATGTGAAACTCGTTAATACATTCGGGTCGGTTCTTAGTACGTGTAATATCAACTTTTACGGTTTCGTTGTTGTTGTTGCTTTTTGCGCTAACATTGGGCAAAGGTAGATTTAGTGCCGAGTACGCCACGCATCTATAAGAAAATTAATTCTTTTGTACGTTCCATATCGTACGAAAAACATGATCGGATCGTGTAGAAATCGACGATAATGGATGAAATAATAACAGCATGATATTTATCGATATAGTGTGATTTCAATAATAATTTTTATCTGAATAACGATAAAAAATAGAATGTAATAAAATCAGATAATATCTGTGTATGGAAGCGCTCTGCAGAGATCACGGGAGTTTCTGAGGTGGCAAAGTGTCGGTTTTTTTCTTGTTATTGTGCCGATTTTTATTATTTTTTCATATCTCTATGCGTGCGCGTTCATGTGGCTTTTTTCAGTGTAATTATGTTGTAATCCGAAATTTTTAATTACATATTTGTGTGATCAAGGGAATATTGTGTAGCTTGTGATATGCACGCATAAAAATCTATTATTGGTGCGCATACGTGTGTTGGTTAAGTGCGATAGATATAATTTCCAGTTTAACCTCTTTTAGTCAGTTCAAATACAAAAGAGACCCCATTCAAAATCCGAAACACAAAAAAAAACGAAAACGAAAGAACCGTCCAAAGCATATAATCTCCTCGGGCTACGAAATACGCAAACAAGAAGAAAAATCAACGAAAGCAAAGTCTTGGTGAGAAATCAGAAAATAAGCAACAAAAAAAAAACCTAAACAGATATTCAATTCGCTACTAGCCATCCGCAGTATAGACAAAGTCAAAGCAGCACACACCATACAGCAGCAGCAACAGCAACCACCAGAGCGCCAGTACGAAATAAATTCGCGTTGCAAAAATATTGAAATGATCTCATGAAAAGATTCGCCAAATAGCTTGCATAAGACGACCACGACGACGACGACGTGTGTATAACAATACGAGAGAAAAAATTGAAAATAAAATAAAGGAGAAATAAATAAATAAAAATGTTTTAGGTGAAGTTTCGTGTGTGATGGAGAATATTTTTTATGGTACGACGCGTGCAGTAGTTGTGGAGAAAATTTAATAGATATTCTAAACAGATTTATATGCAAATCTTCTAGGACCAACTATGTATGCATAAATTCAGATAAATTTATTTTCAATGCCGGAAATAATTTTAAAAACCAGTTTGAATTTCAAACAATTTTTTGCAAAATCTAAAAATAAAAAAAATAAAAGTTCTTCAAATGCAATTATTTAAGGAATTATGATTAAAAAAATGTTCATAAAAAATTCAAATGCTCAACATTCCATCAAATCGAAGATTCCATATTAAAATGTCTATGCATGCAAATCAATTACATTTCGTAACCTAATTAAGATTCTGCTGACCTCTTATAGTCGTCTACATATTAAAAAGTTTTCATTCCGAATTTTGAAGATACAATTTCGAAATTCTGCTGACCGACCATCTCGCTTGCGGGTTGTATGCGTATGCTTCCTATCGCCGCTGTCGATTTCTAATCAAATAAAACGAAAGACATTATTGGCGATATGAATACGGCGACATATTGTCTTGTTTTCTTATAATTTTCAATAAGTTTAAATTGAAATTTACGACATTTTAATCAAACTCAATTAATTTCTTTAAAACGATTTTTTTTTTTATCACGAATGATACGAACGTTTGGTTTAATACTCAGAAAAAAAGAAGAGAAGATTGTATTAGGACACGAAAATTGCCTACGAGTACGAGCAAAACTTTAATTTTGGTTGACTTGTTCCCTTATTTCTTAATAAGCTAGTGGCATTGAATTTGAATAATTTGTATGGGAGGTACCCTTTGTTTTAATCCGATCGAAGTAATCTTTGGTGGAGGGTCTAATGGGACTTAGCCTTAACGTTTACCAAAATGATTCCCGCCTACTGTGATTCGGTGATAAGTTACAGGCATGTCTTTTTTTTTAAATGTTAATAGGGGATATAGGAGAATGCTTTGTCGGGGCAGCTTGAGTCTCCGTGTGGGACAGCTATATTTTGTTAGGAATTGTTATCCATTACCATGGCTCTAATGAAATTATTTCAGGAGCTAGAGCGCCAAATGTAACTATCAAAAAATCGAAATTACATCGAATGTTTTTAGGTCTAGTATATAATCTGCCAAGAGAAGGTATATGATATAATTTATCATTAGAAAGGAAATTTTGTGTAGTTTAAATCGTCCTCAGAACATTTTGCTGTAAATATTACAGTTAACAAGATATTGGCGAAAAATCATAATTTCACCCCTTTGCCACCCCCTCCCCGCCAAATGTGACGCGCAAAAAAGTCTATCTTTTTACGGCGTAATGCGGTCAGGCCATAGAACAATTTGGCATCAAAAGTCAGCTCTTTTTTTGGATGTTTGGGTCTAGAGCTAAAGTCACTATACAACTAGAGACTTGAAATTTTGCACTACATACTTACTTAATGGATTTTGTAGTAAGTTCCCTCTGCATGTTAAATACGAATAGAAATAATAATAATTTTTTCGTTTTTTTTTTTGCGATTATTTCAAAAACAGTAAGAGATACAGAAAAATGGTTTGAGGACAAAAATAACTACATAAATTATTATATTATAAATTATCTTTGCAATGATATATAACAGATTAGAGTTTAATTGAATATTTCGGCGTTAGACTAGAAAATAAATTAGAATATTTTCATTTTAAATCTTTTTTAAAAGCTCCATAACTTTTGAAAGAATGGTAGTTCAGCCGTAAAATTTTGTATAAGTATTCACAATAAGATCAAGAACATTTTAAGGTAAACATTGAGTCGCTCCCGTCGAGGACCCCCATTATCCCCCCATTTAAATTTTTCAAAACGGCATGTCCATAACTCCCCCCAAAATTGGAGCAGAGTGCTAAATTTTGGTTTGCTGCGATTGGAGGGCATAGTCACCCCACCCACCAAAAATCAGCTCATTCGGATGAAAACTAACGGTACCTCTCATACAAAGTGACCCAAGACAACTTTGTTCTACAGTTTATAAAATGAGTAGTACCTACTCGTACGTAGAACAAATTCCTGATGGGTCACTTTGTATGGAAGGTACCCTTAGTTTTTATCCGAATGAGCTGATTTTTGGTGGGTGGTGTCACTATGAGTTCCAATTTCAACAAACCAAAATTTAGCACTCTGCTCCAATTTTGGGGGGAGTTATGGATATGCCGTTTTGAAAAATTTAAATGGGGGATACTGGGGGTCCTTGACCGGAGCGACTCAATGTTTACGTTAAAATTATCTTAAACTTGTTGTGAATACTTATACAAAACTTTACGGCTGAACTAACATTCTTTGAAAAGTTATGGAGCTTTTAAAAAAGGTCTAAAATGAAAATATTCTATCTTATGTGCTATTCTAACGCCGAAATATGCAATTAAACTCTAATGTGTTATATATCATTGCAAAGATAATTTTATGTAGTTTTTTCCGTTCTCAGACCATTTTTCTGTATCTTTTACCGTTTTGGAAATAATCGCAGAAAAACGAAAAAATGCCCCCCTTTCCCCCCTTTTTTAAAAGTTGCGGCACGTTTTTAAGGGTGCAAAGTTGATATTCGGAATCATACATATAACAAAATTGAGAAATAAACTTCTGTATTTTTTTCCTGACGAAAATACGATATTATTGGACTAGTTCGGTTATTCGAATGTTCGGATAATCGGCGTCCAGATAAATCTACTCGCTACTGTAGGCTCGCTGGCGAGCTGCAAAGTATTTGCCCCTCGAGCCGTGAATTGCCGGCTTGTGGTGCACGAGGTGAACACACATCTCACAAGCGGCACTCGACCGTCCCACATAAGCCAATGCATTTTGATGCTTACAAGCTCGTCGTTGGAAAACAGCCTTAAGAATATTTCAACGAAATTGCATCTTACATTTTTTTTTAATTAATTCTGCTAACTATACATATACATACAACTTTCTATTAACAATGTGTAATTATATTTATCATCCCACATATCACTGAAACGAAAATGTAATCACAAAAAATTGAAAAATTGACCATTTTCCGGATCGCTACAGGTGAAACATTTGTTCATTGATTCAGGGAACAAAAATCCTTACACTAGTTCCCAGCGAGGAAATACAGGGTATCCCCAACCCCAACGATAAACCGTTTACCGGTAATAGCGCATTTAGCGTCCGTTACGGGAAAAATATTAAAAAAAAAATCAGTCGCGTTTTTTACAGTATTTGTAATTTAAAAAAAAATCGAAAAAACCCAGACCTTGCTGTCATTTTTCATCCATTGCAACTGCAAATCTTAATATTTTCCAAATATTCTTTTGGCGCTGCAACAGCAACAAGATGCTCTGTTACCTACACTACAGCCCGAAAAAAAAAAACACTTTTTTGTTATGAGAGTAATGTGACCTTCTTTGTGGAACCGAGAGATCAAATAATTCATCATATTGTCTAAGTTCAAATAACTGTACTGTAAAAAAATGCACCGGGACCTTCGGGCAAGTAATTTTTAAAGGTGGTGCATAGTCTCTAGTTTTCATAACGGTATGACGTTTGCTTCATTATTCCCGATTGGAGTCAGAATATTTTTTCAAACACCTGAACGCATGGCATTTTCACCTAAAAATTGCAACACTCAAAATATCAAAATACCTCTGGAGCTGGAGGCCTGTAAAGTTCAATTTTGAATGGGAATGGACGGTATTTGACTCAACCTGAACTTTACAGTCCTCCAGTGGTCTCCAACCAGGAGTTTGTTCTACGCACTACTCATTTTATAAATCGACGAGTATACTTTTGAACAAAGTTGTATTGGGTGATCAGTTTGTTTGAGAGGTAGCCTTAGTTTTTATTTGATTGAGCTTATATTTTGGTAGGTGGTATATTGGGCAATAAATAATTTTTTCGTCCTCAGACCATTTTCCTGTATCTTTCTCCGTTTTTGAAAGAAACGCTCGGTGGGGAATTTTTTAACAAAATCAGGGGCCATACCCAACTATTCTGCAAAAATTCAGAGATGTTTGATTTTTGCCTATCGATGGCCACATTTTCGGTTGTTTTTCTTCGAGACGCTTGTTGGGATGTTCTCTAATTTCACCTTTATCGGAAAAAATAATTTTAACCAATATTTTTGATAAATGAAGCTAACTAATTGTGAATGATGAAATGATATAACGGCTATATGTGGCTCACTTGGTTCAGTCTCACTCTACGATGCTAGTCATCTAGAGCAGGGGTCGGCAAACTCCGGCCCGCGGGCCAAATCCGGCCCGCGACCGGGTTTTATCCGGCCCGCGAAGCCATCCCGTGAAATGATTAATCTATAGTGAAATCAAAAAATTGCACAAGAATTTTAATAATATTCTACATATGGAGTTCACATTCAGTTTATTTTTGCAATTTTAGGAACAAGTTTATAAATCTAAGGCGAATTTGAACAAGCATAGCACAATATACATACTGTATTTACCGTTCAATATAGTTTGTCAATTTCTCGCCTCGTCAGTTTTTCCTGTTTGCACATGATTTAGTTGCTTGCTCTATTTACTCAGTGGCGCACAAAATTCTCTGTTTAATATGCAGTGAAACAATCGCAGTTAAGAAAGAGTACAACATACGTTGCCACTACGAGACGAAACATGCGAAAAACCATTTAAATCTATCTGAGACCGATAGATCACAAAAACTGGAAAATTTGAAACGGAGTTTTCTTGCCCAACGCAGCATGTTCGCTAGGAAAGTAAATGAAAACGAGCTTGTAAATAAAGTCGGCTTGCGAATCGCACATTTACTGGCCGCCAAAGGGAAACCGTTTACCGATGGTGAGCTCATAAAGCAGTGCTTAGTCCTGGCTGCTGAGGACCTATGTCCGGAAAAGTTGGAAACCTTCAAATCGGTGAGCCTCTCAGCAAGAACGACCTCTCGAAGAGTAGATGACATTGCTTCTCACATAAAGAGTAATTTAAAAGAAAATGCCAAGAAATTTATATGGTTTTCCTTGGTTCTTGATGAGTCAACTGATATTAATGACACGGCACAATTATTGGTGTTTATACGTGGAGTCAATAGCAAATTTGAAATAACTAAGGAACTTGCCTTCATGAGTAGTCTTCACGGAACAACGACTGGTGAGGACATTTTTTCTGAAGTCAACAAAATTCTCATCAAGTACGAGTTGAAATGGTGCCAATTAAAATGTATCAAAACCGATGGCGCCAAGAATATGTGTGGAACTGGAAAAGGATTCGTAGGCCAAGTGTTTAAGGCTTGTGACGAGGCGAAATGCAGCAGACCATTAACAATCCACTGCATAATACACCAGCAAGCTCTCTGCGGAAAATATTTGAATTTTTCGGTTGTAATTGAACCGGTTGTGGCGGCGGTGAATTTTATTCGATCTCGTGGGCTGAATCATCGCCAGTTTAGGGAGTTCCTAGTAGAAACCGAAGCCATTTATCCTGATCTGTCATACTACACCCCAGTTCGATGGCTCAGCAGTGGCCCGCGAGCTCCCTAAATGCTTAGATTTTGGCCCTTCCCGAAAAAAGTTTGCCGACCCCTGATCTAGAGGTCCGGAGATCGAATCTCGGCGTGGCCAAAATTTCCGTACATGTGCGGATAGGAAATAGCTAGTGCTTGCAAAATTATAAACACTCCGAAATTATACCAATTGTAACGTTGACTCGAAATTGCCTATAAACGGCTGAGTTAACGCGCCATGGCCCCACATGGGGCTATACGGTACTGAGAAGAAGAAGAATTGTGAATGCTGAATATTACTTACAAAGTTATCATTTTTGTTTGTAAGGATAATAAATTTGACTCTAAACTTAATGGTTCGTTGACGAACCATTGGCGGAAAACGATATCTTGTGTTCACTTATAAGAGACTCGACATTTTCTATGCAGGCCTGTAAAATTGAATTCCAAACTTGCATAAATATTTATTTAAGGATAGGAAAGGCGTTTATTCTATTCAAAATTCATGTATAGCAAAACCCCGATTTTCTGGACCCGCCACAAATTCCGGAATGCCGATATTCCCGATATGGACTTATGTCCAATTTTGTTTTATTTTTGATAAAATGTTGAGCTTTTCCATAGTTTATTATTGTATACTGCTGTATAAACAAATGGATAATCCGAATTGGGTCCGGTCCTTAGCATTTCGGAATATCGGGGTTCTAATGTAGTTACTATAATGACAGCTTTATTTGTTTGGAGCTCATCAGGAAATGGAATTCAATGTGAATTTTCACATTTTCCTACTCCATGTCTATACTTATTTTGAGGATAAAATCATTGACATGCGTAAATTGATGGAAATATGCAGTGCAGTACAACCTTGTTGTATCATACCCTAAAACGTTGCGGCAGTGTTCGATTTGATTGTTTGAATTTATTATCGCGTACTCAAAAGCTCTTACATTTTATCTTGTGCCCGTAGAATGGTTAGTCTCGTATAGAGAAGACACAAAGCTTGAACATGTTTGTTTTGTAGCTCTTTTCAATTGAATATATGTTTAGCATGGTTACGCAAAATGCTGCTTGGTTACGCCACCGTATGAAATTGCGTAATAATTTTTAGTAGAATCTTTACGTTATTCCATACCATGGGCTCTCTCTTGATTACCGTAACTCCTAGTGGAGCATAGTGCGTTGATGACTACCGTGTGTAGTCATCAACGTTACAAAGACAACTGAATTCGGAGTGTGATACGGTTGTCAGCCAAACGACTTCCCAGTCGCATTATTAGTTTACTATTCTACGATATGAATATTTCTTATCATCTTCTTTTGAATAATAAACTTGCGACGAGTCGTGCCGAGTTTGGAAACTCGTTTCTCTATGAGTGTCTATTTCACAGAGTGGCGACCGAACGATCACGGCCACAGAGCACGACGATGGGCTAAAGGTACGTTGTGCTAGACGCGGCCGCACGACTGCGACTTGCTCATTCCATATAAAAACTCGTTTCTCTCTCATTTTAAAAATGAGTTTTTATATGGAATGAGCGAGTCGCAGTCGTGCGGCCGCGTCTAGCACAACGTACCTTAACCAAGCAAAATATGGCGTAACTATGCAAAGTAAACATTCAATTCAATAGAATATTCAAGCCTGCATGTAACTACTACAAGCATTGAACCACCAGGATCGTCATTTCCTATCGTATACTATTCATGAATGAAACGATTAACGTTGTAATCTTTTGAAAATCCGTCGATCTCTCTGGTGTGGCGGAACGATCGAGGTGGCGCTTGACTCACCGTAAAATTGCCTAAAGGGTCATCGGATTCTCTTTATTTTTCTCGTCAGTGCACAGGGTGGTTAGAGATAACCGTCAACCTGGATGTTGGCCACAGCAATTTCACAATCAGATTATTACTACTTCGGAAATCCGTTGATATCTTTGGAATCCTTAAGTCCAGCGAAACGATGAAGGTGTCGCTGGACTCGCAACAAAATTCTCTAAGGTGGCGTCGGAGCATCTTTCCTGTGCAGCTCACAGGGGCGTCAAGGATAACCGAGATAAGTACAATAATCAAAAAGCATATGCTTTTGTTAGTTGTCAACCTGGATGTCGGTCACAGCAATTTCACGATCAACTTCGTAATATGCAATTTAGAAAATCGATCGAGATGTCGCCGGACTTGCCACAATGGGGCAATTTATTTGTTTAAAACAGTCCAAACCACGAGTAAAAACCTTCCTTCCTTGGAATGCATGTTTCCACAAATGTTACTTATTTTTATCATCTACGGATACCATACAACAGTTTATTCGAAACTTAAATGCTCAATTGGTCAATACCTAAACAACTCATTTCAAATCTACATCTTTCTCGGGTACACCAACGTCGAGTTGTACTACACTGCACCTGTCAAATAAATTATTTGAATAAAATGACATTAGCGAATATTCGCGGCGGAAAAAATACTGTAAAACGGGCGAATATTCGCGTTGGTGTGGGCATCTCCATACAACCAAAACCATCGTTACTGACAGCCCGGAACTAGAATTTATTTATGTGTTAGTTGGCCTCCCGGCACATTGCCTCTCATTCTCTCTCTCTCTCGATTACCGTAACTCCTAGTGGAGCATGGTGCGTTGATGACTACCGTGTGTAGTCCATCAACGTTACAAAGACAATTGAATTCGGAGTGTGATACGGTTGTCAGCCATACCACTTCCTAGTTGCATTGTTAGTTTATTATTCTACGATAAGAATATTTCTTATCATCTTCTTCTGAATAATAAACTTGCGACGAGTCGTGCCGAGTTTGGAAACTCGTTTCTCTATGAGTGTATTTCACAGAGTGGCGACCGAACGATCACGGCCACAGAGCATTCTAACTAATGCAAAATAATAGCCATAACGAACAATTGCTGCTATATTCTCGTTAATGCAAGCATTGTCACTAATACATACACAATGTACTCTTCTCAACTTCACTCTACGCACTCATGCAAAATTGTATGTAACGAGCGTCCAAATAGCGCATAAACAAATTCTAGCTCTGGGCTCTGAGTTACGGTGGTTTTGATACAACGCAGTGTGTTACAATTTTGACGCCGCGAAAAAATTCGCCGCGAATATTCATTGACGCGCCGGTGTGGGCATCGCTTAAATCTTATTATCTTTTTTGTCACTAAATATTTCAGTTTCTTCAACGGATTTTTGGACGGCGAACTAATAAAAATTAATAGCTTCGTAGGAACCACTACCCAAGGATCTAACGAAGCCAACAAAAATCATAGCCAAATCCTAGCGGCCGCTTGACTTGAGGCGTCCATGTTCCGTGGAACACCATACGTTTCGCCATTTTCTAATCCACAAAGTTGATTCCTCTATTTTTTTCTTTCTTTATGGAGCAATAGTAGTGAAATCACACACTACTCCATCAAAGTATAACAAGAAAAATGTATAACGAATGGAGTAGTCCAAGCGTCTCTGGAAAAACTATTACCCCGAAAAAAAGTGGAGGTTATTCAAATTTTCGGCTAAACAAAATTAGGCATATAGGTGACTGAATCTCGTTGGTCCGATTGGCGGGTGAGTCACGGTGTTCCGAAACAGAAGATAGTTTCAGTTTCCCACTTTTTTTTTTAGCAATCCATAAATCAAGTTGGCAGCTTAATCCTAGGTTACGAGGTTAACTTGTTTAGGATTTTTCAGCGTAGACCAATTTTTTTTCTTCAAATTTCAAACTTATGATATACATATACATATCATATGTATTTTGATTTTCTTTTAAAAATTTACATAACTGCACTTTTCCCAAGAAAAATTTAAAAAGATTTTTTTTTGTTCAAGTTTATTTCCACCGGCAACAGGATATGTGTAGGTTTTTTGTTTATTCTATAATTTTGTTCTTATTTCATCTTTTTCGAAACGCATGACATGACGTTCAGCCTCGTTTCTGCCTCAAAAGCCAAATATGCACGCATAAATAAATCCTATTTTATCAACACAATAAAAAATCCAAATAATTGTAAGACAGGCAGAAAATTATTGTCACTCCGGAACGGTGAAAAATGAGGTCATTTTCTTATAATATAACCTTGCATATTGTGTCAGTGACTCTGGAAGACATTTTTGCTTGCAATATGTATGTATACGCTTATTTTACTTTCACAAAAGATTGTGCAATATTGTTGTGTTGATGACAAGAAAACTTTCATTAACGTTTTCAGTACTTTTTCACTTGACGATCACGAGAAATACAGGCGCGTAGTTAATTATATTTACGATAGTCTTTGTTTTGTTGCTGTTGTTGTTGCTGCAACATGTGCTTAAAATAAAACTTAAATTATATTTACACACACGGAAAAATATACATTAAACAAAACAAAAAATAAAAAATAAATACGCAAAGACATGCAAAGATTTGCTGACAGGCATTGCGCTGCAAAAAAGGCAATCATACTAAAATATACACATTATGCAAAAAATACTCTTGACTTGACGGATGCGGTCAAAGATGAAATTTGTTTAACTTAAAATTCATCTGTTGATATATTTAAGAACTGCTGAAATATACTGTCATCCGGCCTAATTTTCATACTGTGATTTTCTTACAATTGCGAATGTTTTATTTTTTTATTTTCAGACAAATGCTAATTCAATTCTTGAGGGGATTTCGATGTATGTGTATTTTTTTCAACGGTGCCAATAAATTATGACACTGTTGTGGCCAATATCGTAATATGGATTGACATACGAGACGAGAGTTAATCATAAAGTGCTTATCAGTAATTTATATACTTCACATGTTAATCTGCAGTAAATCCTGTGAGTATAAAGTTATTGAAGCTGTAATGAATAAATAATGTGTTTGAAATAAATATTTGGAAAAAGTATATTTTTGCTTGTGCAAAAAAAGTGAAAAATTGTGATTAATACAAAAAATTAAATAAACGAAGTTTAATACAAAAATTAATTGTGTCTACAGTGCGGGAAAAGTTGAGAAATTTATGAATTAAAATGGCACGATCCGGAGGAAGCATTATCCAACTTGGAGCTGTCAGCATGTGGCTTATATTCATAACATTGACATTTGGATTAGCAATTGGACCAGGTGAGTCTCATTTTTAAATGATAGTCTAAGGAATTCGTAAAATTTCTAGCCCTTCAGACACCTGAAAATTTTACTGTTAGATTACAAAATCTTAATTTGCATAATTGGCACTCGATTTCAAGAAAAAAAAGATAGAGAGTACGCCCATTGAGGTGTCCCATTCAATTTATGAAAATGTGGGTCATCATGTCATTCGTTGAGTGTACACTCAAAATTCAAGAGAAATGTCGTAAAACCCCTTTGTCATCGTCTTAAGTACAGCACATAAGCGAAATTTTATGTCTTTTCTCCATAACAAAAATGGCATTTTATTTTTGCTTTGAGTTGTTTTGTTCAGTTTTTTTTTTTATTTTTATTTTTTTCAACAATCGCAGCAAATCTACAAAACCTCTTTCGAATTTCTATACCAACGAATGTTGAAATCTATTTACACGAGCGTGTACACACATTTATATTAGATGGGAGTATGTACATACATAGCTGTATTTTTATAACTATGCAAAAAAATATACACACGTTTATTCGCTGTTTCTATTTGCAAAGTTAATCAACGAAAAGCTCACTATGATTTAACGTTATTAGCAATAAAAATAAAATATGATCGTAAAATAAAAATGAACACATGTAAAATGACAAAAAAAAAATTAAGTGAACCTCTGTACAGTTACGGGGTAAAGTTAAAGTACAGCTTTGGTGAAAAGTCAATTTTGTTCAAAGCGGGGCATGCCTCCATCACACGGCTTGTGACATGAAGATCTTGCATTATCAGTTCACACACGAGATTAATATTTCCTGGCAAAGCTAAATTCTTGGACAACCCGACAATCCTTACCAATTTCGTCCATGAAGTAACTACGTTCATGCTTGAATTTATTAAACCATTTATAAATAATGTCGTGGGATGATGCTAATCTCGAAGGACTAATAAAGCCTATCGTAACATTTCTGCTAAAATAAGATGTATTATTTAAATTGGGAATTTTTAGCAAGGGAATACAATTTTTGAAACAATTGATTTTTTCAACCAATTCTAAAATACACAAATATTACTTACTTATGCAGGGTGTCCCACGACTCTTGGTACATACGATAATGGGTGATAGTAAAGCTCATTTGGGTACAATTAATGTCCTACATGACCCCTCTATCTTAAACCGTTATAAAGTTATAGCATTTTTTGTTAATAGTGTCAGAAACCTCGACTTGCCGAGCAAAATCACTATTTGCCACACTCCCGAATATTTGATCCGAGGTTTGACTTTACTATCTGAAACTCCACAAAATTCTACATAAAATAACTGTTTTGCCAATTAAATAATTTAAAACCCTACCCAGATACAACCATTCAAACTTTTAAAAAATTCAAAAATTGATTTTTCATTGAAAATTTAAATTGTAAAATCGTAACGGTACCTTGAACTGACAAATGTGCAAAGTTGATGAAAGTTTCCTCATAATGTTAGGTTTCGAACGACATATAAAAATTAGGGTCTTAGGATTTGAAAAATTGCATATCCTTATCCTACGTGTTAAAGAGAAAAAAACGTGGTTCCAAGAGAAACCCAAAGTAAACATTTCCACAATTTTTATACGAGTTTTATTTAGTAAACAAGATCTGACCAAAAACAACAAAGTTGTAAAAGTTACCCCGCCAAAGAAAAATTCATCTGCCGCAAAAAGAATACATATCACTCCAATCCGCTGCTCATATCTAATGTTGTTTGCTGGATGTACTTTTGTTTTAGGTGTAAATGCTGGAGAAGTTTAAATGTACAGGACTACTTCTTAAAGTAATTTGGTGGGAGCTTTAACATTTTATTCAGTACCACTTTGACGGCTCCCTCCAAATTACTTTAAGAAGTAGTCCTGTACATTTAAACTTCTCCAGCATTTACACCTAAAACAAAAGTACATCCAGCAAACAAAATTAGATATGAGCAGCGGATTGGAGTGATATGTATTCTTTTTGCGGCAGATGAATTTTTCTTTGGCGGGGTAACTTTTACAACTTTGTTGTTTTTGGTCAGATATCATATATTTTTGCATACTTAAATAGCCAACTAATATTTTTGTTTTGGGAAAAGTTTCCATAGGTTTTTGTTCAGCATATTCCATAAATTTAATATCATAAGTTATATTCACAGGGTCTTCTTTAAAATAAATAGATACTGCAAACGCAATTGCAAATACGCCACAAATGGCTGTTGCTGAGCTTTTTTTAAAAATAATTTTGGGATGAAATGGGTACAGTTTATTAATATGTATTTTGTGCAAAATAGATTTGTGTTATCTTTGTGTTATGGCTCTGCTCACATTCTGTTAGTAATCTGTTAATTTTTTGTTAACTCTGTTAATGCTCTATTAACGTTCTCTTAACACTCTATTATCTTTTCGTTAATGCTCTGTTAACGTTCTGTTAATGTTCGCTTAATTCTCTTTAATCATTCGGCTAACGCTCTGTAAACGGTCTGTTACCTTTCTTTTATTACTCGATTTACGTTCTGTTAACGTTCTGTTAAGGCTCTGTTAATGTTCTGTTAACACTCTGTTAACGATCTGCTAACGCTCTGTTGTTGCCTTACCAACGCTTTGTTAACGTTCTGTTACTGATCTGTCTTAATGCCCCCCTGAGCCAGTGTCCCAATGTCATATGGTCCCAATGTCACAGTGTCCCAATGTTCCAATGTCCTAATGCCCTAAGGTCCATTGTCACAGTGTCCTCATGTCCCAATGTTCTAATATCCCAGTGTCCCAATGTCCTAATATCCTAATGTGCCAATGTCCCAATATCCTGATGTCCCAGTGTCCCAATTTAGGTCCTATTGTCCCAATGTGCAAATATCACAGTGCCCCAATGGTTTAATGTTCGAATGTCCCACTACCCTAGTGTCCCAATGTCCCAGTATCGGAATATCCCAATGTCCCAGTCTCCCACCTAATGTCCTAATATCCCAATGTCTAACCGTCCTAATGTCCCAAGGTCCTAATGCCCCAATTTCCTAATATCCCAGTACCCCAATGTCCCAAATGTCCCAGTATCCTAATGTGATAATATCCCAATGGCCTAATGTCCTAATGTACCAGTGGTCAGTGTCCCAATGTCGCAGTATACCAAGTGTCCCAAGGTCCCAATAGCCTAATGTCCTAATATCCCAGTGCCCCAATGTCCCTGTATCTCAGTGCCCTAATGTCCCAGTATCCCAATGTTCCAATATCCCAATGTGCCAATATCCCAATGTTACAATGTCCCAATGTTCTAATATCCCGATGTCCCAGTGCCCCAATGTTCCCACGTCCCAGTTTCCCCAGTGTACCTAATGTCCCAATGTCCTAATGTGTTGATGTCCTAATATCCCAATGTCCTAATGACCCAAGACCCTAATGTTCACATGTTCTTATATCCCAGTGCCCCTATGTGCGAATATCCCGATGTCCCAATGTCACAACATTCCGATGTCTCAGTGGTCCAATGCCCCTATGTACCAGTGTCCCAATGTCCGATTGTTCCAAGGTCATAATGTCCTAATATCCCAGTGTCCTAATGTCCCAGTCTCCCAGTGTCCTAATGTCCCAATGTCCCATTGTCCCAATATCCTGATGTCCCAATACCCCAATATCCCGATGTCCCAATGCCCCAATATGCCGATGTCCCCACGTCTCTGTTTCCCCATTGTGCCTAATGCCCCAATGTCCTAATGTCCCAAGACCCTAATGTCCCAATTTCCTAATATCCCACTACCCCAAGATCCTAGTTTCCCAGTCTCCCAATATCCAAATGTCCCAATGCCGCAGTGTGTTTTAAAAAATTGTCAATGCGATGAGCCGATAGACGCAATTGTTGGAAATCTTTTGTTAACTTTACCTATTAATTTACCGTTATTCCATCCACTTATCTAAATGGAAGACATTGATTCTGTAGAAGGACCACTAGAGGATCATTCGTTCCAAATTTCATAAAAATTCCATCACGAAGAGAGACAGTAGAAGCAAGTCTTTCTGCAACTGTAGACTTCATTCTGAAATTGGGTTACTCGCTTAAGTCTGTGAGGGTGAAAATTTCACCGTTTATTGCATATATCTTACCCGTTATTGTGCCGATCGAAGATTTTATTTGGAAAGGCACTAGAACAGGATATGTGGAATATTTTGGTAAAAAAATTTTTTTGGGGGCTGTTGCCTGGAAGGCTGTAGCCTGGTCAAACAAAAAAGCAAGTTGTCTCCGGTAATCATAGACTTGTTCGCTTTCGTTTTTCTTTTTCCTTTGGCGGGCGAGACGCTCTCGCGTCTCTTGATTTTTTTTTAGTAAAAAAACGAAACAACACGTAACCGAGGTTAATTTTTGGCGCGGCCCAAATGTTGATACCCTTCACTCTTCTCGGGCTAATATTTTTTTTTCCGGTGTACTTATAACTTATGTTTAATCCCCCCCCCCCCCCCCATTCTCTCACTTCCGTTTTCACATAGTTTCGTTACCTCGATAAAACATATTTGCGTGAGAAGCTTTGGTTAGAATAACTGCACAAACGGAAAAAAAAAACTTTTTTTGGTGGGAGGGGGTATGCCCCCATAGTACGAATATATTTATTTTTACATATTTTTGTACTTTCTATAAAGACACATTACAAAAACAAATACATATATTCGTATATTATGGGGTCATCCCCCTCCCACCAAAAAAGTTTTTTTTTTCATTTTTGCAGTTATTCTAACCAAACCTCACGCAAATATGTTTTATCGAGGTAACGAAACTATGTGAAAATGGAAGTGAAAGAATGGGGGGATTAAACATAAGTCATGAGTACACCGAAAAAAAAATATTAGCCCGAGAAAAGTGAAGGGTATCAAAATTTCGGCCGCGCCCGAAATTAACCTCGGTATCATGCTGTTTTTTCGTTTTTTACTAAAAAAAAACTTGTTTACTAAATAAAACTCGTATAAAAATTGTGGAAACGTTTACTTTGGTTTTCTCTTGGAACCACGTTTTTTTCTCTTTAACACGTAAGATATGCAATTTTTCAAATCGTAAGACCCTAATTTTTATATGTCGTTCGAAAGCTAACATTATGAGGAAACTTTTATCAACTTTGGACATTTGTCAGTTCAAAAAACCGTTACGATTTTACAATTTACATTTTCAATGAAAAATCAATATTCGAATTTCTTAAAAGTTTGAATAGTTGTATCTGGGTAGGGTTTTAAATTATTTAATTGGCAAAACAGTTATTTTATGTAGAATTTTTTGGAGTTTCAGAAAGTTAAGTCAAATCTAGGATCAAATATTTGGGAGTGTGGCAAATAGTGATTTTGCTCTGCAGGTCGAGGTTTCCGACAATATTATCAAAAAATGCTATAACTTTATAACGGTTAAATATAGAGGGGTCATGTAGGACATTAATTGTACCCAAATGAGCTGTACTATCACCCATTATCGTATGTACCAAGAGTCGCGGGACACCCTGTATATCCAAACATTCTGAGTATGTTTATATGCTAAAACAGGTCAAACTTTCTGATGAAAGTGTCAACGTACTGTAACATCACTATTCAAGAAACCTCTCTACCACCTCCGTGTGTGCATATGTACTTATTTATCTTAACTTTTGACCATGACTGTATGCATACATGTACGTGTAATTTCATGGGTACACATTACGTATACATACAGAGATCAGATATTCGTAGGAGTATAAATTCACATAAAATACATAATGTACGCATACATAACGTGTAAATATTAAAATTTTCTGCTAATTACAAAAATTTACATACAAAGCTTAGGTAGTCTTTGTAATAACCCGCCAAGTATAATTACGTTTTAAAACTGTCGTCTGATAATTATTTTCTGAAGATATTTTTTGTTTGTCCACCTTAGAATAAACAAAAAGTGGTTCTTTTTTTTTCGCTGAATTACTTACCACCAAGAAAATAATTGTGTGCGTATATGTACTTGTATTTGGGTCGACATGTATATACATATATATGTATCGTAAAAAAAACTATGATATAAAAATGACGCAGAATATTTCTGAATAATAATTTGTATCTAAATTGCATGACTAGGTACATCTATCTTGTTATCTTTGGCAAACATGTCGTACATTAGCAAACCGTGTTGTTGTTTCTTTTCTTGTAAAATTACTTGGCGATTAATCTAATTTCAATATTTACACAACGGTCTTGTAAATAATGTTAGCAACGAACAGAATAATAATTATAACGTGGCGATAAATGCGTAATAGCTGTTAGTTGAAACTTAAAGTAAACGGAAGAGTTGAACAACCTATGTATACGAGTATGTACATATACGTGTCTCCTACGAAACTCCAATGAATTCTCCCCTGATACAGCGAATAACGACAAAATTGTTCCTTGTTTGTCCCAAAGATACTCTTATGGTAAAGATCTGATTGTACTAATATAAGTAGTTAATTTGAAGAATAGAATGGACTTCCCCTTGACGCTCAGTCAAAATACAACCCCTACTATGGACGCGGCATTTTGAAAAAGGCTTATTAGGAGTATACTTTGAATTGCAAGGGTATTTTCATGTAATTAATTCAATCCTCGGAAAATTTGCTTTAGATTTTACAATTTTCAAAATAATCTCGAAAAACTGAAAATTTTTACGGATAACGAAGATAATCAGCATTGAAACTTGTACTACAATTGTAACATTTTGCTACAATTTGCCTTCGTATGTTACACACCGAGCAATTTTGTTACAATCAATAACTTAACTATTTTATGTTTTTTTTTAACTGTACTAAAAGTGATAAAAAAAAATTTTCTTCTTAACCCTAGCCTGAGAAGCCTAGACACCTTCTTTTGGTTATTTTTTCCTGTTATGTTGCTTTAATTTTCAAAAGCTTGAAATTGAATAGAAACTATTTCGTCCTATACCCTTTATTTCAAAATGTAGGATACTAACACCATGTAGTCTGGCTGGTGTTGTGGTTAGTGCGCGCATCTTCGGTGTACAGGGTTATGGGTTCGAGACTCACCGTGAAAGAATTCAGTTTATGGTGTTTTTCGAACTCACGACCCATGTGACGGACTATGATCTCACTCAGATATTAAACGAGGGAGTAAATAATAGTGATGCTGTTGATTTTAACACCTCAACGAAAAAGCAGTCAAGATCTTGGAAATTGGATGTCAATATTGGAATGTCGAACCTGTTGTTTATTTATATTTATCACCAAAAAGTGAAAAAGTAGGACATGTTCCCTTAAAGAGGGACGTCTGGTCACTCTATACTATTATGGGGGGAAGACTGGTTTCGGAATTTATTAATCGTTGTTAAGTTATCAGCTTTATAAAAGTTATAACGGTATATTTTTGGCATCCATGTATTTTCGATATCATAAGCAGGTACGGAAATTTAATTTTTACGATATTGATGCGAATTTCGGGGAAAATTGCTAAATTTTGCGACTAGATGCGAAATCTTCTTCTACTTCTCAGATTTTTTTTTTCAAAAGATTTTCATTAATGACAAGATAGATTTTTAAATGCAATGTGCACGATGGCTTGACAAACGCCGAGTAAGCTGAGTACTCGGAGCAGTGGCGTAACGTTTCAAAAATATGTTGTGTTCGAAAGATAAATGAGGGCCCCCTACACAATATAATACTATTAGCCAACATTTTTGAAACGACCATATTTTTTGTCCGCTATGGCTATTGTTTTTATTGCAGCGACTCGTTTTCTCTTCTTTGATAGGAGCAGTGACGTAGATAGCTTTTCAGAGAGGGAGGGGATCAGTGACTAGATTTTTTCTTAACAAGGAAAATTCAATTTAAAGGAGTATAGGGGATGGTGAACTGAACTCTGGCTGCTTTTTTTTTACAAATATTGGAGAGAATTGGTTTTCACAAAACTTAAGACCGCAACACATTGTGCAAATGAAAGTCTAAAGAGAATTTGGTGCGGCCTGAGTATACATAGCTTAATTAATCGATCGTATTGAACTTTTGTACAAAATTTTATGGAAAAATTTATAGCTGAATTGTTTGTAAAAAATTTGTTTTGGGTTCCTGAACTCATATTTCATTGCTTCAAAATGTAATTTTAAATATCGCTTTTACACCCCTCATTATAATGATGAACAATTTTCATCATCTTAAAAATTACGCAGTTGAAATTTTGCTACTCACATTGCTTTCGCAACATATCAGAGTAGCCAACCATTTCACCATCTAAAAATTCAGAAATATTTTTTTGTATTACTTAATTCAGTGTTGAAATTAAATTAACACCCTTTGTGTCACGATCACAGAGGCAAGCTGTTCGACCTAGGGCGGATTCTGTTGATCCTCTCCTTATCTACGCCACTGGATAGGATAGTAAGGTTTTCCTGCCACCAGTAGCTGTAAAACTACCCAATAACAGTTTTTAATAGAAATAAGTAAGTGCTAACCCCCACCAGCTGTGTGTTCATTTTTTCAAAGTTTTGGTCGTCGGCTCATTTACCGTTTACCGATCGGCACACAACTGTGATTTTTGTTTAACTTATTGGATGATTGTGAACCGCATTTTTAAAATCCACCTTTTCAACTACTAAAAATGCTGATTTTAGACCGAGTGTGTTTTTTACCCTGAGTGTTTAACTTTCGAACAATTTCAACAGAACAGAACAGAAGTTCCGCTTAAAATATTCCGCATATAATCAGAGCAGGCAAATTTAACAGGCAATAGCAGCTTTAGGAGATGCCAAGCCGGCAATTACTCATTACCTTGCACTTGCCGAGGCCTCCCACCTCACCCCAGCACTAAAAAGGCCCCTGAAACTCTCGCTTAAGGTACGTTTTCCTCGGCACGGCCCCAGCGGCTCTAGCGACTGCGACTCGCCCATTGAATATAAAAACTCGTTTTTAGTTGATAATCGCTCGGCATAGCTCTACAATGAAAATTATAGTCGAATGAACCGCGCGGCTCTTGTTGTATATAATGCCCGCATGAGTGGTGAACGTGGTGCACTCGCTTGTCTGTAGGCTTCGGGCGATGGCTGCTTGGGGTAGGGTAGTTGTTTCGCACAACGGTCGTATTCGTTCGGCCGATACACGAATCTGTCTGTGTAAAGAAAGCAGTCGCGGGACTCTTGTTGTACATAATTCATGCACGAATTGTGAACGTGGTGCACTTGCTTGTATGTGGGCTTCGGGCGACGGCTGCTTGGGGTAGGGAACTTGCTCTAGAGCCGCTGGAGTCGCTAGAGTCGCTAGAGTCGCTGCAGCCTCGTCGAGGACAACGTACCTTTAAAGCCACTTCGTAGCAAAGAAGAGCACTTCTAACTTGTCCTTCGGCTTCCATATCCCAATGACTCAACAAATTTGCTTCTCTGCGTAACTACGCTAGGGGGCCCCTGACAGTTGGGGGCCGTGTTCGACCGAACACATGGCACACCGTACGTTACGCCACTGACTCGGAGGTTAGATGTATGATTTTTGTATTCCAACAAAGCTATTTTTCTAGATAGAGCTTTTCTCGTGGTGTGGCGAGCCCCAAAATGTGAGTTTTGCGTGCAATATCAAAAAGGCTATTAGAAGGTTTGTCTACCGGAAAATTCCGCACATTGCATAATTTCTGGGAGCAAATGTTATGAACGAGGACTAAAAATGAAAATCTGCTTTTTCATACAAAAACCTTAAAACGTGCAATTTGTGCAATATACCCAGAAAAGTACAATCTCATGCAATAACGTGCAACTGCACGAGAATCCGGGTTCTAGTAATGCCAATTACGCAACAGGTGGAGTAGGGTGTTTTATTAAGAATTGTTTTGGAATTAAAGGTATATATACGAATTACATTGAGTTCTCGAGCGCGGACGTTCTACAAGTTTCTTTTGAAGTAAATAATGTTGACTTTGTTGTTTATTGGATTTATAGATTGCATAAATTTAAATTTTTGACGTACATTGAAAAATTTTTCTCGATTATTGGGCAATGAAAAATCTAGTAATCTGATAATATCGAGGGATTTCAACCTCAATTCGGTAAGCACTGATGAAGTGACAACCAATTATCTAGCCCTCCTTGCATCGCATGGCCTGACTAGTTTCATTGACCTACAAGAAACGGTTCACATTAAGATCATTTCTATGGTAGCTTCACTGGTATTTCAATGAGTTCCTGTGAGAAATGCCTTTTTGATCCTGGTATTATAGATCACGGTATGATCGAGTTGCTATAGTGGACGTTGAAACGAAAAAGTCTTCCAAACGTACGATAAATGGGACTACATATATTTAAAAAAATGATTTAATTCGTACAACGAAAAAATAAACTCAAACACAAACTTATGTAAGTGTAAACTGAGCAAACATCCTAGTAAGCGAAAGTCAAAGACAAAGGTAAAAAGAACTTTGCAGTAAAGTTAAAAAGTCCAGACCTAACTGTCGTGACAGCTACTACAAAAAGCAACTTGAATGTAAGAAGGGGAATCTAAGAGGGGAATGGCAAGTGATTTTTTTTTTTGCTTTCAATTTTCATTTTACTTCCTTACATTGCAATTTGTCTGTAGCTACATCCTCCGGATTCAACTTGTGCATGAGGCCAAACAATAGTAGGTATTAACAACATTTGCATTTGAGCCGATTACTTCGCTAGAAGTCCTAAAGATAATTGGTTTTCTGAAGAATCCCGATGCATGTGGCTTTGATGGAATTTTGAATATTATTTTAAAACAAATCGGTTGGTTCGTTGTGCTGGCTGTCATTTTCCACCACTGTATATTTTCCGGTATTTTTCCTGTTGGCCTTAAATGCGCGGAAGGCATTTAAGACCGAGGCTAATTTCGGGTGGATACCCTTCAATCTCCTCGTGCTAATAGTTTCTAATTGGAAAACACGCTCTAACTGGAAAACCCTATAGTAATCCGAAGTTTTTCACGCGACACGGTTTGCAGGGTTGTTTGACCATTATGTTCTATTAGCGACTATATTCCTCAGGAAACCGGTAAATCCACAATATTTTATGAGTATGTATTCAGATTTCTTTATTAATTAATTTCGATGTTTTGTGAGAAAATTTTTTGAGAGAGGTTTACATTGGGTTTACACCCCATGGACCGCTCCCCAGGCCATGTCCCTAAGCCAAAGTGTATAGCGTGTCTATGGCGAATAATTTTCAATTCATCGACACCTACTTTCACAGCTATCCTATGCATGTCTAATTTGAATTTTAATTTAAATACATCACGTTTTCGCTTGAATCATTAAAGAAAATGAACGCACAATCAAGGAACCTTTCCAAAGATCCATCCTTACATTCGGCCATCTTCTTTTCGGCCCATTTCATTTGGTCCTTCTTTTCTTTTCATTAAAATTAAAAGCATGACGACGTCGAGACGACGACGACGCTAAAATTTCCGTAAAAATTAAAAACAGTTCGAATTAAGATCAAAGACGTAAAACGAGTGGACCCATGAATAGGAGTACGAGTACCGTACACTCATTTTGTCTTTAGTATAATTTGCTTACGAGAGTATTTTCTAGTATAGGAATTTTGATTCCTTATAGAAAGAAAAAGCTGGATCGAGACATGATGACGAAATATAAAGGAACTATGCTCAACGAGTCCTGATAGCAAAGCGTGGGAATATTATACTCATCCAGATAGAAATCTGTTTGAAAGGCGCTAATGTATAATGAAGTGGACACCATCCTTATGATGGACATTCAAAATTGTATTTCGTTGTCGACTCATTTTCCTGAAGACATAGCAGTGAAAGAATGATCAAGAACAAAAAAGAAATGAAATTCATCTCGCACCTTTTAATTAAGTTAATTAACTTCAATAAACTCATTTTCTTGATTAGTCATCGAGGACGACACATAAGAAGATGGTCATCGTTGAAATAAAATGGAAATCTTTAACGTTGTCTGATGAGTCTTTCGGAGAAAGGTTTGGAAGAAGAGTAACAACCGCTCTGGCCATTATAGGACAATTATAATGGAATGGAATAAGAATGAGATCGAAATATGTAAGCATTAAAAATATTTAGATTTATTTACATAATCAAAATTTGAAAAAAAAAGTTAAAAAGTTGACAAATTTCCAAAAAATTTAATATCCACCAGTAAGGTTAAATTAAGAAATGTGTCAACTTTTATAGATTTACACTTTGTTCAACGTGATACTGATATCTGATATCTTTTGAAAACATAAAACCAATGTTTTCACGTCAACTAATGCAATCCGTCTATGTACTTTCATTGCTTTTATGTATCCGAATTAGCACACTGTTCCTTGGAATACGTGACTACAATACAATGGAATGGACTCTCTTATTGTCGGTTAGCAGCTTAAATTTCTGCTCAGTCAAGACAAAATAATAGAATTCGTTCGCTAATAGTAGTCTACGACTACCCGAGTCAACTCTGTTAAATGGTATCTTGGTATAAATGGATGTCAAAGTATCTTGTCGAAAAGGGCATAATCACACGGTAACAATAAAATGCGCATTTGAACGTTTCCCAGATATCTCGTGTAACGTGGCTTGAGCGAATAATACGGCATTAGACATGGCCACAGCGATAGTTGCTGTCGTTGATAAAGACAATGGTTGTCATTGTCGCCAAAGCCGACTATCAGCTTCTCTCTACTGCTAGTATTAAATGCAATTTAAGCGATATCTGTGAATGGCAATTTCTCTGGGCGAGCAGTTTAAAATATCCAGTAGAATGAATCGAAGTAATTGAGAATAGAAGTGATTAGAGCAGGAGTGTCACACTATAAACCTGGCCCGGGCCAAATAAGACTCTCTTCAGGTTCGGGTGG
Organism: Microchrysa polita; assembly: GCA_949715475.1. Taxonomy (NCBI): domain Eukaryota; kingdom Metazoa; phylum Arthropoda; class Insecta; order Diptera; family Stratiomyidae; genus Microchrysa; species Microchrysa polita. The sequence goes on along the minus strand of OX454416.1, from coordinate 124,043,633 downwards.
GCCGCAGGAGCAAAATTTCAAATTTTTTTTATTTAATCGCATTACGAAAGTTGATTACAGAATATTACTTTTAAAATATGACAGAAAGTCTGCATCTCTATAGCGGCTTCGGCATTATCCGTGAGAGCTTCAACCTTTCGAAAATATACTTCAAGAACAAGAAGCGAAACCGTGAAAATATGATTGATATTCAAGTAACTACTTTTTGTTAATTACATACTAAATTATTAAAATTTTGGACAGATGATAAAAAAAATTGTAGCACCGCGAAGTAGCCAGATTAAATTAATTTCAGCGGAAAGGTTGCTAAAAGAGACAAACAGTTGTTTATGATATGGTTTTAAACAAAAGCCAATTGTGATATGGTTTTAAACAAAAAAACAATTTTTCATTAACTGCATTTCGGGACAGAACAGTTTCATGAAGAGGCTTAGTATTGTCTTGTACAAAAAAAGATGAGCTGTCTTATAAAACCAAATAACCAGAAGCAAATTTTAGTATTTGAGAAAAATTTCTAAAATAATCTTGCATAAGCCACAATTTTTGTAGACTTAAGTTAAACGGTTGTATTTGTTCACTTTACTAATTTCACCATTTTTGTGTTGATATACATTGTGCTGCTTCGCCATGGCCGCGGGCCGCACAGAACTACAAGGAGGGCCGCATGCGGCCCGTGGGCCGCGAGTTTGACACGTCTGGATTAGAGCATTAAAGGTACGGGTTCGTAGAGACGACATGGGATGATCGCTTAGCGATCGTAGTTTTGCATCCAATTACAGGCCATATTTGCATACTTTTTGAATGGCACTACTTTCCATGTGTCTACTATGACCTAGACTAGAGGAACATGTCTGTATAGAAAATATGCGAGTATAGTGCTCAGAACCGGTGATTTAACTGCGATTGCTGAGCGATCATCACCTGAGTCGTCTCTACGAACACAAACCTTTATTTTGTTATTTTTGGATTCAAGTTTTTGTAATTTCAGTTTTGGTTGAAAAGTACAATTCAAATATTAAATAGTACTCAAATCAACGGGGAGATTTTACCTTGCAAAAGTTGGGGATGTCTCAAATTTTTGATATGTTATAAAGACAGGTAGAGTCAGTTAAAATCCAAGTTTGCGTCACTTTCTGCCCTGTGCCACCGCCGCTATCTTGAAAAAAACATCTAAAATCGGCTCTTTTATCAGTTTGCGATTTATAGCTCCTTCCCAATCCATTTGTGCACAAAATGTGCCAACAATCTTGTAGAGCACTAAATTTCCTATAAATTTCGTCTAACAAGTTTTACTCTACAATCAAAATTGGTAGAGTTATAGCTCAAAGAATATGCTTAAAGGTTCCAAAAATCATTACCAACAAATTTCAAAACATACTTGGAGAACTCTATATTAAAATGCAGAGGAGGCTATGAGTTATTGGTACCTACAATGCGTTTTTGTGAATTTGAAATTGGCATGATTTTTGATATTTTCTCCATTTTCTTGGCGCTATAACTCCGTTAATTTTGATTGTACAGTACAACATCTTAGATTAAGTTTGTAGGAAATTTTGCCCTCTACAAAATTGTCTCGGCAGATTTTGTGCTCAAATGGACTGTAACGAAGTTACAGGCCAAAAACTGATGAAAGGGCCGATTTTAGGTGTTTTTTTTTTCAAGATAGTGGCGGGAGCACAGGGAGGAAAGTGACGCAAACTTGAATTTTAACTTACCCCACCTGTCTTTATAACATATCAAAAATTTTAGACATCCCCAATTTTTGCAAGGCAAAATCTCCCCGTTGATTGGAGTAGGTACTATTTAATATTTGAATTGTACTTTTCAACCAAAACTGAAATTACAAAAATTTTAATACAAAAATAGCAAAATATATAGAGACGACTCAGGTGATGAGCGATCAGCAATCGCAGTTAAACCACTATACCCGCATATTTGCGTGACATCCCCAATTTTTGCACGCTAACCCCTATTATTTCGTCTCTATTGATTGGAGTATAGGGACTTATGGCGCTGAGGCCCCTTCCGAAATTATTTAAGGTAACTCCGATCGAATTAAGAAACTGCTTTGGTATTGTCAAATACAAATGCTAGTGCTGATGTAAAATGACAACCTTTCGGCAATAAAGCCTGCAAAATTTTTATACTCTTCGCTCGTAGAGTAAACGAAGGGTATATTAACTTTGTCATGAAGTTTGTAACGCATTGAAGGAAGCATCTCCGACCATATAATAACTATACATATATGATCAGCATAACATGGGGAGTCGATTGGGCGATGTCCGTCTGTCTGTCTGTCCGTCTGTCCGTCTGTTGCTACGCGTTTTACTCGGCCAATTTAAAAGCTATGAAGCTGAAATTTTGCACAAATGCTTCTTTTTGCTGCAGGCAGTTTGTATGTTTGAATCGGTAAAATCGGACCATGGGATCATGGTACTGCCATACAAACCTAACCCCCCAAATTAGGTTCTTCTAAGAAAAACTTTTTCATTTGTGCACCGATTTCAACCAAATTCCACAAAAATGTATTTCTATTGATGACACACAACATATGTGAGAATCGATCAAATCAGACCATGGGGTCATGGGGCTGCCATACAAACCCAACTCCCCAAATTGGGTTCTTCTGAAAATTTTTTTTTGTTTATGCATCGATTTCAACCAAAATTTCACACAAACGTTTTTCTCTTGATGACACAAAACATATCTCAGAATTGGTCAAATTGGATAATGGGGTCATGGGGCTGCCATACAAACCTAACCCCCCAAATTAGGTTCTTCTGAGAAAAACTTTTTTATTTGTGCACCAATTTCAACCAAATTTCACAAAAATGTGTTTCTCTTAATGACACAAAACATATCTAAGAATTGATCAAATATGACCATGGGGTCATGGGGTGGCCATACAAACCCAACCCCCATTTTGGTTTTTCTAAGAAAAATTTTTTGCACCAATTTCACAAAACCTTGAATTAATGTGTCTTTACCAAAGCCACAAAAAAGTTAAAAACGAATGGAATCGTACTGTGGAGTCATGCTCCCGCAACCACAATAAAATTTTCCGAGTAAATATTTTTATTTGCCCACTTATTTCAACCAAGTCCAAAACTTTTGTCAAGACGGAAGAAAAAGAATGAGGAGGGGGATTAAATACAAGTCATAGGTACGCCCGAGAAAACTTTCAGCCCAAGGAGAGCGAAGGGTATCCAAATTTCGGCCGCGCCCGAAATTAGCCTCGGCCCCTGGGGGTTGGCGAGCGTAGCGAGCAGGGGGGCGAAGCCCCCTAGTTAGTATTACATATTGTTGCAGCAGAGCGGCTAAAGTACTTCTCCTGGCGTCAACAGAGTTAGGCAGTTTTGGGCATGCAGATTGGAACGCGGAATAGAAAGAAGCCCACTTTTGAAAAAGTCGGTTTTAGTTCCGGGTGTTAGGTAAGCACCGATGGCAACTTTTATAAAAAAACGAAAAAATTGGAACAAAACAGCCTCGTAGAGAGCATCTCGGTATTTGCTCTCTTTTCCCAGTCTGTTCCCAGGGTGTGCATAAGTCTTTGTATATGTTTCAAAGAAAGTATTTTGCAAAAGTCGGGGATAGGCTCGAAAAATGCCTAGAAAAGAATCGTATAGTTTTGTGATTTGGCAGGATTGTTGAGAACAATCCCTTGTATATGTGCTACAAAGTTTTCAATTGTAGAGCATCTGGAAGAGTAGGGGTAGGGGGTAAAAATGCTTGTGTTGGTTCGTCTCATATGCAAGTACGTACATATTAATATTATATTCGATGAGCATATAGTGCGATGCATACGATGATCCTAAAGCAAGCTTCTACCAAACCAGCGCGGTAGCGAATTGTAGCACGAATTGACAAGTTGACAGTGGTGTACCGTTCCGGAAGCGATTTCATACATTCTGACACGTACCGCGGTACCGCACTGCGCTGGTTTGGTGGAAGTTTAAATATGACGCTGGAGTACCAAATCGGCTTTGACTAGACTAACGGTGTATTTAGTTGTGTTCAAACCAGAGTTACATGATTATGACATTTGTAAAATAGTTTTTTCAAGGAATACGAATAGTTAAATTTAACAAAATTTAGCCTGCAGGTTTATTCTTGTAAGTACCACTCGGATTGATCCTGCTAGTGGGTCAAGGTCCAGGCAAAAGGGCACTATTAGTAATAAAAGGGCTGAAACAAAGTCTGATCCTGATAGCTATGGCTATTTCTGATTCCTGGTCATGGGACCACTTTATCACTGTAAAGGCAAGGCTTGGTAAAGTCGTTTGGTCAAGACTAGACAGGTTTTCGGAACCTTTGATAAAGGATGTTGGTGTTGAGTTATGCCCAATTTAAAAATAACAAGCGCGACAATCCAACATTGAACTAAGGCCGCAGGATGTGTTAGTGACAATCCTATTTCCAAGATCTTATCTGCTTTCTGTTGAGGTAATGAAGTCAGCATCACGCTCAGCAGTGTTATTTATCTCCATAAATGGGTACTCGTTTAACATCTGAGTGAGATCATAGTCTGTCATAAGCTCGTGAGTTCGAAAAACACCATGATCCACGGTGAGATTCGAACTCATGACCCTGTGCATCGAAGATGCGCGCACTAACCCCTAGACCAGCCAGACTACCCGATTTGGCCCAATTGGCATACATTGAAAATTAGGATTAAGATTAGAGTGAATGTTAGGGTTCGGGATACAAATGGAGTAAAGGCTTAGGTTTAGTTTAGGGTAACGAATAGGGTTAAAGTTATTGTTAGGACGCAGTTAACGTTAGTATTAGGGTTAAATTTAAGGATAGGGTTTAAAGGTTGAGTTTGAAGTTTGGGCTTAGGCCAAGGTGAAGTCAAAGTTAGGGTTAACATTAACTTTAATGTGATGCACTGTACGATGCCAGTAATCTTAGAGGTACGGAGATCGACTCTCGGCGTGGTCCAAAATTTTCGTACATGTGCGGCTAGGAAATATGTAGTGCTTGGCTTGCAACATTATATACACTCCGAAATGATATGCAATGTAACGTTAACTCGATATTGCCTATCATCGGCTGAGTTAATGTACCATGGCCCCATATGGAGCTATACGGTACTGAGGAGAAGAAGTAATATAAAGATACCAAAGTTTTAGAGGTTACCAGGGCTACCAAGGCTATCAAGGTTACTAAGGGCTTCAAAGTACTCTGGTTATTAAGGTAACCAAGGCGACCCACGGTAAGAGATTATTCACTGCGAGTCCTGTCACTATAAACTTATAAATTGTAAAATTGTAAAACGATAAAATATTACAGGACACGCAACACGATCCTTTTCCGTAGGTTCATAAATTACATCTATGAATGTACACACAACCACTTGAGAATGAAAAGGATCTTTCTCAAAATAAATCCAATGTTGTGTCAAAGGAGTAATTTGACTCTTTGACGAGGTCAAGTGTATAAATGCATGCGTATTCATACATGACAAATAAAATATTCCAGGATATCTTTAGTAAAACACGTATTAGGTAATAGATACATTAGCATATAGTAACTTTTAGTACATAAGACCAGAATTGTATAAAAGGACGAATCTAGAAAATAAAGATAGGATTCTTGATTTGACCTTACTCAAAGTGTTGTCACTCGCAAGTGCATCGCCGAGCTGAGCACGAGCGCAGAATCTAAGAAACGGTGATTGCGCGTCTGACGGGCACAATCCTTTTCGACACAAAAGTCTTCTGTGGGTCCCGAGGTATCCAAGAGTCGTGCTGGACGAAAATTATTAATCCTCAATTCTTTAAGGCAAGTTGCGTAAACCCCGACAACCTTAACATTACAAGAGCACGGTTTGGCGAAGCCTGATAAGTGTAGGCCAACGGGACCCGTACACGTTTAAAATGTCTACGAAGACAAATTAAAGCGACAGTGCTTTCGATAAAGATTCGATCGCGTAAAAAGCAGGAGTTGTGCAATCTTGTGAGGCACAGCCATTCCAATCAAGCTCTAATTTCAAATTTAAATTGTTTTTTTGGCTTAAGCACCAATCAGTGTAGTAAGTACGTGATAAACCTTAGTACATGAGATTTCAAAATGTGGTGGAGATTTTGTTCATTATATTTGTTGGGGTGCTGAGCCCTAATCCCCAGCTTTCCACTCAAATTTCGATCTGAAACAGGGTCAAAATCGCCAAATACCGCAAAAAAATTACCATCAATTGTAGCGTTATCCTCTTAACGCATTTTGAATATCAATTTCGCCCTTGGACCCGCAATCATGTTTTTTTCGAACATATTCACGAACAGGTTTTCGCAAAAATGTGCAGCTTCGGAGTTATAAGCCGAAAAACGGAAATACTCCGAAAATTTTGAGTTTTCGGATTCGAGCTCAGCATCCCAAAAAACATAAGAATAAATAAAAATTCTCCACCACATTTTGCAATCTGATAAATCAATCACTAAATCATGTCCAAAGAAATTTCTGTGGCCTTTGATAAATTAAGTTTGCAGCGATGCAGAGTGACACGAGACGTGTGACAAGATTTTTCGTGTCCATTGAATATGGTAAGACTGCCATACATATAGGGATATATATCCGCAGAAGTGATTTTTTTTATGAGTAAACATTTAAGCTGGCAGCTATCGCTAAATGGACTATACCTATAAGATCCCTTGAAAAGCAGACATTGGAAAACCAAATTCGCGATCATCATAAGGGTGAATATTTTAAAGAAAAGCTTGGCTAAATATTTGAAACTTCTGCTAAAAAATTTAAGCGCAACCCTTAAAGAACAGCTGCAGCTACGTCCCCAATGAAAAGACATGTAGAAAAACTGAACTGTCAATTAAATTTTAAAATATGGTACTGATTTTTCAGGACTACATTTTTTACACAAAAAAAAAACGCGGAAGGGCAGAACCCGGCGTCCCGGCAACACCTTCTAGGCCCGTCACTGCCGGGCGAGGCCCTAGACGCGTACCGCGCCCGCGCTGGTTTGGTATTAGCTATTTAATTCAATCACTTTTGAGTATTTTGACGGGATTGTATTTATATCAATCCTTTTTGCGGCTGACGTCTTTTTCTTTGGCGGAAACGTTTTGCAACATAGTTGTTTTTGTGAGATTATAATGACTGATTCAAAGCAAGTTTAATTTGAAAGAAAAACTATTCCTACGACAAAAATCCCACCTAGCCCAACTCCATTCAGCGTAATCTATACAATTCATATGTCTCAACTTCGATTTATTAAAACTACAGCAGAAATTTACTTTCAAGAGAAGAAAAGAGAGATGTTGAGTTGATATGTATTGTGAGGATGGGAGTAATGAAAGACGTGTTGTTCCTTTGGTTACTACTTAACAAGTGTGCTTTATTTTATATTGAATAGCAACCTGTACATTTCTAGCTACCTGTATGTGTATGTGTTCTCTTAAACAAGTACATTCTCTTACAAATCGGCCATCCTGCTATTATCGACCTCGATAATCATAAAATTACAAAAATACATACGAGTAACATAATCATGATCTTAACATAACATAAAAATAAATTCATAACATAAGAATAAATCCATAATTCACTCGTAAATATAATCCATAACATAAGCATAAAGATGTGCATAATATTATAATATGAAATAGCTTCAAAATTTATTAATTCATCAATCTCTGCCTATAAACAGATCAGCGTTCATTGTACATTGCAGTATCAGGAACAACCTTCGCAGAAATCGAAATTTCTCTCCCGAACATTTAAAAAACAGCCACTTGCCACTTGCTCTATAATATGCATCCGCGCGTCATTTATACCTGTATCTATTAAGCAAAGTAAATTGACTAAACACGCACTATATCATCACCTGCCGCCATGTCAATAATCTCCTCAAATGCTTGATTTACACTGACACCTGCTGTTTGCAGTTCGATGCAATGTGATCCATTTTTCCACATTTGTAGCAGGAACCACGCTGACGCTTTGGCTTCGGGCAATCCTTCAAGATGTGCCCCTCGGTATTGCAATTAAAACATTTCCCCTCTGAAGTTGTTGGTTTCGATGCTAGAGTGATGTTTTCAAATGCGTGTTTGAGATCAGCAACGCTACTGAACCTTTGCATTTGGGCTTGCGATTTTAACTGTCGTTCGGGGATCCCATCGATTAAGTATTCGATGAGTTCCTGGTCTGTAATCGATATTCTGCCGGCCATAATCGCTTTCTCGTGGACGTACTCGCTGAACGATTCGCTCTTTCTCCACTGTCTCGTTTCAAATTCCCGACGAAGAGTGACACGGCTGTGGTGACTGGCGAAGAGAGTTCGGAGCTGGGATAACGTTTCTTGAAATGATAACGTTACATAATCACTTCGCGATTGCATCCACGCCTTGGCGCGACCGGTTAATTTTTCGGAAAGAAGTGCTTTTGACTGCATTTCGTCTAAAGCGTAGAACTCTACCACCGATTGCACTTTCTTTTCCCACACGTCGAAATCTTCGCGCTCCGAAAATTCGCCGACCATCACATTAACGCTTGCAGCCCATGCGACACTTACCTTCTTTTCGGGATTTTTCTTCAACGTGGAACTTTCTGCAGCCATTAACGCCCTTTCTCGTTTCATTAATTGCAGCTCCCGTCGCATTAATTCCATCTCCTTTTGCAGAGCTTTCAATTGAGCTGCTCCATCGAATGGCTGATCCACGTGGCCGGTCTCCGCTACTTCTTCATCTTTCACGCTGTCCTCATCCGTAATTGGAGTTTGTAATCCACTGAACTTTTCGGCGGGTAGTCCTGCGGCTTCCAAACGAATTAGCAATTCCGCCTTTGTTCCGTAGACGCTTCAACGTGTTCACGTTCAAATCACGCCCGGGCATCGTGTATACTTATCCCACTTCTGACTTGTGAGGATGGGAGTAATGAAAGACGTGTTGTTCCTTTGGTTACTACTTAACAAGTGTGCTTTATTTTATATTGAATAGCAACCTGTACATTTCTATCTACCTGTATGTGTATGTGTTCTCTTAAACAAGTACATTCTCTTACAGTATGTAGATGTTAAACAGGTGGATTTTGACTTGTGTGGATTTCTAGCTTAAAGTAAGAGCATTTGAATTACTAATTTCGCAAGGTTTCGCAACAGGGAAAGCCCAAGAAAAAATGTTGTTTTTTAATAGGTTTTACCAATACGGGTGATCTAATTTCTGCGTAGTTAACGTTGTTTTACCTACATTTCAAATTCAAGCCAGAAGACGTGTGCGTATCTACCTGTAAATACCTATATATTATGCGTATCATTAATGTTTAAGTTCATTGAAGATCTACTCGACTCTCGAAAGCCTCCATGTGAAATCGCGTCGAGTGTTCCATTTCGAGTTCAATAACAATAGTCGTTGGGTAAACAAGCGAGCTGATTTCCTGTAATTTTGCAAATCCAATTACATTCGTACAATGGATCTTAATCAGTAATGGCATTGCAAAAGGTACACATCACACATACCTACATACACAAAGGCTCCAAACCGGACCCGGCGAAGCTGCGTGTATTTCTGGTCAAATTGAATCTATTTTCAACCACCACCGCCCCTCTGTGTCGTCAATCTCCATAATATGAAATGATTTCTCAATATACTCTGGTTCAGCCCAATTCGTATACAAATAGAACAGACAGAACCACAGGGCAATCAGTCATTTTGATAAAGCATCCCACACGTTTGTATCAATATTTGATGCTAATGCTCCGGCACAATATCGGACAACAAAAGAAAGAAAAGCCCCATCCATCCATCTATCCGTCCATGCCTATTCAACATTAGATTCAGATTCAATAAATGTTTATTTTACATGTGCAGATTGCGTATGTGATGTACCAGACAACCGAGCCGAAGAGGAGGCGTTTCGTGTATCTTTGACCGCGAACTCAACGCGTTAGCATAATTAAATCCATTGCTTTCATATGGACTGGATTGGATGGATTTAGTACGCAGATAGATTGTTCGGAGAGAGTTAGCAGCGATTATGATGCTGATGAAGAATGAAGCGGAGTCAAACCAAATGAACTACACACAGTTCATACCTATACGAACGTTCTACATACAATCCGGTTCCCGAACAATATAAACTTATTATCATCACAATCTTAATTGCAAATTTTTGAATTGTTTACGCGCTCTGAATACGTGATTGGAAATATAATAGCATCTAGTCGCGGTTGTATGGAATGCGAGTCTTGCAGCGACTATCAGATGGATCAGTTGAAAGCAGGCCGCAAAAAAATTAAACATTTTGAATTTGATCTCTGTCGCCTTTCTCTGTCATCATGAGTTTAGAATTGATTATAGCTATAAATTTAAATGTAGCGAGTACGTCTTTTTGTGTAACAGAACATAGCAGTACACATACGATCATTACATCATTTTTAATGATAATACAATTCTTCTTTTTCTCTGTACCGTAACCCCTTGTGGGGCATGGTGCGTTCACTCAGCCGTTTATAGGCTACTTCGAGTCAACGTTACATCTTCTTCTTCTTCTATGTATATACATACATATATATAAATCTATATATATAAAACAAAGTCGTGTTAGTTAGGTACACCATTTGTAACTCGAGAACGGCTAGACAGATTTTCATGTTTTTTCAGTTTTCAGATTAGGCTCTAGCATAATCAATAACTATTTGTAACGCAGATGTTGCAATAAAGATGAAATTCTTAAAAGTACTCCCGCACATGTTTTTGAATTTAATATTTTGAGAACTCTATTACAGCATTAGGGACTTGTGGCCTTCATGCGGTAGGTATGTTCGAGTGCAATGATGACCGCATATCGTATCGGGAAATTGCGTGTGGGCACTTTAGCGAACCCCGGGGGGTTTCCCATTTGTAAACCTATGATACGAGGAAAATCGTATAGGGCTATTGAAAAGGGATCGACACGTGTGAGATCCTCGCATACCGGAGCGTAGCGATGAGCATCACGAGTCAGTCTAGTGACAACCGTGTGTGAAGCCATACAAACGGCTTAGTGTAGAAAGTATCTAAGTTGGATTAGTTATTGTTCGCTGGTTTTCCATGAATTAATACAAAGAGCATTTTCCTTTCTGCAATCCAGGCAGTTTATTATTCATTTACATCCGACGTTTCGGTCTTAGACCATTATCAAGGATCAAGTGTCTAAGTGTCTAGTGGTTTAATATAGTGCATGATTATTGTTTTTGACTTAAATAAAAATAACGGTGAGTAATCATTAAGCTATATAGTAGCGTAGTATGGTAGTGTAGCTATGGTGTAGTATTGTGGATCGGCGTACCGGGGGTAGTACGGGAGTTACTACCGTCTCCGTGGAAAGGCCGAATCCACAGTGGCTAGCAATCCGGGGGCAGTCGTAAGCTGTCGTTTCCGTGGCAGGCTCAGCCAATTAGGGTATTAGTGCTGGTGGGAAGTGGCGCGCAATCCGGGGGTAGCTGGTAAGTTACCGTCTCCGTGGCAGGCTCCGCCTAATCGCAGCACTCAATACCATTTTAGAATGCACGGCATTAAAGTTGCTGTAGTGTAGATGGTCCCGCTTGTAGCTTATGCCTCCCTTTTTTTAGATTCGTTGCAGGGCAACTAGAGCTAGCGGATATGCGGGGAGGCCAACCAACGTGTGGTTTACAAGGTAAAAACAAAAAAAAAAGATTTAGCCATAATTTTATTGGTCTTACAAATTCAGAAGTGGGATACAACCGACGCCCACCCGCATAGCTGCTAGTTCTACCTTACACATTCTCTAGATACATGCCGTGTAGTAGTAGTTAATTGCTGAAATTATAGTTTCATATATGTGGTCACGAAACGCGACCAACTTTTATGCAGCTGTTGCAAAATAGGAATCTAAGAGGTTCTGTTTTATCAAACCATAGAAAAAAATTCGACAATCGGAAATGGGGCGACATCACGAGGAACGCAGGCGACGAAGCCGAATCGACAGTTACCGCGACCGCAGGACAGCCAGCAGGGATGCTGATCGCCCTCGGGGTAAGAGACGCAGAAGCCGCAGCCCAACCGATAGAGGCCGTTCATACAGGCGAGTCATTAGCCCGCTGAGCAGCGCAGAATCTTTAAGCAGACTTACGGATGCTATAACAACCTTAGTCGAGAAGACCACTCCTAGAAATCAGCCAGCAACAATGAGGGGAGACACCATACCGATATACAATCCAGACGATGTCCAGCAAAGTGCAAGCGAATGGTGCTCGAAGGTCGAGGAGTTACGCGACATATACGAATGGACTGACCAGCAAACCGTGTATTTTGCCCTCTCGAAACTGGAAGGCCTAGCTGCTGTTTGGTACAAAGGCCTGAAGAGCGTGAATTATTCCTGGAATGAGTGGAAGCGTATGATTCAGGATGCGTTCCCGGGACAAAGGGAGTTTAATGACCTACTGATTGAAATGATGAAACGCAAGAAGCAGACTGGTGAAACGTTCGCAAAGTATTACCACGAAAAGCTCGCCTTATTGAATGCGTGCAACATAAAAGGATCGAATGCCGTGTCGTGTATTATTGGAGGATTAGACGATAATGCGGTCAAAATTGGAGCTAAAGCCGGGCGCCACGAGACCCCTGAATCCCTATTCCGCTTTCTCAGTTCAATCAACGACTACTCTAATGCAAGCTACCATTCCCAACGACGAGAAAGACCCAAAGTAGAGGTAAAATTGCGGCTACCATCCGGACGAAATGGGAAGTCGCCCAACTCTGGGACAAATTGTTTCAAGTGTGGTAAGAGCGGACATTTCGCTAACCGTTGCGAGATGAAGCCCCAGGACAATAGATGCGGATATTGCCATAGTAGGTACCATGAAGAAGCCGAGTGCCCTAAAAAGCCCACTACGCGCGGTTCTAACAAAGTTGTGGCCATGTTGGAGGTGGCAACTGCGGACCAGAAGAACGCGAAATATCACAAGGAGGTGCTGGTTAACAATTCCAGAATGCTCGCCTACATCGATTTCGGAAGCTCGTGCACTTTAGTTCAACAGAGCGTAGCGACTAAACTGGGACTGAAAATAGACTACACGAACCGAGTTACTCTCTACGGTTACGGTCACGGAAGCACCACCAGCTTGGGGTCCACGAGCCTGAAGCTCCAGGTGGACGATGTTTCGGCAACCGTCAAAGTACTGGTAGTTCACGACCATGAACAAAATATTCCAATGCTAATTGGCAGGAATTTTACAGAATTGGATACAGTCTTTGTTGTCAAAGACGGAAACAAATTGAGGTTCTTCAACAAAACGGAAACTCCATTTAACGACATTGGTGTTACACCTGAGACGAAAAAGGTAGCTCTGCGATTATTAAACAAAAAGCTAATTCCCGCAAATCACATAAAACTAGTCGAAGTGGAAGCTTTGGACGACTATACGGGAAATTTGTTTGTGGAGAGCAGCGTTAGGGCAGAAGAAGGACAAGAGAATTGTATTCCCCAGCTAGTAACGAATGTCAACAGTGAGCTCAAGGCCGTTATGCCCATCATTAACCTGTCAGTGAACGACATTATTTTGAAAAAGAATCAAATAGTTGCCCGCGGTTGGCCTTGTGAAGAACGGACGAACGATGGCGCGGCAACTGTACTGAGAGTCGAAGCGGAAAAACTTACCGCCATCAACATAGATCAGGTGAACGTAGGCGATATCGGCGAGACGAACAAGAAGGAACTAATCAATATACTTACCGAATACCGCGATATTATCGCGCTGAATACAGCTGAATTAGGGTGCGCGAAGTCCACAGAAATTAATATAAAGCTACAGTCAGAGCAACCATTCTTCTGTCGACCTTATAAAATGGCAAAAGCGGAACAAGAAGTTGTAAAAGACATTGTAGGCGAACTGCTGGACTCAAATATTATCCGTGAGTCAAATTCCGATTATGCGTCACCACTTCTTCTGGTGAGAAAGAAGAACGGGGAACAACGAATGTGTATTGACTTTCGGAAATTAAATTCTTTAACCGTGCGAGATAATTTTCCTCTTCCCAGAATAGATGATCAGATCGATCAACTACAAGGTGGAAAATACTTTTCCTCTTTTGATTTGCGGTCAGGCTACTATCAAATCCCCGTGGAAGAATCATCTAAACGATATACCGCATTCGTTACACCGTCGGGCCAATATGAGTTTAATCGGATGCCTTTCGGACTAACTAACGCACCGAGAGTATTCCAACGATTTATGAACCAAATCCTGAGGCCACTTGGAGAGACCGCGGTCGTGTATCTCGATGATGTTCTCCTACATGCAAAAACGATTGATGAATCTTTTTCAGCAATTCGTAAAATATTTGAAATTTTTCGTCGAGAGGGAGTTACCCTGAATTTACAGAAATGTACGTTTCTTATGTCCAGGGTGACTTACCTGGGATTTGAGATATGCAACGGAAGAGTTCAACCTGGAAGGGAGAAAATTGTAGCGGTAGAAAATTTTCCAACTCCGACCTCTGCGCATCAAATAAGACAGTTCATCGGTCTAACAGGATTTTTCCGGCATTTCGTCGAAAAATACTCTCTCATCGCGAAGCCGCTAACCGAGTTAACAAAACAGAGTGTGGAATGGAAATGGACTGATAGAGAAGAAGCAGCGTTCAGTAAACTTAAAGATGCCTTGATACAGCGGCCAATATTAGCACTCTTCAACCCAACAGCTGATACCGAGGTGCATACCGATGCCAGTTCCATTGGACTAGCCGCAATTCTCTTACAGAGACAAGCTGATGACCGTCTGCACCCAGTAGCGTACTACAGTCGCCAAACTACTAGCTCGGAAAGCAAATTTCACTCCTACGAGTTAGAAACTTTAGCTGTGGTAGAAGCGTTGAAGAAATTCCGATCCTATCTACTTGGAATCAAATTCGTCGTTGTGACTGATTGTAACGCCCTCAAGGCTACCAGTGAGAAGAAACAAATAATACCCCGAATCGCACGATGGTGGTTGCAACTGCTTGAGTTCACGTTTGATGTCAGATACAGACCAGGGGAGCGAATGAAGCACGTAGACGCATTAAGCCGAAATCCTGTTGGAGACCAAGACCAACCAATAATGCGTATTGAGGAAGCAGATTGGGTGCTGGCAGGTCAACTAACGGACGAAAAGATTCGCGATATACGAAAAGTCTTATCAAAACCACCGGAGAATGACTATGCACGACAAGTGTATAAGAACTACGCCTTAAGAAATGGACGGGTCTATCGAATCACTGCACGGGGGATACAGTGGCTGGTACCAAGAGGAATGAGGCAGCAGGTAGTACGAGCTGCTCATGATGAGATGGGTCATTTTGCGGTGGAGAAAACGTTGTACCGTCTATGTGAGCACTATTGGTTCCCGAGAATGCGGCAGTACGTCGAAAAATATATATCGTGCTGCATTCCATGCTTATACAGTAAACGGTCGGCGGGAAAGAAGGAAGGATTTTTACACCCAATCCCGAAAAATCCAATACCGATGCAAACGATCCACATCGACCATTTAGGGCCGTTCCCGCAGAGTAAGCAGCGCAATACCCATATCATCGCCATCATCGATGCTTTCACCAAATACTCATGCTTGCGTGCGGTGAAGTCAACGAAAACGAAGTTCCTTGTCCAGTTCTGCAAAGATGTTTTTGCGAAGTTCGGCGCCCCTAAAGTCATCATCTCGGATCAAGGAAGTGCTTTTACGTCCAAGGATTTTAAGCGATTCTGCCAACAGAATAACATCCAGCATATTAGGAATGCAGTGGCAACGCCCAGGGCTAATGGTCAGGTAGAGCGGCTGAACCGATCCATTCTAGCCGCATTATTAACATCCACATTAGAGGAAGAGCGATGGGACGAAAACCTAAGGCAAGTACAGTTTTCCCTCAATAATATTGTTAATAAAAGTACAGGCAAGTCCCCAAGTGAGTTGTTGATGGGATACCGACCGAGAGGAGGAAGTGATTCAATGCTAACGGACGAAATATGCCAAGCATCGCACATAGTGGAAGATATCATGGCTGAAAGGCAACGCGCGGCCGAGAAAATAACTAAGTCACAGCAGGACCAAAAGAAATACTTCGACAGGAAACGGAAAAGTGCGAAGAGATACAGCGAGGGCGATATTGTGCTCATCGAAAAACACGAAGTAGCGAACAATACCAGCAGGAAGTTAATGCCAACTTACAGCGGTCCGATGGTTGTTAAAAAGGCCCTCCCGAACGATCGCTACATTGTGGCGGACATGGAGGGCAATTTCCGAACAGCCAGGAAAGGTGCGTACGAGCGGGCAGTAGCCGTAGATAGAATGCGATCATGGTGTACTCCTGGGGGTATTTCTGATCAATCGGAAGACGAAAGTGGAGACGATGGTGTGCTGATATCGGACCCAGAGGGGTCTGACTCATAATTGTAACTCGGGACGAGTTCCCTGCAGGATGGACGAATGTAACGCAGATGTTGCAATAAAGATGAAATTCTTAAAAGTACTCCCGCACATGTTTTTGAATTTAATATTTTGAGAACTCTATTACAGCATTAGGGACTTGTGGCCTTCATGCGGTAGGTATGTTCGAGTGCAATGATGACCGCATATCGTATCGGGAAATTGCGTGTGGGCACTTTAGCGAACCCCGGGGGGTTTCCCATTTGTAAACCTATGATACGAGGAAAATCGTATAGGGCTATTGAAAAGGGATCGACACGTGTGAGATCCTCGCATACCGGAGCGTAGCGATGAGCATCACGAGTCAGTCTAGTGACAACCGTGTGTGAAGCCATACAAACGGCTTAGTGTAGAAAGTATCTAAGTTGGATTAGTTATTGTTCGCTGGTTTTCCATGAATTAATACAAAGAGCATTTTCCTTTCTGCAATCCAGGCAGTTTATTATTCATTTACATCCGACGTTTCGGTCTTAGACCATTATCAAGGATCAAGTGTCTAAGTGTCTAGTGGTTTAATATAGTGCATGATTATTGTTTTTGACTTAAATAAAAATAACGGTGAGTAATCATTAAGCTATATAGTAGCGTAGTATGGTAGTGTAGCTATGGTGTAGTATTGTGGATCGGCGTACCGGGGGTAGTACGGGAGTTACTACCGTCTCCGTGGAAAGGCCGAATCCACAGTGGCTAGCAATCCGGGGGCAGTCGTAAGCTGTCGTTTCCGTGGCAGGCTCAGCCAATTAGGGTATTAGTGCTGGTGGGAAGTGGCGCGCAATCCGGGGGTAGCTGGTAAGTTACCGTCTCCGTGGCAGGCTCCGCCTAATCGCAGCACTCAATACCATTTTAGAATGCACGGCATTAAAGTTGCTGTAGTGTAGATGGTCCCGCTTGTAGCTTATGCCTCCCTTTTTTTAGATTCGTTGCAGGGCAACTAGAGCTAGCGGATATGCGGGGAGGCCAACCAACGTGTGGTTTACAAGGTAAAAACAAAAAAAAAAGATTTAGCCATAATTTTATTGGTCTTACATATTGAAACATGCAAAAAATAGTCACAATGAGCTAAAATTCATCATGGGTTCTTTTTCACCTATTTCTGCTTGTATTTCCTTAACATATGAGCGGATTTCAGTAAATTTCTTCCACAGGATTGGTCTCTACCCAAAGTAACAGGACAACTATCGAGACATAAGAAAAATTCACAATAGGGCACAATTATGAAGACAATTATTTTTCTTATACTTCTTTTTGTCGTTCTCTGCCACCAAATTATGAAGTCACCTCTTAAAAGGATTTTCGTATTTCAGTAAACTTCCCCACCTGGAAAATCGGCCAAGAAAAAAACATCAAGGCAGCTCAGGAGAAAGGCAGGCATTTGTTCAGGAGAAGCATGAGAACTTCTCCTGAACAAATATGTATAAAAAACGAAGTCGTGTTACTAACACCATTTATAACTCAAGAACGGCTGGACCGATTTCAATGATTTGGGTTTGTTAAATTAGGCTCTGGTCGGAATAGCAGAATAACTATTGAAACATGCGACAAATTCTTAATGAGCAAACATTCACAATTAGTTATTTTTCACCTATTTCTGCGTCCATTTCTGGAGCATATCAGCGGATTTTGGTAAATTTGCTAGACAGGATTACTCTCTACCCAAAGTAACAGGACAACCATTGAAACATATGAAAAATTCAAAATGGACACAAATATGAAGACAATTCCTTTTCACATACTTCTTTATGTATTTCTTGAATGAATTACTAGATTTCAGTAAGTTGACGGATTGATATATACAAGCCTCCAGCCGGAATAGCAGTATAACAATTGATATATGGAGAAAATTCACAATGAGCAATAATTCACAATGACTTTTTTTACCATACTTTTGCCTATATTTATTGAACGTCTAACGCAACGGTTCTTAACCGGTGGTCCGCGGACCACTGGTGGTCCCTCAGGCGACCCTAGGTGGTCCGCGAAGCCTTTGCAGTGGTTCCCTCAAAATCCGATACGACAATTCTCGAATTTCACGCAGCTCAATATTAACTTTCTAATAGAAACTTGAATGTTGGAAGCGGATGGGAGTCCGTTTTGACTGAGCAGGACATACTGTTTTCATTGAGAAATTGACCGTTATGCACTGTGTAAGATATTAAGTGTAATGTATTGTATTGGAACACCTGGATGTGTCAAATGAAAAAGCAACAACAACGCATTGGTCTCGGCGATGACACGATCCAAGATAGAGCTGCCTGTAGAAATATGCTGAGAAATTATCGCCAAAACGGGCGATGTGCCTACACCGCAGGTCGAGCAACGCGGAACCATGGAGCGGTATAAAGAACGAGGCAAGGAAGAAGAAGAAGTATTGTATTGGTCGCAAAAAGAAATGTTAGTGTAGCTTATTACGATGAAATGAAATACCGTCAAAATTTGTTTTATATGCTTCTTTTTTAGGTGACGAACGCAAGATTATTGCGATGTCCAGAAAACGAGGACGGCCGAGAGCTTGATAGGAATGTTCACTTTATGTGCAGTAGCTACGTGTCTTTATAGACTTGAGGGTTGTCATAATTGTAGGTAAACAGTTCAGGTGTTTAAGGCGATGAATATTTTGAAAACCTATTATATTCCGGCCAGACCATAATGGTAATTTACATTGCTGAATTAAGATAGATAATTAAGCTATTATTGATCTTCGGTGGCACTTCTAAATACATAGGTTTCTGTTGGTACAACATGAACCAGCAATGCCATATTTATAGGAGTTAATGTAAAAATTGTTGTTCTTCCAGTAAGAACTGTAAGGAAGGGCTTTATAATCTGATAAAAAAAAATGGATTTAAGAATTATGAGCCATCTCTGAATGAAACAAACCGAAATATTGGGCAACACCCTTTACGAAAATTAATGAGGGTTTTGAAATTCGTTCAGACTTAGCAAAATTACAAGATTATCTCCGTCAGTCGACTTTTGCTGGATGATGGTCTTAAAAGCAAAAATATCCGTTTGGCGTTATTTCCACATTTTTCTAATCGAACACGTCAACTGACAAGACAACAATAAGTTGTGTTTAAAAGGTAAACTGAATGAATTCTATTAGTTTCCCTATTGATATTACCAAGGTGCAGTACGGTTACCGCAAGAAGTAGTCTTCGGTACAAGATTTCATGGTTTGAATCGTTCTTATCACAATTGCAATTTGGTGGTCCGCAACAACTAACGAGTATGATAAAGTGGTCCCTCATGTGCAAAAGGTTAAGAACCACTGCTAACGGATTATTAAAAGATTTTCCCGTCAAATTTATCTCCTGCGCTAATAGCAGAGTAACTATTGAAATACGCAAACAAATTCACAATGAGCAAAACTAAAAGAAAAGTTCTCTTTCACGTCTTTCTTTCTGTATGTCCTGAACGATTTGCCGGATTTCAGCAAATTGATTCCACCGAATTGGTCTACACCCAGAATAAATATTGAAACATGCGAAAAATTCACAATGATCAAAATTATAATTACGTTTGTCTATATCTCCTGGACGAATCCCCGGATTTGAACAAATTTGCATCACCGGATTGGAATCTTCCCCGAACATTTTCTGAACATATCACAACCTAGTTTCATTGGGTTCTACCCAGTAGAGGGTAGAATGCATTCCATACCAATATTTAACCATGTGAAAACTTAAAATTAGTTTTTCTTCACATAGTTTTGTCTTTATTTTCTGAACAGATAAGTGGATTTCACCGGATTGGTCTCGAACAGCAGAACAGATAAGCGGATTTCGGTGAATTCCACCTCTCGCCTGATTTATTTCTGTCTTCATCGGCACGATTTCCACGCTCAACAGCACAATACCTTTTGAAACATCTGTAACATTGACTAGGAGAAAAATTGTGAAGGCAGTGCATTTACCCCAGCTTTTGTCATATCTTTTGATCGACTTAACATATTTCAGTAAATCCCTACCCGCCCTCTTATCTTGAAGGACTTTCACCTCCGATGGAAGAAAAAGAATTGAAGGAAAATTTAGTGTAGTTCCGAGGTGATTTCAGATTGCAAAGTGTGGTGGAGAAAATTTTTTTTTGTTTCTTATGTTTTTTGGGGTGCTGAGCTCGAATCCGGAGCTTCCCACCAAAATTTCGTTGCGGAACAGGATCAAAACCGCGAAAAAAACAAAAATTTTCGGAGTTTTCCCGTTTTTTTGTCTATAACTCCGAAAGTGTACATTTCTCCGAAAACCTGTCCATGAAAATATTAGAGAAAACATAACTGCGGGTCCAACGCGCCGTTAATAATTAAAATGTGTTAAGCGGTATTGCTACAATTGATAGTCATTTTTTTGGCGTTTTTTTGCAATTTTTTTTTTTGCAACGAAATTTTGGTGGGAACTTACAGATTCAGGTTCTGCACTCCAAAATACACAATGTACAAGATAAATGCAACTTTTACGACCAAAAATGAAAAACCGTTCAATCTCAAAATTTTTTCATAAAATGGAACTATGTTAAAAATGGCAAATTTAAATTATCCACTGTAGTAATACCGCTCAACATATTTTTAATATTTATGTGTCTTTGGACACGCAATTATGTGCTCTCTAAAATATTCATGGAGAGTTTTTCGCAGAAATAAATAGTTGCAGAATTAGGGGGCGAATAACGGAAAAACAGCAAAAATTTTAGGGTTTTTCACGATTTTGACCCTGTTCCGCAACGAAATTTTGGTGGGAAGCTCCGGATTCGTGCTCAGCACCCCAAAAAACATAAGAAACAAAAAAAAAATTTGTCTCCACCACATTTTGCAATCTGATGTACTAGGTTTATCACGTAGTAACTACACTAATTGTACAAGAGAACATTTTCAAGGCAGATCATTTTCCACTCAGCCCTCTCCTGCTAAATTACCCTTAATGGCATAATAACAATTGATGGGGATTTATCCCTGACCCCTCTAATGTCCACCACCATCTGGAAAATCGGCCATGAGAAAAATTCCGATGGCAATTCAGTTGCGCCTCCTTTTGTGAATATCTCTTGATCAGATTGACGTAGTTCAGTAAATGGATTGGTTTTTACCTGAATAGCTGGCAATCGACTGAAATTTCCAAACACTCCTGAATGAATAACCAAATGAAATTTTTTTTGGAAAGCTCTTTTTCTTATTGTCTGGGCTTATCCTTTGATTTCAGAAAATTGGTACCCCTCTTTGAAGGCAATTTTTTTCTCACAAATCTTTGGCTACATCTGCTGACCGGATAGCGGATTCCAATAAATATGTCCTTCCTTCTTGTTAGTAAATGTTCACCACATAATTGGAATGTGCCCTAAATAGCGAAATAAACATTCAAACATGTGGAAAATTCACAATGAGTGCAGTTTACTGAATTTCCCAAACCCAGATTGTATCTCCTATATATCACCTGAATGAATTAGCTAACTACTGTGAATTCGCCCCACCTAATTGCTCTCTACCATAAATACCGGAATAAGAAGTATTGAAATGTATGTAAACTCCACCCTATAGCTATATTTCTTGATCGGACTACCGTATTTCAGTAAATTACACTGAATCCATGGTGTAGTTACCCATATTCCCGGAACCGATTGCAGAGACCTCACTTAGTGGCTTACACCCCCGATAACAAAGTAGCTTTTGGCACATCTGGGAAATTACTTCGGTACCTCATTTTCTCCAATTCATTTATATCTCTTGAGCGGATTAGCGGTTTCCAGTAATTCTGTACCCCACTAGCATAAGGACCAGCCAAATAGCTATTGGAATATCTGCAAGATTGAGCAACAGAAAATTAACAATGCTTTTCGTTTTCTAATTTTTTTGTCGGATTAATGAATTTCTATAAATTCTACAACCACCCATCTTCTTCTTCCTTGCCTCGTTCTTTATACCGCTCCATGGTTTCGTGTTGCTCGACCTGCGGTGTAGGCACATCGCCCGTCCAGGTGTTCTTCGGTCTGCCTCTGGCCTTGGGTCCATCAAGTGGAACTTCCATTGATATCGCTTTCTTTGCGGGGTTCTCAACCACCCATCTGAATGAGTAAAAGAGATAAATTCGGTTAGGAGTCAAATTATGAAGGCAGCTTATTTTCTCAAGTTTTTGTCTATTCTTCCTGAATTTCCAATTACTGCATTTCTCAAAATTTTAATTTTATCCTGTTTTTGCCTATAGCCCTTGAATGGAACGCCCCTCCTTCCCGGAATTCACTTCCACGTGTAAAGTGCAGTTGCTAACAGTTTTTAACTAAGTTTTAGGCTTTTGCAGGCAGTTAACGATTAAATGACTTGAATTTCACTCGTTGTTCACCATTGGATCACTTCCTGGCTTTCTTGTTAGGAGGAAAATCCCTTTTTAAGCCCACAATTATCATTTTTTCGAAGTTTTTTGCCATTCCGACGATGTGCTCTTAAATTTTCTGCATTGTAGTTGAAAAACCAGAGCCCCTAGCCGTTCATGCCTATGAGTCATATATGAGTCATAAAACAAGGGACTCACAACGAATTTACGAAAGTAAAGCGTAGTGGTATTGTCAACAAAAAAGGGCAGACCGCGAGCACATGAGAAAAACCTTATTGTGCATAAGGTGATGTGTGCTGCCAGCTCTAATTTTTTTGCTTTACCCCATACACTGTCAAAACTAATCAATATTAATGTAATATGCAATTAAAGAAATATTCGCAGAGACTATCGGAATCAAATTTTCATTGGCTCTATACAAGTTGGTTGGTTCTGTTCCATATTTATTCGGCCACAAACTCAGCTTACTTCATATTTTATTTTTAATTTTAATGTCTTTCACTTTTATTATTTTTTCGTAGCTATAATAATCACAAATTGAACTACATACTTGAAATTTTGGCAATCGGCACGATTCGCCGAAATTGAACCTTGAATTGTTTATTATTTTTGTGGTACACATACGATACTACGATTTGGTATTGGTATTGGATTTGTGCAGATTATTATTCACGTTCCGCCATTATTGTCCATGCTAATTTAATGGACAGCTCTTGAACGTAAATCGCACCTCATTTATGTATGTCTGCTCCGCGCCGGACAGAGAACATGATATGTTTTTCAGAAGAGTTTTTTGCATAAATAATGCTGGTACCATACATATGTAATAGAGAATCGTGACTGGTCGGCCTCATAAATGCAAGCGAGTTTTAATCAACGATCGTAACATGACGCATGACTACATTTACTCATACATTATGTCTATGCGCCATTTTAGGATTATTTCTATTAGCATTGTTATCAACTATGCTAATCGTGATTTTTCAATTTGTCAGTAATAAAAGTAATCAAGAGATTTATGTTTATGGCGGAGATTTTTTATTTTGCTCCATTTAACTACCATGAAATTGAATTATGTAAATAGACTGGAAATGTATTTAAAAAAACTAATTTTTAGACCAATTGCTGAAACCAACGTAAAAGCTGTACAGGCACGCAGGCAGTTTGTATGTTTGAATCGCTGAATTTGGACAATGGGCTGCCATACAAACCCAACCTCCCACTTAAGTTCTAATAGGTGAGGTTCCTCAAAGATTTTTTTTTTATAAATTCCAATTAAACGTTATATCAATGTGTCTTTGTCGAAACTACAAAACATTGGGCCATGACCCCTCTCCCCAAAAGATTTTTTTTCGTATGCTGTTATTCTAACCAAAGCTCACAGAAATATATTTTATCAAGGTAACGAAACTTATGTGAAAGCGGAACGAAAAAAGGGTATCCAAAATACGGCCGCGCCCGAAATTAGCCCCGGTCTCGTTTAATTTAGAGTTAAAACTATCCGAAACGCATTTCGCGAGTCACATTAAAAAAATAGAACTGACATTCTTTGTTACATGGAGTTTCGTTGAATTCGGAATCCATGGCTTCACCATGTGTGTGCGGCCTAATAGTTCCTAGGCAAAACAAAACAAAAACGAGACCGAAGCTAATTTCGGGCGCGGCCGAAATTTGGATACCCTTCACTCCCCTGGTCTAAAAGTTTTTTCGGGCGTACCTACGACTTGTATTTAATCCCCCCCCCCCCATTCTTCTCCTTCTGTCTTCACAAAAGTTCGGTTGCGTCGACAAAACAATATATTTGTGTGGGGTTTGGTTGGAATAAGTGGGCAAATAAAAATATTTACTCAGAAAATTTTATTGGGCGATGGGGGAGCATGGCCCCATAGTACGATTCCATTTGTTTTAACCTTTTAGTTGCTTTGATAACGACACATTAATTCAGGGATTTCTGAAATTGGTGTGAAAAATGTTTCTTAGAAGAGACGTTGGGTTTGTATGGCAGCCCAATGACCTCATGGTCCGATTTGATCCAATCTTATGTGTCATCAATAGAGATACATTTGCGTGAAATTTGGTTGAAAAGAAGCATTTGTGCAAAATTTCAGCTTCATAGCTTTTAAATAGGCCGAGTAAAACGCGTCGCAACAGACAGCCAGACGGACAAACAGACTGACTTCGCCCAATCGACTCCTATACTTTTTATATGGTCGGAGATACTTCCTTCAATGCGTTACAAACTTCATGACAAAGTTAATATATCCACTCTATGAGCGAAGGGTATAAATATTGCTCGCACATTTCAGTGCTAAGAAGACTTTCATGTAACATTTAAAGAATTTTAGAGGCAGTAAAAAATGCTCGATGTTCCCAAAATGTCAATACACACTAGACACCCTAGCGTTTTCGTATACATACGAGTATCTACACTGAGAGAAAAAGAAAGAGTGTCATTAATCGAATAAAATAACCCTTTTTAAAAATGATTTTGACTTCAGATAACTTTGCATGTGCTACCACCATTCTTATATTGAAAATGCCGTTATTGCTGCAACCCTCTAGGAAATTTTCAATCAGTACTGTTTCAGATTAATTGCGGTGTTATACCGCAAATACTCTTTTTTATTCTGCTCTGCGCGCACTTACGGCAAGAACGTTCGGTATCAGGAATGCCATATAGTTTTGTGATCGAATTAAGATGAATCAACGTAGCTTCAATTGCGTTTAGTGTTGAATATCAAGTTTCTAATACAGTAGAGACGTGTCAAATTCGCCGCCCGCTGGCCGCATGCGGCCCACTTCGTAGTTCTGTGCGGCCCGCGGCGAAGCAGCACAATGTGAACTTACGAGTAAGTCTACAAAAAATACTAAAACTCGTCAGTGGCTTATGCAAGATTATTTTAGGAATTTTCTCAAAGACAAACAATTTGCTGCTGGTTATTTGGTTTTATAAAACAGCTCATCTTTTTTGTACAGGACAATACTAAGCCTCTTCATGAAACTGTTCTGTCCCGAAATGCAGTTAATTAAAAATTGGTTGGCTTTATCGAACATAAATTCAGATTTATTTGGAAAAATGGCAAAGTTTAAAATCTACGGAAATCTTGGAATTGGTGACTAAATCACCTGGATGGGAAATCCCAACATAATAATTACAGCCCAATTGCCTGATTTTTTTACCTATACTTATCAAGCTGTTTAAAAGTAGTAACTGTTTGTCTCTTTTAGGCATCTTTCTGCCGAAATTCATTTAATCTGACTATTTTGCTTCCCAATGTTATTTTGGAAGACCTGGATGACCGGTGCTAAAAATTTTTTATCATCTGTCCAAATTTTGGCGCAAATCATGTATGTAATTAGCAAAAAGCGGTTACTTGAAGATCAATCATTTTTTCACGTTTTCCTTTCTTGTCCTAAGTTTTTCATGTTCTTGAAGCACATTTTTGAAAGATGAAAGTTCTCACGTATAATCCCGAAGTCGTTATAGTGATCCAGACTTTCTGCCATATTCTAAAAGGAATAAAAAATAAAAAAAAATTGAAATTTTGCTCCTGCGGTCATTTTTTTGACGTTTCACTGTTTCGCAACGAAACTTTGGTGGGAAGCTACGGATTCGTGCTTAGCACCCGAAAATACATAAAAAACAAGAAAAATGCAGCTTTTGCAAAGTATAATTATCAAATCTTTGCAAGACAGGAGAGAAGCTAAACATAACACAACAATGCTATAAAATTTTCATGTAGATTTTTATCATTTAGTAATTTTGCAAAAGACATGAACCTAATGCTCTTTAGGAGTAAAGGATAAGATTCAGTGTTCGGAACACACTTAGGCTTCATTCAAACGACGCGAAAACAGCTCGCAAGCTCGACAGATCGAAATGCATTGGCTTATATGGAAAGCTCACGACGAGCGAGAGCCGTGCCGCTGTCAAAACACAACTAACGAGACGTGATTTCACATATCGTGCACCACAACAGTGGCACGGCTCTCGCATGCTCTCGTTCGTCATGAGCTTCCCATTTAAGCCAATGTATGTGTCGAGCTTGTGAGCCGTTTTCGCGTCGTTTGAATGAAGCCTTATAGTTATTGCTGCCACAAATAGTGGAGAAAATAATAACAAAATTCCGAAAATGAACAGGCGCACATGAACAGCATATACCGATAGCGAAAATTACCCACACAGCAAAAAATGCCGGGTATTCGAGCAAGAAAATCCGATAGGATAAAAAAGAAAAATTATTTCGGAGTAAACATGCTCAAAATAACATCAGGGGTTTTATTAGAAAAGAATCCGAAACGGACGAAACTTCTAAATTAAAACCTTTTTCGGACACATTGCAAAGAATATCCCATTTGGTATTGAGTATTACACCTATCGGATCAATTCCGTAACATATTCAATTAAGTTATTGTGCTGGGGCTAATTTCATCCGATTTTGGTATTTTGTGTATCCACCGATCGGAGTGAATTTGGTGGTAGAGCGAAGCCACATGCTGTATAAATTACAAACTCCATCAGTTAGTCTGGTTGGCTTAGTAGGTAGGGCGTTCGTCTACAAATCATAAGGTCCTTGGATCGAATCCCACTGTAGGCAGGTACATTTATTATGCATTTTAGAGCATAAAGAGGTAAATGATTACATATAGAGGGGTTGTACAAATCTCATTTATGCGTTACATGTTCCATCCCTGTGAAATTTTTTTTTTGTTTATTCCAAAAATATCGAGAATCACTCCATTTGGTGTTAATGAAAGTATTCTTTTGAGTTCAAATTATTACATCAAAAGGTAAAATCATTACATTCGTTCGGAGTCTTTAGCAATACCTTGCTTCGAGTTTTATGCCAATATTATCCGATTCGGATGGACACTATTCGACACCGATTCGGAGTGACGGATGGCACATAATCTTGACTATGCTTTGCACAAAAGCTTTGTGTTTTGTAATTGAAGGGGCAAACCTATGGGGCAAACCAATCCTGTAACAAAATGTTACAATTGTATTGTCACACGAGTGACAACGCTGCTCATTGGAGTAAATACAAAATAAGTTGCACGGAGCGAAGTAGGAACTGTGCAAATCTGAACTCTGGAGCCTTGGGCCTGGGTAACGATGGTTAGGATGAGCTTCGGTAGCAAGTCGCGCACACAAAACTTGATGGCGTACCGCTGATGAAGAAATCTCTTTGTTACCCTGTTACAAAGTTCAAAAACGCACTTCACGCAGCAGTTAAAGTGTTACTACTTGACCGACTTCATTGGAAGAGTATCCAACGAATTAATTTTCCAAATTGTTTTACCTCTCTGGGATGGATAGAGTATAAGTTTGCTCATAAATGGTACGACTCAAACGGCTATTCTTTCATGTTCGCTCCCTTTCTATGTTTTGCTTAAAGCCGGCACTGGGTCTGGCATATATTTTGTCGACTTTCGAAAAAACGAGTTTTCGTTTTCTGTTCGATGGAAGTTGTTTTCTTTTTATTACCTTAATTAGAGATTCTTCATTAAAAATCATAAGAAATCGAAAATTTCATGCTACACAAAATTTGTCGCCACTACACACTCAGGACACTTGCGGACACCCTTTAAAAAACTTTATTAGTGCACTTAAGGTAAGGTCGCCTTGAGTTAAGGACGCCTTAAGTCAAAGGTTGATTGAGGTACATTTTGAGTATACGGATAAACATTTTCAATTTTATTATCTTTTGTTGGATGAGCACTAATCTTTTTTTACCAAATTAAGCGAATTTAAAGAAATACACTTGTAAAAATGATTTTTTTTTGCTAATCCAGTACTGAAAATGACATTTCATTTCTTGACTTAAGATCGCCTTGAGTTACGGCTTCCTTCAGGAACGTTCATAAATACGGGTTTTTGGCAATTTTCATCAATCAATCATCTTCAATTTACCCCATAGATTTGCGGGTGGATTAAGGTGTTTCAACGAATGCGTGGTTTATTTTTATAAATGCATAATTTCAGAAACCCAAAGAAAATAGTCAAATTTGTTTAAGTTGAGGGACCGACGAAGAATCTTGATATGACACTGCCGGAGGACTGGTATGCAGGCTATCGCAGTGTGTTCGAAATTTTTGACAGTCAATACAATATGGTTTTACGCGAGTAACATATGCATTCCGATGAATATTGAAAGGTCGACGAAACTCTTACTGTAATCAACGTTATTTATGCTTTAACGCCTCATGTTCAATGGTCCACTGGTTTATCTTACCAGCTTAAATGCTTTAAACCAAGGAATGTAATGCTTATCGCGCTGCTTATCCTTCCTGGGTGTTGTCGTTGGTACCGAATGGAAATTAAAGTGGATATGCTTATAATATTTTAGGGCAACTTTCGAAAACGACTGAATTAAAATGGACAATATTCCTTGGCATAGATTTTGTTTAAAGGGGTGTCAACTAAATTCCGCAACTGTCTAGAGTCTTTTAGTGTCAAACAAAAATGAGTAAAATGAATATCAGAATTTTTTCGACGTTTTGAAAATTGTCAGATTCCCGTGTGCCACCCTATATAAAATAATTATTCTAAAATCGCGGGTAAACTCGATTTTTAATAATTTTTATATTTATCGATTTACGATTTGATTTTCCTTTTCAAAGATTATGTATTATGTATTGTGTATTTACCATTGTGTTTATTTATTTTTTTTCAGGTATGGAGAATATTGTCGGTTTGCAAAATAAACTGTAACTATGATTTATACACACTTCTTCACTAGTAGGTATTCGCAAAAATGTTTTTCTCATTAAACAGAATTTGTTTACACATATTGATACATAAAATACATTTCCCTTGCAACATCAGTTATGATAATTTCAACATGACCTCAATTATTGACTGGAAATAAATTATTCAAATTAAACCCATACGGAAAAACGGAAATTAATTTAACTTTTACTATCTACTCGAAAAGTTGACATGTAAGCGTTAAATGTTTTATTATTTACCTACATATGAATGTGTTACAAAATTATGTACCTAGATTTTACATAACGATTCTCTGAAAAGGCTGCAATATTGAAAAATTCCAAATTGAATTTATAAAAAAAATTAAACATGCTTTTCCGAGCGAAATTTGTAAAATTGTTTTACCCAGATGTACAGTTAAACTCATCTGATATTTCTCGCGAAATATCTGATATTAATTTAAAACCGTATCTATGTAAATGCCTAGCAGAGGAGTACGAATGCAATACATGTGTATGTAAATTATAATGACTTTTAATTTATGGACAGTCAGTGTGGAGTTTTCCTGAACTTTTAATTTATTTATGGATTTATAAATGTGAGAATCAACCAAATGAGTGTTTCAGGGACATGTTCGTGTGTAGTGCTAAATGAAAGTTTATTTAATGAAATCTTAGAGAAAGCATGCGTTAGTCCAGAGTGGGCATTAGAAAATAAAAATGGCACCGTTCTCACACTATTACAGTTCATAGTATGCGTGAAAATATTATTCAAACGTCAATTTTTTGTTTACAATTGAGAATATAAAATCCGCGTAATATTCATTACTCTCTAAAAATGCCGACGTGATATTTAACCCTTCTGTTGGCGTATAGATCCAGACAGACCATTGGTACTATATCTTGATGAAAAATATCGTTCAATAATATTTTTCACCCCTTTCCATATAAATTTCAAAGGAACCGACGGCCACAAATGCGATCAAACGTTCGGCGAAATGTAAACTATGTCTGAAGAATCGAAAAAACGGCGCATCATCGTAAGACACAGTATGTAAACTGTTTCTAGAACCAAAATTAAACCTCTTCAAAAAATAAGATTGATTTCACAGAAGATTCAGCTACACCTTAGGCATAATAGCTCGTAGGCGGCGTCAGAAGGGTTAATAATTGCATCGACAATATTTTGACATTTGAATTATTTCATGGAGTGTAGTGTGATCACATAGCCACTCTGGACTAACGCAAGGCATGAGTTGCTATGTTTTCTCTAAGAATGAAATAAATTGCTTATTGCTAAGAATAGATAATTTGCATAAATGTAATGCTTTATTTATCATCATCACTTGAGGTGATGGCAATTAACTGAAGTGTTTTCAATAAACTGTTGTCATAGCAATTAGAAGTTAAGTTTATGTCTAAGTACATTATGCAGCTAATACGAGCTGTAGGCTTCCTTACTAAGGGCCTGGCCGCATTAATTTACAATACAGTAAAACACGGTTAAGTGCAACACGCTTAAGTGCAAAACTCGGATAAGTGCACACAATTTTCATGCACCATCCATTCAATGCGATTTTTAATACATTTCAAAACGGATAAGTGCAACACGGATAAGTGCACAACACGCTTAAGTGCACGCATTTTTTTGTAGGGTTAACAACATTTGGACACGATTCATGACGGATAAGTGCACATGTGCTTTTGAAAAATTTACTAGTGCAGACGTTTCGAACAAGACTATTTTAGGAGGTTTTCACACTTAGGGCCAGATTACGTCACTGAAAAAAGGCTCTTCATAATATTAATGAATTTCATTCATTAAAAAATATTCATTGTATGTATGCAGAAATCATTGATATTTCATTGAGATTTTCGGCATGGCTATGAAGGGTTTCTTATATTTAATGAAAGAGATTCATTAGTTTCAACTTTCCTTATTTCTGGTGAAATATCCATATAATTCGTAAAACAATGCAGTTTTACATGAATTCAATGAAATACATTTAGATTTAATGAAATTGTTTCATTGAAATATATTTGCTAAAAGCCTCTCATATCTATGAAAATACATTGGACTATTGATATTTTCATTATGTACATATTTAGATTTTTTTTTTATTTTCTCTTCTGAAGTTTCCACCAAAGCGCAATAATTTATCCATATTAATGAATTTTTCATAACATTAATGAACGCTATTCATAACTCTGACTAATACTTTATGTGTGTAAGGTTTCTCTTCATCACGTATAGTCTGGTTGGTGTAGTAGGTAGGGTGTAGGTCTTGAAATCATAGGGTCCCGGGATCGAATCCCATTGTAGCTAGGTAGGTTCAATTTATGATGCTTTATGCTTTATGATGCGTTTATAGGCAGAAGAAATGTGTGCAAAACTTGTACCGGCCTAAATTTAATGCTGAACTCCAGAAGCTTTTTTTTGTTTGAAAATAAATGAAAAAAAAAAAGCTATGAAACCATCATCAATGAAATTTTTTCATTAAATCAATGAAATTTTTCATTACATATTAAAATAATGTAAAATCAATGAACTGAATTCATAGTAACCATGAAAGTATTCTTTGGTTGAAAATGAATAAAAAATTCATTGCATATACGAAAAATTGCATTACTATATATGTAAACATTTGGTTCAGTGTAGTAATCCGTGCAAATTACTTAATTTGAGCTGTCAAATTCCATACATTTTTTAACTCACCACACCGCAGATTACTAATCTGGCCAGATTAAGTACACGTGTGAAAACCACCTTACGAATTTATTCGATCCTATCCCGAGATATCTAATATTTATTGATTCAATTTATGAAAATGTAAAAGAAAGGGAAATCAGGTCTACTGGATAATTTTTGACTTTAAGTAGGAAAATCTGAGAGTTTTGGGAGCAGCTTAATGCTAAGATCAAACATTGTCTTGATAAAAAAATGTTTAGGAAAAGTGGCAGTCTCTTTGTCATTCCAGCTTTCATGTTAGCAGTATCCTCCTTTAGATTGCAGGACACAACTAAGATAGTCGTTAGGTTGTTCGAAAATTTTGGTTTTTCTTTTCTTTTTTTGCGAATAAAATTTTTGGGATGTTGTTTTCCCATTTCTGCAACCAAGTGATAATTTTAACATTCATAAATAGTTATTGAAAATGTACAAAAAAAAATATTTTAGGCTACACACAATTTGACGTCCCAAAAGCCTATACAAAAAGCTCTATTCGCAACATCTATGTTCGATGTTCTTTCCTCGATGTATCCCCCAAAGCCGGCGCCTTTGACGGGATTGTTGCAATCAGCTGTTAGTTTGATAATGGGTGCATTGAGCACATTTCAAAAAGATTGATAGTGCCCATTTGTTAATATTTGTTGCCAATGTTCGAAAGCTTCGCAAAGTCGCTTGTACATGGCTCTGTCAAATTTAATTGTTGAAAACTATAGCCAGCGCCGGCCTTAGCATTTTGGTGGCCCTGGCCCAAATCAATTATGATAGCCCTATTCGACTGACTGGATCATTGATCCTGTCCAAGTCGAATGAAATCGGGTCAAAATTTCCCAAATCGGTAACAGCTGACTATCGTGTCATCTGGCCCCAACGCGTTATTCTAAATTATAATTTGCATTTGTAATTGTGCACCGTCCGAGATACAATTAAAAGGATAGGTAGCAAGAAATATTAAAATGATTAACTCTGAATAAAGTTTACAAACCAAAAATACTGAATAACAAAATGACATACGGGAAATTGTTCGCGGAGACATCTAGGGGCTTAGTTTGGTAGATGATCCAAGTCATACCCTGGATCAACTTCCAGGATTATCATTTTGTATGGGATTTCCAATAAATCTGGAAATGATCCAGTGAGTCGAATAGGGCTGATGACAACTACCAATTTCCAACCAAAATTTTGGTTTAATTTTTTATCAATTTTTTATTGTCAATATTTTTTGACCTTGTTGACCTGAATGTTTTTTGCACAGGGTATATCAGTGATTCGCAATCTTTTTGATGTCGCGGAAGTCTTCGCTTTGGCAATGTTTTTTTTTAATAGAATTTATTTTGTCGAGCTTTCGTTGAAAGAAAAATTTAATTGTCGGACTATTTGCGCTTCAAAATAAATCCCAAAAATGTGGTCATACACACTTTCCTGATGTGGTTTATGTGTTTGGCAAATACGTCAAAGCTGTGAAAAAAATCCGTCAATATGTGTCAGTGCTTTTCCCTCGCCAAACATTTAAAATAGCATCCGTCAGATGGATGCGGCTTGACCGATTTTTTTACGAAATTCCAACTCCATTTCTGCGGCTTTCATTCTTTAAGAATTTTATGCTCATTATCGGTACACATATCGGAGTGCTTGTAGTAGCCTAAGCTTTACAATTATAAAACAGCAATTTTATAAAATATTAGCGCATACGCTATACTGAATTTTTCAATAGAAACAAATTTCTATATTTTTGGAACCAGGTAATTCCACGGCATTTTTTTATAGAATAGACTTAGGTTTATACTGAAGTTTTTGGATTTCGGACACTTAAAAATCTCCGATAAGATGTAAAACATCCAACGTGTTTCCAACCTCATTTTTATTTGACAACATCGTCCAGCGATTGAATTGATTTTGCATCAGGGATATGCTTTGATTATCTTATTGCGTGAAGGCCCCTAGAGAGTGGAGCACTTTCTGAGTGGTGGCCCCCCGAAAATGAAAGGCTCCATGGTGTGGTGGCCAGTTGAAAGTGGTGGCCTTGGGAGACTGTCCAGTTCGTCCACCCTTAGGGTCCGCCCTGACTATAGCGTTACAAAGTATAGCCACACAATATCAGTTGTTACCACTAGGTTCCATTTATGCTACGTAAATTAGATAGTTTGTATGGAGCACGGATAAGTGCACAACACGCTTAAGTGCACAAAAAAATTGTGCATTATCGATGTGCACTTATCCGTGTTTTACTGTACCAATTCTTTCCTGTAATGGCAAAAATATGTTGGAAATACTGTTTAAAAACCTTCGACAATTTTCACCTATTAAAAAACCAATGAACAACTTTAACCGCACGTATATTGTTAATTTTCATTTTGTGGTCGGATCATTCAACGAGAGTCCTGGACTTTTATTAATGCGAACGTGCACATGTATCCATTCGTGACCGCATCTTTTCATCCTGGCACATTGCATATTTTATTATTTTTTCGGCTTGTTTTTTTTCGCCCTCGCTTTTATGTGCGTGTGGAACCACATCCGCTCGTGCGCGACATGGTCTTCGCCGGTAAACGGTAATTGGATTAAAAAATCCGCCAAAAATATACGTTAAAAATACATACTCCTATTATGACCGAAAGTGCAAGGCTTGCAGAATAAAAAGTGAGCTGCCTGTGTTTTTGTGTTAAATATATTCGGCAGAGAACAGAAAAATATGTACGAATACCTATACATGTTGGCGTAAAGGCAATCTGTTTTGTATGCGCGGCACAGATAACATACCACGCGTACAACATTTTCCTTTTTAGGTCGCGTATTCGAGGATATGCAACATGACTTTGTGCCTTGGCTTGTGTTCTCACTAGGCCTGTTCCAAAAACCGGGATCCCGGTACAAAACCGGTGTTCACTTGGTACCGGACCCGATATTCTAAAGTACCGATATCCCGGTTTTTTTGGTACCGAGTTAGAAAACCGACCAACGAGTCGGTTTTTTGGTACCGAGTTAAAATGAACGATTCACTTCAACCATGAGCCGGTTTTTTTCAGGTTTTTTGGTACCGGTTTTTTACCCGGTACTCAAAAAAACCGGCTCATGGTTGAAAAAACCGTCGGTACTGAAAAAAACCTGAGTCGGTTTTTAACCCGGTACTCAAAAAAACCGGCTTATGGTTAAAAAAAACCGTCGGTACTGAAAAAAAAACCTGAGTCAGGGAAACCGCTTGTGGTACCGGGTATTGAAAAAAAACGGAACCCGGTACTGAAATCTCGGTACCGAACAGGCCTAGTTCTCACTATAAGATAAATATACTCTTATAGTGTGTTGATGATGCTCCAGCCAGCGGCACCTGCTCTTTTGTCCGATGCATTCAGGAAATTAAATTGCAATATATAATACGTACGTAGGTACGTGACTTTTGCAGTGCATGTTGCATTTTTTCTGAGGGGGGCGAATAAAAGGGTTTTAATAGTTTTTTGTGTATACGAAATGGATTAAAAGTTGAATATGGAGATAATGCAAATTATTATCGTATTTTTCATGCAGTGGTTTTAAAATTTAAGGGATAGAGTCCTTGGCTGCTTATAGGTAATCAATGAATAATTCTCTCTTTTCTATTTTCTGGTAACTACAATCTGACCAAAAACAACAAAGTTGTAAAAGTTACCCCGCCAAAGAAAAATTCATGTGCCGCAAAAAGAATACATCACTCCAATCCGCCGTTCATATGTAATTTTGTTTTAGGTGTAAATGCTGGATGTAATTTTCTTTTAGGTGTAAATGCTGGAGAAGTTTAAATGTACAGGACTACTTCTTAAAGTAATTTGGTGGGAGCCGTCAAAGTGGCACTGAATAAAATGTTAAAGCTCCCACCAAATTACTTTAAGAAGTAGTCCTGTACATTTAAACTTCTCCAGCATTTACACCTAAAACAAAATTACATATGAGCGGCGGATTGGAGTGATATGTATTCTTTTTGCGGCAGATTTTGGCTGGGCAACTTTTACAATTTTTTTTTGTTTTTGGTTAGATATCATATACACTCTAAAAAGTGAATTTAAATTTCCGCTGAAAATGCGGTAATTTTACACTTTTTCCCGCTTATAATCACATACAGAGTGCATTTTTCAACAATTACTGTGTAAAATAAGAAAATTACACCAAAATCGGTGTGAAATGTATTTTTACGCTACACTTCTGTATAATTCAGATTTTCTGGTGCATTTTTACAACGTTTATTGTGTTTAATTCGGATTTGTGGTGTATTTTTACAACGTGCATTTGAAGTTTTACTCATTTTTTGTAGCGTGCTCTCCAGTTGTCATACTTCAATCGGCTGTACTTAGCACAGTGTAACACATTTTTCCGAAAATTCCCTGCATTTAGAACTCATGTGTACACGCTCTGTGGCTCACTTGTTTGAGTCGCACTCTACGATGCTATAGTAATCTAGAGGTCCCGAAATATAATCTCGGCGTGGTCCAAAATTTCCGTACATGTGCGGATAGGAAATATTTAGTGCTTGCAACATTACACTCCGGAATGATATGCAATGTAACGTTGACTGGAAATTGCCTATAAACGGCTCAGTTACGGTACTGAGAAGAAGAACAAGTGTACAGATCGCACAAAAAGACCATATTGCAACCTCCCATGCAGAAAAACTGATCTCTCTCTCTCTGAACTGAAATCTTTACAACGAAAAAAGAGTGAAACCGCATTATATTCCTATTATTACGGAGTGTTTTTACACATAGCACGGTGTAAATCTACTATATAAAAATAAGTCGGGTTTTCCTCCCTAACGCTATAACTCCAGAACGCACGAACCGATTTGGATGATTCTTTTTTTGTTTTATCCGTCTTACGTTGGAGAAGGTTTATGGACCAAAATTTTTTTGAAAATCTCGAAGGAAGTGGTGGTAAATATCGAAATTTCATTTTGTATGAGAGTCACCTGTTGCAATCAAGTTTTCATCGACAACATTTAAATTTAATGGGAATATTTTAGTTGTCATTGGATCAAATACAGTGTTAATTGTAGTCAAGGTGACTATGTTTTTACGTACACACATCCTTGATGTTGGTCACAGCAATTTCACAATAGACTTCGTACTACTTCGGGAATCCGTCGATATCTCCGCAATCCTTTGGCGGAACGACACGATTGAGATGTCGCCGGATTCGCAACAAAATTGCCTAAAGGGTCATGGGGTTTTTTTTCTAATAACCGTCAGCCCGGATGTTGGCATAGCAAGGTTACAATTACAGTCAAACCTGTTAATCGGACCACTCTGTAATCGGACCACCTTCTAATTGGACCACCCTTGGTCAATTTTAATTGGTTTTTCATACAAAATAACCTTTATAAACGGACCACCTCTTAATCGGACCATGGACCACGATCGGCGAATCCAATTGGATGGATCAGTACTAGACGTACCTCCACAATCGGACCAACCACTTGATAAATCTCTAAAATCAGACCGAAACTTCAAATTGATTACTGATTACTTGAGCAGTTCGAGGAAATTTCACCAAACGGACTAACAGACAAGCAACCTGGCAAGACATTTGGTTGAATAAAAAAAAAATCTTAGAAATTTCGTTACTACATTCACTTCAGTTTCGATTACAATGAGCTGACGTGACGATCAGATTACTCATTATTTTCATAGTTTCTGTGTGGCACGGTAACCACATCCATTGCGAATCTTTCTTAAGTAGATCCCTCAAGTTATTCGTTATTTGTGATAAATTCGGTATGAAATCTCTTAGAAAGTTTACCATACCCAAATACCGCTGAAGATCTCTTTTTTGTTCGATGGTAAACGATAGTTTTTAATGGCACCAACATATTCTTCATCGGGTTTCATCATATTTCACATTTTCCACCCTAAACTGAATTTTGTTAGGATTGAATTTTATGTTGTTTTCTCTAGCTACCCGCATTACATTTTCTAAATTTTTATCGTGTCCCTCAATAGTAGAACCACAAACTAAAATGTCATCCACATATATATGTGAACCCCAGGTAATGATCCAAAGTATTTATTATTCATTTTTCGGCTGCAATGTTTACACCAAATGGCAAACGTTTAAATTTAAAACAACCAAATGGCGTACTGAATGTACATAACTTAGATGACTCTTCATCTAACTCGAGTTGCCAGAATCCTTCACGAAGATCTACCACTGTGAAATATTTTTGTCCATCCAGTTTACTTCGTAAATCTTCTAACGATGGTATTTCAAAATATTTTTTTATTATATTTTTATTCAGGTCTTGCGGATTCAAACAAATTCTTAGATCCCCACCCCATTCTTTTTATGAACTACAACCATCTTACTAACCCACTCACCAGGCTCATCAACTTTTTCAATTATATTTCCTTTCACCATATCTTCTAATTTAGAGCGAACTTTCTCTTTTAATTTAAACGGAATCCTATTTGGAGGACGTGAAACCGGATTTGCGTCCTCTTTTATACTAATTTTAATTTTATTTGGAAATTTACCACCAGGCGAGAACACATCTGCATTCGTTTTCACAAAATCTTGTTTTAACTGAATACCCTCAACAACACAGTCAACTCGTTTTATGAGTCCCAAATCTTTACACGATGCTATGCCTAGAATCGGAGTTGTATTGATATCGACAACAACAAATGTTTGCTCCGATTTGGAATTTCTAACAATTATTGGCAATTTGACAACACCTAATGCCTTCACTGTAAAACCACCGTACGTTTCCAGTTTAATCTTTTTGTTTTCAATTTTAACATTTAAATCGAGTTTTTCCACCAAATCTTTAGAAATTACGTTCATT
The DNA here is from genome assembly GCA_949715475.1 of Microchrysa polita. Classification (NCBI taxonomy): domain Eukaryota; kingdom Metazoa; phylum Arthropoda; class Insecta; order Diptera; family Stratiomyidae; genus Microchrysa; species Microchrysa polita. Next base: position 124,004,670 of record OX454416.1, on the reverse strand, counting down.
TCCGCGCCCGTATCTAATTTCATTTTTATTTTATTATTATTAATTAGAACCACTTTGAACCAACATTCACCTTTAACAATTTTATTTTGATTATTCTGACTTTCGGCTTTTGCTTGCTGCAACGCCAACATCAACGGCTCTACAAAACAATTTTCCCAGTTATTTTGATTTCCAGCGACATTTACCTCCTTTACCTGTTTTGTTCTACAAGCGGCAGAAAAGTGGTTTAGTTTGCCACATTTGAAACATTCTTTTCCCTGTGCCGGACATTTCTGCTTGAAATTATGTGTCCCATTACATTTCGAGCATACATTTTTCTTGTTATTTTCAGTTTTTGATTGTTTTGTATATTTATTGGAATTGTTATTCACCTTATTAAATTGATGTTTTATAGATGAATTGTTGTTTTTAATTGCGTTTACCTGAGCTGTATTCTCCGCCTGCACTATGAGAATTTGTTTTTTGGTGATTTCGGTGACTCTGCAATGCTCAATCACTTTGGCTAGTGTAAGTTCTTCGTCCTTGGTCCTTAGTAAGCGTTCTTGTAGGGTTTTATCTTCCAAGCCTAGAATGATGATATCCCGCAGAATTGAATCTGTTTGATCGCCAAATTCGCATAATTTGCTGAGTTTTTGTGCGTCTGACAAAAAATGGTCGAAATCCTCTCCCGATCGCTGTCTTCGTGTGTAGAATACGTATCGCTGGTATACTAAATTCTTCCTCGGGTTGCAATAATTCTGGAAAGATTCAAACACTTTATCGAAATCCCTTTTTTCGTCGTCTTCTAAACGATACGTGTTGTAAATTTCAATTCCCAAGAGATTAAGCAACATTGCTGTCTTCAATTTCGGGTCCTCTTTGTCCCTTTTTGAAGCTTCCATGAATATTTGGAACCGCTCCGAGAATTTGCGCCAATTTTCGGCCAAATTTCCTGAAAATTGCATGGGGGACGGGGCATGGAAATCCATGTTGGTTATGATTATCGTTAAACATCCAGCTTTTTTTTGTGTTCACGACAGTATTTTTTTTGTAAATTTGATGCACTTTGTTGCCGTACTGCACTACTTTACGTTTATTAACGATATCGGAACACTTTTTGATAATTATATTCTAAATTTTCACAATTTGCTGTGAACCGGCTGCGCCATGTTGTAATAGGTTGACTTGAGTTTTACAACTGGTTTATTGATCGTTATGTTAATTGACAAGTTTACAATTCAGGTTACAATTCAGAACTATACCTACTAATGATGTTTTCCAATATCAATTTACTAAAACATTAATATTCAAAATATTACTTAACATACAACAATCCAATATCAATACTAAAACAATAATATTCAAAATATTACTTAATATACAACACCCTCGTTTTTTTCCCAATCGAAAAACCATTTGATAGTCTGCGGGTGTAGCCCCTCGTGTTTGGCCCTAACTCCTTGACGAACATGGTTCACTGACGACAACGTTTCAACGACAACTGAATTATAGTGTTTTGCGGTTTTCAGCCATACCACTTCCTTGTCGCATTTTTGGTTTATCATTCTGTGATAAGATAATTTCTAATCTTCTTCTTCTTCTCGTTTCTCGAGTGCAGCCTAGCGAAATTTTAGAGCCACTCCTATCTGCTCCATATAGAAGCGGCTTGTGACTGCATAAGTTTTGCAAGGTGGTTGGAGTGCAACAGTAGTGACAGCAAATATAGATATACTGCTTTTTAATAAGCTTCAACTTGGCATAAGGCATAAGATTTAGTTAATGCTAGTCTAGTATACGGTAGTCGTCAAACACCATGCTTCTTAAGGAGTCAGGACAATGAATCAATGATAGTCTTGCTTGAGCCTTGAGGTGAATGTGAATGTATCCTATAGAGTCCCTACATGACTACAAGATCTGGAGGGAAGAGTCGTAATGAGACATTCTTTCCTTAGATCGGGTGACATCCACAAACTGCAGCACAATAGTATAGAATTCCCTCTCCACACACTGTATGAATATCCGAAGAACTCTCATGTCTTTATCTATCACCGCTTCGAAATAGTCGTGCCGAACAAGTTTACTGTGAACGAGGGTACGGAGATTTCATTGGATTGCTTAGAATTATTGGATGAGAGCCCAATCCAATCATTCTTGCACCATTTTTTCTACTCGATTATGTCTGGGCAATATTTTCACGATTTTATCTGGTGTTTTCAATCTACGCTATGAGATTCTGTCGTCTTACTAGCAGTCGCAAATTCAAGCCCTAAATAATACCAACGGTATCGTTGGTGAGCTATACCCTTTTACTTGTATCCAATTAAAACTACAATTCAAAAATCAGATACGGATTTCTTAATTTAATTATCAGAATGTGCTTCAATATCTGAATATATTAATTGGAAGCTGAAAAATTCTCAAAATTCAATTCATCGTTAAAAAATCACAAAACATATGCATGTGGAACATTTTTGGTTTTTAAATTCCCAAAAATGTAAATAATAATTGCAAATACGAGAGCATTTTCATTCATTTTCCATAAATGCATATCATACAACATTTTTTTCCTTTTTTAATGTTTTTTTTTGTTAACAAAATCGGATTACTTTCAATATATTGAATATTGTTCATTTAACTTTTGGTTGAATTAAACACGAATTTACATGTCGGCATATAGGTTGGTATATATCGTTTCTCTGCCGCTTTTTGGCCTGATTTGCAGAAATCCCGTGCAATTTGCATTTTTTTTTCGTTCACCACACCACCTGATGGTTGATGAGAATTGCCCAGGCTGGTGCCCATGTGATCATCACATGCAATGCAACAATATTCTAGAAGAGAAGAGCTTCTGTCATACCTGGGAACCTCACAGCTCACAATATAAAAAGTCATGTGGAACTGGCGTTTTTCGGCCCACCTGCCGATGATGGTCTTTCATTATCGCAGCAGTCAGCAGCTGCTGCTGGATCGGCCTGTTGTTGCTAGATTGCTTGCAGCAGTTGGAACATATTCGAGTGGTACACAATCTGTCTGCACGTACAGTGGCCTCTCCATCTATATGTCGACAATTTTTCACCATGTAGGTACACTTGCCTGTGGTGGAAATGCGCATAGCCGGGTAAATTAATTAGCATAATTAAAAATTCATTTTAATGCGGCTTTTAGTGGCTTTTTACGGTTCGATGTTTACATTTTTATTTATGCACAAGAGAGGAAGATGAGTGCATGTGTGTATACGTATGTTCGGTGTTTTTTTTTGCTCATGTCATGCCGCCGTTGGCCACGCGAAAAACCCATGTATAGCCTGTGCATAATACATACACTTGCAAAATCACTTGATTTTCAATACTATGTAGCGTTTGACTACTTCTTGTCTAGCCCGGCTAGCATGAAAGCGCAGTGGGTGCTGCTAATGCTTTAGCCAAGTTTGTCCAGCCAGCTGTGTGTATACTGAAGGTGAGGCTGCTGCTGTTAGCTGCGGTTGGTGAGCAATCTCACCAAAATTGAATGAAAATTAAGTGGGTAAGTACGTTGACATCATACTTATTTGGTGCCGTAGTGCTGTCGCGTACCGAGTATAGACACAAAACGCTTTCATGGTGATTTAATGGGTGGTCATTGACGCTAAGATACAATTACCTACATACTGGAAATTGTTTACGTGTGTAATTTTGAAGGATATCAAAGTTTTTTTTTTATTTGGATTTAATAAGTTATTTGGTTGCAAATTTTAAATGTAACTTTCATTTGTATCAACAGGTAAGGTATTTACCTGAAATTTTAGATAATAAGGGCAAGACAACTCCAGGGATTCAGTCTACTGGTACTGAAATTTAGCAAGAAATTTAACGAGAGAGAGAGAGAGTCGTTAAAGCCTTCCCGGAGTGATTCGACACGGATGTAAATTTTGTCAGAAAGCCCCGTAAATTCTTATCAAAATCGGAAAAATGGATATTTTACAGCTGTTGATAATTTCTCTTCCTAGACAGTGGCGTAACTAGGAGGGGGGGGGGGGGTTGGGTTTTAAAACTCCCTTTGCTCGTGGGAAAAAATATAAAAATTATAAGAAAAAAGGCAAAAGGAAAAATCTGCCAAATTGCACATTTTCTTCTCTTTAGGACCCATCTAAAATAGAAAAACAATATTTAGCTGTTCGGTCGTCACTATAACAATTAATTAAAGTCTTTTTTTGGATATTTGGGTTTCATAATTTTTTCAACTAAAATCACTATACTAAAATATTCTGTGGAGAGCGTGGGTTATCCCTTCGTGGTTATCAGGATTCCAGCGTTGTACTAAGAGAAGAGGAACGATATAATGCACCGAAACAGAGAGTCGGAAATTTTAGGTCACTTCTCCGCTATGCTTGCAAATCTGGCCACACACAGCTGAAAAACGGATCTAAGAACTAGTGTATACTAGTCCAAAAGTTCAGAATGTTTATAATTAGTAAGTGTTTCTCTATAATTACTGGTTAACAAGGCAGGAGCCTTTACAGTCCTTGCTGATGAGACAACAGACAGAAGTTGTGTTGAGCAGCTTACCTTATGTGTTACATGTTTTTGAAAATACTTTGCCTGAAGAACTTTTAGCGTTTATTGATGTTAGGGATATGTCTGAGGAAGGCCTTGGTGATGCAATTGTTAAGGGTCTCAGGGATGAAATATGTGCGGCCAAGGGGGTTCTATACAAAATCCAAAAATACAAAATCCAAAAAGACAAAATCCAAAAAAAATGAAAAATCCACAAAGTCAAAATCCACAAAGACAAAATTCACAAAGACAAAATCCATAAAGTCATAATTCACAAAGTCAAAATCCAAAAAGACGAAATCCATAAATTCAAATTTACATCAGTTTTCTTATCACAATTGAATATTGAGAATATTTATGTACGTTATTACGTTAACTAGACAATTACCAAATCCCGGAGCATATCCGCTTTACCTGAAGACACGGAAAAGGATTCATCCGTGGCATATACGATCTGGCCGATGACACGGAGAGGAATGCTCCGGACCATGAGCGCTTAAGGTAAAGACAGAGACACCTAAGGCGCATATGCTCCGGGTGCATCCTTCTCCGTGTCTCCAGGTAAAGCGGATATGCTCCGGGGTTTGGTAATTGTCTAGTGCCCACGCAATAAGCATTATGGCTCTCTTCATACAAAAATTTATGGATTTTGTCTTGATGGATTTTGACTTTGTGGATTTTGACTTTATGGATTTTGTCTTTATGGATTTTGTCTTTATGGATTATGACTTTTGGATTTTGACTTGTGGATTTTGACTTTTTGGATTTTGTATAGAACCCTGCGGAAACTGCTGCCGATGCTAACTCCAAATATAATTCTTCTCCCCCTTTTCTCGTTGCGTTCCGGTGTATTGTTTCTATTTTCGCTGTATGTCAACCTATAACTCGGAGCTGCAATCGAAAACTATTGATCTCAGCAAGTCCCTGCTGATTGTAAAAGGTGCCGTAAAAACCTTGCAGAGAATGCGAGACAATGCGATAACAAGCTTCAGCCAAATTTTCAATGAAGTTCAATCTCTCGGTGCCACATTTGGCTTAGAAATTACAATGCCATGAACGACCGGTCGTCAGACGCACAGAAAGAACGTCCCAGTTGATAACGCTGAAGATTTTTACAGACGATCAGTGTATTTGCCATTCTGCTTTTCTTCAATTCTCCAGGGAGAAGGGCTTGTTACAGATGGCAAACAATTATCGGAGCAGTGCCTAAAAGAGGGTAAAGTTCTGTTTGAAACCTACCAATCCGCAAGTTTCTTGAAACTTAACTCTACTCATCTAGGAAAATAACGACAAAGGAATTAGATAGAACATAAAAACAATTAAGCAAAGCTAAATACGTATGAAATCAAGAAATATAAACAAAAATATGCGAAAAAACTCGAATGAAAAATTTTGAATTGTTGCTCATTGTGAATTTTATGCTTATTTTAATGGTTGTACTGCTATTCTAGCCGGAGACTTCTGCAGATGCTTTGGAGGGTCAACATACCGAAATCCTGTAATACGGTAAAAAAAATAACGTAAAGAAGTTACTTTGAGTAGAGACCAATCCTGTGGATCAAATTTACCGAAATCCGTTCATATTTTAAAGAAATACACGCAGAAATAGGCGAAAAAGAACACATTGTGAATTTTTGCTCATTGTGAATTTTGGCGTATTTTAAAAGTTACTCTGCTATTCCGAGCAGAGCCTAATCCAACAAACCGAAAATTATGGAAATGGGTCCAGCCGTTCTTGAGTTTTAAATGGTGTAAGTAACACGACTTTCTTTTATATATAGAAGAAAGAAGATTTATGTACTCGTTTATGATCAGCATAACGAGATGAGTCAATTGGGCGATGTCCGTCTGTTGCGACGGGTTGTACCCGGCCAGGTTAAAAGCTATACGGAGCTGACATTTTGCACACATGTTTTTTTTTCTTGCAGTCAGTTTGTATGTTTGAATTGTTAAAATCGGACAAGGGGGTCATGGGGCTGCCATACAAACCCATCCTCCCAAATTGAATTCTTCTAAGCGAAACTTTATTATTTGTGCACTTACTTCAACCACACCTCACAAAAATACAATTCTATTGATGGCAAAAAACATACAAAAATGACTGGAATCGGACAATGGGGTCATGGGGCTGCCATACATACATAAACCCAACCCCCAAAATAGGTTTTTTATGTGTGCACCAATTCCAACCAAACTGCAGACAAGTATGTTTTTATTGGTGACAAAGAACATAGTAAGATTAGATGGAATCGGACCATGAAGCTATACCATACAAACCCAACCCCCCAATTAGGTGCTTATAAGAAAAACTTTTTTATTTGTACACCGATTTCAACTAAGCCTCATACAAATGTATTTCTATTGATTCCGCGAAACCTATAGAAAAATCGATAGATTCGGACCATAGGGTTATGGGGCTGCCTATTTACTGTCGTGGAATATGTCAGAAACGCTGAGAAATCCCATAAACTAGAATTTGGAAATAGTCCACACTAATTTGTCCATGACATTTTATTTTTATTTCCACGATGAATCCTCGAAATCAACTCATAAACAGGGAATAAATAAATAATACAATAGTGGATTTTAGTTCAAAATATTTCCCAGCTTTTCCGACATATTCTACGACAGTAGAATTTTCTTTTCAGCGGAAAATATTCCTATTTCACTTTCGCCCGAGGTGTGTAAGGACCTATTAAGAATGAAGGCCTATAAATTCTTTATGTCTAATTTTTAACAGTTCCCCAGATATAGCTTATTGGAAAATCGGAAATTTTACAAAGAAGCAAACATCAAAAGATCATCTTCTCTAAGTAAAATTTCACATTTGCAATCTGGAGAACTGTTAGAAATGAAGAAACCTTTTTAAGCTGTAATTTTTGCATAAAAATCTGGTTCTTTTCCTGTTTTTGTCATAAACGTGCAAAATGTAATAATAAAGGTGGAAGTTTCCCAAAAAGGGAATCATTAGAAAACCGCTTTATGCAAAAAACAAACAACAACAAAAACATAATACATACAATGAAATCACCTAATTTCAAAAACCATATGTGTATTTCATTATGCCCATTAGGACTCTCCGTCAAAAAACATATTTCATGAAACAAATCATTCACACTTTTCCGATTACGTAAATGAACACAACGATACAATTGCAATTTCAAATGTCTTTTAGTTTCCATCAAATATTTTTAGATTTATAGCACCATAAAACGACACGGCAAATAGGCACACAAGGACGAACTGAAAAGGGTTAAATTTATTCAAAACACACGCCATTTATAAACACTCGTAGCTCATCTGTTCTATTTTTTTATGATGAATTCCACAATAATATGGAGACATACATATAGCAACAAATGTTTTGTTTTGAGAAAAATCTTTAGAAATTTGTATGTGATTTTGATTTGTTAGAGTAGAAGAGAAAAGAGATCTTCTTAGTTATCATTGGAAATACATACACTAGGTGGCAAAAAAATTCGACACTTTTTTTCTGCAATGATATTCCATAATAAAATGTCTTAACCCTTCTGTCGGCACCTACTACAATATTCATATTCTATACCCAATAGGTCTGGGTGGACCTACTGAGAAATTTTTTTTTATTTTTTAGAAAAAGTGAAATTTTTATCGGTAGAATCATTCTACCCATTCTTTACGGCCATTTATAAACAATAAAAGCATTAAAACCCTTTTTGTGGGTATACTGGAAGCCTTTTTAAGTAGACATATTTTGAGGTGGTATTAGTACAAACATGTTTCTGCCTTATTTTCTTCTTTTTTTGTTTGGCTTCTTTCATTGCGTATCTGTACAGAAATTTTGATCGAATTTTCCGATTCCAATATCTTTTGGGAAATATTTGGCGCTTTGATGGTAGATTTTACCGCGATATTAGTCTGCAGATTTTGTGAAATAGGTAGAAAGAAATTGGGAATTTTCAGCCGTAAAAATCATTTTATTCTGAATTTTCCGTAAATATCTCAATTAAATCTATTTAGAAACACTTTCGTAAGTCATTAATATTTAGTTATTACCATTACAAAGGAAATAAAACTCGTTTGAATCTCCTAGAATCAAATCTTGGTTGATTAGGTGATGTTATACGCTGTTATAAAATTAGGCGTACCCCATTTCTGAACTTCACGGTTTTCAAAGCAAAATCTCAGAAAATTTTATCGTTTATCGTACAAATTGAATTTTAATGACAATATTACTTCATAAATAGGAGAATTTTAAGAGAATATAATATTTTCACTTTTTACCTCAAGACAAAAATGGGGAGTATAACTATAGGTCTGGCCAGATCTATTGGGTATCAAAAAGCACTATAAATTTAAAATCATCAAAAACATACTCAAAACTTCAACCGATTTTTTTAGATTTTTGCAAAATGCTTCTAAACATATTATTCTAGGATATCATGAAATATGAAGTCGCTGCGATTTCATCTTCTCTACTTGTTTGACCGAAACATAGTGCCAAAGGTCTGGGCAGACCTTCGTGCCGACAGAAGGGTTAACAACCAATTAACGGATCAGAAGTCATTTTTCTTGGGCACATCCCCGTTCTCCCGCATTGGCTGTTCAGTAGCTACTGGATGATTAAACCAGTTCGAAATTACAGCTGCTGAGAGTACAAAATATTACCAGATGTCGGTTTTTTCTTGTCGCCGAGTGTATTTTAAAAATGAAGTAGGCACAAACAGCTCACAAATTTATTATTGTTTTTGGTTAAATTTATGTATCCATATAATGTGAGATAGAATAACAAGAAAATTATTTTTTATTTATAAATAACAACAAATTTCAAAACTGAATTATTTTATTAGAAGAAAAAAGTCGATGTAGAACTTATCTGCTAATTGCTTTCGTGTTAACAAATAAATTTATGATTATGCGAAATGTGAAATTCTTCTAATTTTTCTCTCAATTAATAGTGACATTTGTTTTTGGCACTATTTCATTTAAATTGCTGTTTAGTTCCGGTATTTCCGTTAAAAATAAACAAAAGAATATTAATATGGTGCATGGAAATCATGTAATTTCCCTTAAAGTGTCTCAAATTTGCAAATCTGAATTTGAAATATAGCAAACTTTAATCTCAAATTGCTTAAGCTCGATATTTTGCTCTTATTGCTTTCTCGTTCAAAGCTGTAAAATTTATTCAATTATTTCTACAACCACACTCGGAACAGATTTTCCCGTCACTGTATCTTTTTGTTTCAACCTTCAATTTGCTTAGCGATCGCTGGAAAATCCAATAAAATCAGATTCATTTATTCAAGTGAAACGAAGTACCTATGTATTTGTTTCCATCACTCCGTTGGTACCTACATATCTTCAATTTTCGCCAAACTCTTCGCTGACTTTATTTTGCAACAATTGAAATTCCAAGGCTATCCCAGGCGAATCTACTGACATCAATTGCGTACGCTGTTCCATTCCAATCGTATACGATTCAAATTCAGGTGAATGATTTCACAAGCAAATGCAAACTCATCTCATATCACAGGCACAGCATCCAGCACAACAACAACGGCCAGAGATATCAGATTGATGCCTTGGAAACTATGACTAATGCATTCTCGTACATACGAAAAAAAAAAACGATTCTGAAACATAGTACGTATATGATGCAATGAATCGCAGTGATGGCGGAATATTCTTCTTTAGGCTATAGTCTTTCGACAAGGCTTCAAAATCATCCCTTCAAGTGCGATCGATGCAATAGTACCTCGCATATTTGCCGCTCTTTTTCTACGGAAGTTTGTACTATACGAGCGAATCTAAAATTCCGACAATAAGAGCGCACTACCGTTATAAGTCGCGGAAAAATTTTTCATAGCCTTTGTGTTTTATTATCCTTCCGACGAAAAAATGCTCGTGATTTTTCACTGGAAGATAGTGGCGCGGGGCCATCATATCGTTTGGTGCAACAATGCACCCATAGGTAAGCTTCCTTCATGCACGTGTTTCAGGAAAGCATGTTCATGTTCCCGTTACCAGCAGCAGCAGTTTTGATCCTCGGAAAAGCTTATGTTCGTTTCGTGTGCGGAAAAATCTTTTTGCATAGCAACTGCGGGATGGTTTTATCCTCTTTTTTAATGGACGGGGAATATGGGAACACTTGAACAGCCATCGGCTTGTGATGCTTGGCATCACACGAAACACGTACACTTGAGCTGGCTTCTTAGTCAAGCTGAGCATCCTTGCTATACATGGACGTATAAAACTATGTCTGCGTTGCGTTTTGGTGTCCCTTGGATACCAACCTATCTTTCTATCTTTCCATCTATTCTTTACGAGGCAAGCACTAGGAAGGTGGATGTGGAGGGAAGACAAGAATTGAATTCAATAAAACGGTTAGTTCTGATTCTGTGCACGTACTAGCTTGCTTCCTAGATGGTAACCACCTGATGTCCTGTTTACTGCCACGATAGTAGCTATTCCGAGTTTCGTCTACAAATGCAAACAGTTCGGCTGATGGAGAATTGTAGTAGGTAAAGGATGGTTTGTTGTAGCCATTCGATGGAATCGGCCAGACATGACCGAAAATTCCGTATAGGATTAAAAATAGGAATCGGAACGAGATCGAAGATAGAATGTAAGAACGCCGACTTTGATTACAATTTGCCAGCATTGTGTAAGGTCCAGATTGTGAAGAAGGCTGAGGCGCGTTGAGTAAACACAACGGAAGGTACCGTAAGTAATGAAAATTGGACAAAAAAAGATTGTTTGGTGTATGTGTATCCTTTGATGAAATTGAAGAGATACTGTGTTAATTGAATAGTGCAGGCGTAAGGTTTGCTCGTTTAGCAATGCGGAGATTTGATTAGATTCTGGACAAAAAATGCTTTGTGTGGATATTGGTTTATGCGTTGAATTTTGCTCCGGTTCTCAGTTCTCGTAAAACGTACATTAGGTATAACGAAATTCCAAAACCCAAGTTAAAATTCCACACTCAAAATTCACAATTCAAAATTCACAATTCAAAATTCAAAATTCAAAATTCAAAATTCAAAATTCAAAATTCAAAATTCAAAATTCAAAATTCAAAATTCAAAATTCAAAATTCAAAATTCAAAATTCAAAATTCAAAATTCAAAATTCAAAATTCAAAATTCAAAATTCAAAATTCAAAATTCAAAATTCAAAATTCAAAATTCAAAATTCAAAATTCAAAATTCAAAATTCAAAATTCAAAATTCAAAATTCAAAATTCAAAATTCAAAATTCAAAATTCAAAATTCAAAATTCAAAATTCAAAATTCAAAATTCAAAATTCAAAATTCAAAATTCAAAATTCAAAATTCAAAATTCAAAATTCAAAATTCAAAATTCAAAATTCAAAATTCAAAATTCAAAATTCAAAATTCAAAATTCAAAATTCAAAATTCAAAATTCAAAATTCAAAATTCAAAATTCAAAATTCAAAATTCAAAATTCAAAATTCAAAATTCAAAATTCAAAATTCAAAATTCAAAATTCAAAATTCAAAATTCAAAATTCAAAATTCAAAATTCAAAATTCAAAATTCAAAATTCAAAATTCAAAATTCAAAATTCAAAATTCAAAATTCAAAATTCAAAATTCAAAATTCAAAATTCAAAATTCAAAATTCAAAATTCAAAATTCAAAATTCAAAATTCAAAATTCAAAATTCAAAATTCAAAATTCAAAATTCAAAATTCAAAATTCAAAATTCAAAATTCAAAATTCAAAATTCAAAATTCAAAATTCAAAATTCAAAATTCAAAATTCAAAATTCAAAATTCAAAATTCAAAATTCAAAATTCAAAATTCAAAATTCAAAATTCAAAATTCAAAATTCAAAATTCAAAATTCAAAATTCAAAATTCAAAATTCAAAATTCAAAATTCAAAATTCAAAATTCAAAATTCAAAATTCAAAATTCAAAATTCAAAATTCAAAATTCAAAATTCAAAATTCAAAATTCAAAATTCAAAATTTAAAATTCAAAATTCAAAATTCAAAATTCAAAGTTCAAAATTCAAAATTCAAAATTCAAAATTCAAAATTCAAAATTCAAAATTCAAAATTCAAAATTCAAAATTCAAAATTCAAAATTCAAAATTCAAAATTCAAAATTCAAAATTCAAAATTCAAAATTCAAAATTCAAAATTCAAAATTCAAAATTCAAAATTCAAAATTCAAAATTCAAAATTCAAAATTCAAAATTCAAAATTCAAAATTCAAAATTCAAAATTCAAAATTCAAAATTCAAAATTCAAAATTCAAAATTCAAAATTCAAAATTCAAAATTCAAAATTCAAAATTCAAAATTCAAAATTCAAAATTCCAAATTCTAAATTCTAAATTCTAAATTCTAAATTCAAAAATCAAAATTCAAAGGGGAAGATTTATGCTGGACCATGTAAAAGGGGAGTTAACCTAGGGGAAAGTAATGAGTCATCGAGGTTGATTTGTCCATTTGGCTTTATCCCTTCGTCACATTTGGCAGTCTGCGTTCGGACATTTTGGCCATTTTCTATCCTTGGACTAATTTAGATGGAAAACATTTTAGTGGGAAATATTTGGAGGGAAGTCCCACACACCACCTGGCAACATCGTAATTTAACCAATCAGACGTCATTGACATCACCATCATCAAAGAAAATTTAAACAATTTTCTATTTATTATTTCTCGATTTTATTACAAGACTACATTTTAATGTCAACAAAACCATTTTTTTTTTTGCGGAGTTTATTAACCCCCAAATGACTATTTGAAGTCATCTCCGGGATTGGGGAGCTATAACAAAATATTATTTATTTATCCAACATTAAATTGAAAATGTGTGTTTGATCGTTGAACGGATCTCGCTTGGAGCAGCGCAGCGCATTTTTCCCATGTACAAAAATCGCGACAGCTCCACCAGCATCATTTTCGTCAGATGCCGCCCCCAAAATCCGCTTGATCCACTACGTAAACAATAAAATAAAAGAACGATTCAATGCGGTGTGTGTTTATTCAAGTTTTCATTCGAAAATTGTGAAGAACATTGAAGATTGAGTCAATGCGGTAATTATTCTATTAAATGCAGTTAATACTTTATTTATTTGGAAATTTTTGTGGGTCTTTAAAATTTTGTTTATATATTTTTTTGGTTCGTCATTTTATGACTAACCATGTATGTACAGACGATCTAGGCTAGGCGCAAAGTGTATATTTATAAGAACATTTTGCTATTTTCTACACCAGAATCAGACGTTGCAATATCTCCAGCAATTTGGCATGAATATTTTTCACCACTTGAAAACTGTGCGCGGATATGAAACAGTCAACCGACATTCTACTCGCTAAATTGATGGCAATCAATGAAGTAGCAATGGCGCCCAATAAAATCCCATTTCCGGCTATTTATGGAACTCTGTATGGCTTTATTTTGTTTGCTTTTGAGTGTTGTGTTGTATGAAGGCTGTGATGAACGACTGTATTTTATCGAATGAAATATTCAAAAGAGGTTTTTGCGCTCTTCATATTTTCCAACTTAATCAGACATTTTAGACAGAAGGAATGCGGTCCGAATCGACTGAATTGAATTATTATTGAAATGCAAATTAATTTAGTGAAGCGCTACATTGTACATCTTTCTATAAATAGAAAAGAAAAATGAAAATATGCAGAATATTAAAAAAAAAAGAGACAGGAGAATAAATACGAGTCAATCAAGTTTTTGCCACTGTAATGCACTTATGAAATCTTAATTTTTTTTAATCGTACTCCACATCGATTCATTTTTGTAACAACAATTTTATAGGTTGTAAAACCTGAAATTTTGACTCTTTTTTTCAATTGTTTAATTTAATTAATTATTCAATTTATTTTGATTCTTCTGTTATTTTTACCCATAACCTTGATATTCCAACAGAGTGAGATACTAAACCTGTTAGAAAATGTTAAGCTGCTATAGGTAAATACCCTTTTCTCCATGCGTGTACTAGCTTCAACTTTCGATGACATTGACTGACATACATATGACTCCAATCAGAAACATGTCACTCAACAAAAACAAAAAATTGTGAAAAATCTAAATTTATGGGTCCATTGAATCTTATCATCTCCTCCATCACTCCAACGCATCTTTTTTCTTCCAAACAACTACGCACGTCACGTACAACTAAGTATAGTACGCGAACGCGAACTAGTACCTAATTTACTAATTTATCACAGAACAAGCTCCATTGGCTAACTATGGTAGTGCGAGAAGGCGTGCGTGTCAGCTCTTTGACATGTGTGTTTGCCCGAAAATTGAAAGACGACTTGTGCGCGGCACGCATCACTGCGAAAGTCCCAGATGGCTAATTAGCTGCTTATTATCTGTTGTATTCTACAACCGATCAAATTAATACTTGTCATAGTGTATCTCCAGCGTTTGGCTTTATTTTCGAGCTTTTTTTGCATGATACTCCTATGTGTATACATATCTACGAGTACATAATGTACGTAGTATCTTTCAGTATTCTGTTCTGCTTAAAACTTAGAACAAATATGGACATGGGAATTTCAAGAATTTTAGCCAATTATCTAGAATACTAGAAGGAGGAATGTTAGTTGATCGTTTATTTTTAAAATTGCTCTATTCTTGGATGGAATTTCAATGGATGTATTTATGCGCAATTTTGAGCAGTATATGATGAATGTATCTATCGTATAGAACGGACACCGACCGATCAGATTGAAATAAGTGATTGAAAAGCAGCCTCTGGAAAGTGGAATTTCAAAGGGGCGTCTTGTTGTTTTCTGGTGAATTGATCTAGAAATATTTATTTATTTCCTGGATGTTATATTGTTGTATAGTTATAGTGTATCCAATACTATTGGTTGAGCTTCTGTGCTACGTATGTCAGGTTCTTCCTCTTATACTCAAAAATTTATGTGGTAGCCACTGTTACGGGTCATAGCATCTAGACTTGAATAAATATAGTGAACAAGACTTGGAAGAATCGTTTCCTTTGATGCCCTTACAATCGTTACAATGTGTAACTTTGCTTTGAATTTGAAGGGACATTGCCTATTATGTATTTTCGAAGGAGTTGTTGTTCGATATGTGTTTTAATTTTCGCTACGTTTTACACATTTTTTTTTAATTCGTTCAATAGTGTCTAAAAGGGGATTCAGACTATCGACAAGATTTACTAAATCCTAGATTTAGTTAACAGTTGTACCATATTGTACTGCGATTTGAATAATGCAAGTACATTCTCCGATGCATTTTGAATTTATTGATATACGATTTAATCTAGTAGGCGGGTTTCGACCCGATTAATTTAGGGGCGATTCAGACTATCGACAGGATTTACTAAATCCTAGATTTAGTTGACAGTTGTACCATATTGTACTGCAATTTGAATAATGCAAGTACATTCTACGATGTATTTTGAATTTAATGACACGTGATTTAATCTAGTAGACGGGGGTTGACTCGATTAATTTAGTGGTTTTAGTAAATCCTGTCCATAATGTGAATCCCCTCTTAGTGGTTTTAATAAATCCTGTCCATAGTCTCTAAATCAAGGCCGAAACGTAATCCTGTAAAATACAGTATTTCATCAGGATTGTTGGGAAGGTCCTTCTGATTATGAGGTAAAAATCGGTATGTTTCTCAGTACACAGTACAGTACAGTATTATTGAGGAAGTCCTTCATGGGGTAAAAAGGAAATGTTTTTTTTTGAGTTCTTAGCAATTACATATTTTAACGAGACTGAGTTCTGATCGTGCAAATAGGACGATGAGTGTATATCCTATACTAGGGATGTCAAAAACCGGACGGTTAGTCCGAAAACCGGTACTTTCAGTACAGTTAACCGTTTTTTTTTCGGTTTTTTCCTCCTCCCGGTTTTAACCCGGTTGTTGGTCCATCCGGTTAAAACCGGAAAAAAATTCTTTCAAAATTGATACAATTATTATGTTTTCTTGATTTTTCAGTCTGCAATTCTATTACTTATCTCCTATGGAAAATTTCGTTTTCAAATTTCAGCCCTTTAACCTTCCTATACCCGCGTGTTGGTCTGTCAGACCGCCAAACCCTTTTTTCAATTTTTTTACCTTACATGAAAAGGTAGCGGGTCGAGGTTTTTGCTAGCTGCCGGATTTGTTCCTGACTTTATTTTAGTGCATTCCTGTGATTACGCGAGACGGGCGTATTGGTGCATTTGGAAAGAATTGTCTGTGAGACCGACGCGGGTATAGGTGTGACTTTTTGTGTAAGTATAAAATTATTGTGTTAATTTTTTGTTTAGTGTTCTTTGAGTCATTCTTTGATTCTACTTTAGTACACATCGTGTGTTCATGCGAGACGAAAGAATATTTTTGTTTTTTATAAGGGAAAAATTGTTTAAGTTAAGATTTTGCAGTTCCTAAGTATAAAAGTTGCAATGTTGAAGTTTTTTCGCAAAAGACTGATTAAAATGGAAATAAAGTGATTGAATGACATCGATGTTTCATTATACACTTTAATTTTATTATTTATTATCCTCTATTTATCTTTTGTTATGGAAAAAAAAACAATTTAAAAAGGATTGCAAATCATCGGTCTGTGGGACCGACGCGGGTATACGTGTAACAAAATTTGACGCGGGTATAGGAAGGTTAACAATTGTCGAACACTCTTCTTTTTGCTATAACTCGTAGAACAATCGCTTTTTCATATTACCTCTGGTTGTATCTTATCTCTTTCACGGCAGATATTGTTTATGTTTACACTGCGTTTCACATGTATCTTAGTTGTACAACGTGAATGTGAATTAATATTCGTGTATAGTATATCAGTGCATTTCGCGTATCATCGTGTCGCTAAAATATTTCGTATTCCGCAAGAGAAATTAGAATGGCCCCTGTTGTTAATGTTTGGATTTTTTTTTTAACTAATAAAATAATGAAATCACATCTGAATTTTATGTGATTGTCTTTTTGTTCAACATGTTTCTCTTTTAAATTAGCTGTCTTACTACCAGGGATTTGGAGCGGAGCGGAGCGACCCTAAATTTCGGAGCGAAAGAGCGGAGCGTGGAGCGGTTTTTGGCAGACTGGAGCGGAGCGATTTTTGCTTTGAAAGTCGCTCCGCTCCAAAGTAAAAAATCAAAAATATTCCGAGAAAAAAAATGAATTTTTTCGACAAAATTTTTCATTTTATGGCACGATTTGGTGATTTTTGACGATTTAAAGGCGAAGAGTTTGTTGAGAGACTTACAAAATTTCGGAATATCGTGAAATTCATTATGATAAAAGAGGTTTTGCATTTAGTCATAATCATCACTCTTCATTAATAAGAAATTCAAGATCATCCATGACAGAAAAGTCCTGTCCTGTACTCGATGAATGAACGCCCTTTTTAATTTAGATTAGTTATTAGGTGCGTTTTATTGAATGTAGCACAAGACAGTGCCATAACAATTTTACAGATCTCGTTCTATACGGGATTTCCGGAAACTATCGCATATTTCCAGCAAAAAGAAATATAAAAAAGCCCGAATTATTAACTCTTCAGCTACCACAGACATTTAAAGATTTTTCAAAAATTTAATACTGATACTACCTACATATTTTCTTTCGGTCGTGGCCAACAATTTTTCCTAAGAATAAACCCATTAAAAATCAGATAAGCAGCTTAAGCTGTGAAAAAAAGTTTCAAAGACAAAATTTTGTAACATTTTTGTAAAATCTTTAAATGCTTTTTGGCAGCTACGGAGTTAAGATTAAGAATTCGGGGAACATTACGCTATCAGCTCAGTAAGGAGAATTTTCTAGTTCTTCTTATCGACACTAGCGACACTTATCTTACAGTCCGCCATATAGCGGACACATAGTGGAAAATATCGGAAACACAAAAGTTCTCCCAATGAGAACGAATAGCAGAACAAGCCGAATTCGGGATATTCCCGGTACACCTATTTTGCTGGAAATGACATTAATAGTATCATATTTCGGCGCGCTTATGCGATAGTTTAGTTTCCGGACACCCTATCTAGAACAACTCAATTTTATGTTCAAATTTGTACGAAATTGTTCTGTACTTGATCGAATGAAACGCACCTATCAAGTCATTTTCTACACGGTTGAATATTTAGGTATAAAAATTATCCTTTTTTAATAACGTCGAAAGTATTCAATCGTTGAATATCAAAATTGGTATAAAATGTATATTTTACCATGTTATTGACACAAAGTATACCAACGTGGGATAAATTTTAAACTAAAATGGCATACAAAAAATTGTTTATTCGACGATGGTATGAAAATAATATTTTAATACTAAAATGCATACTCAAAGGAATAAACTTTATACCATGTAAGAATGAATTCCCTGGTTATAAGTGCAAAGAGACAAGATAACAGTAAATTTTCATTTGCCCTTGCAGCATTTATATCAAAATGTATAAATTTGATATGGCGAAGAATAACAATTGAAATTTTTCGTTCGGATTTTCAGCACATGATTGAGGCTTGGGAGAATGTTAACGGTATAAATTGATTTTTATTTTCTGATGGTATACAATTAATTTCAGCGTAGTATTGATATTGGTAGAGTCAATAATTTTAATATCAACATTTATAAACTTTAGCTTGGTTTTGAAATTCAAAAATTATAAGTGGGTTTTGTTCAGTTGTCATTATTTCGCGAGTGAATTAACATGTTAATAATGTTTGTGCACGAGTCCTGCTCCCCAATAGTGGAAATATAGTGTCCGGAATATTTAATCTAATGAAACATATGTAAAGAAAAACAAATAAAATGTATATATTAGTAAAAAAAATGCGAATAAAAGTAAAATATATTTAATGTTAAATAAAGTGTTTTCTTCATCATTACTTAACCTATTTTACTCTTCTTCTTCTTCCTTGCCTCGTTCTTAATACCGTTCCATAGTTTCGCGTTGCTCGACCTGCGGTATAGACACATCGCCCGTTTTGGCAGTAACATCTCAGCATATTTCTACAGGCAGCTCTATCTTGGATCATGTCATCGCCGAGACCAATGCGTTGCTGTTGCTTTTCATTTGAAACATCCAGGTGTTCTTCGGTCTGCCTCTGGCCTTGGGTCCATCAAGTGGAACTTCCATTGATATCGCTTTCTTTGCGGGGTTCTCAGGCGGACGCCTTTGAACATGGCAATACCAATCCATTTGTCGGTCTTCGAGTTTTTCGGTGATTGATTGGTCTAAGGACAAGCTGCCTCGAATGTAGCAACTCTTGATGTGGTCCGTTTTGGTTAGACCAGCTGACATGCGTCAATAACCTATTATACTCAATAATTATAAAAATAAACTGTGCATAGTATATATATCTACTATATACAGTTTTTATAAATAATGAGTATATACATACATGAATATATAGTTTATAAATGATATTTATTCATTCGATTCATAAATCATAACTATTCAATCTATAACAAATCGTTATAAATTGGGCTTATTCTATATGGTATATAGTTTATACAAATTATTTATCAGTTCAATTAATACCAACATGTTATTGAATATACACTGAATTAAATAAACAAATGGTATACCCGCTTGGATAAAAGCCATACCTCCGATTATAGATTTGTATACCTAGCACATTTATAAAGTTTATACACATTATTTATGGATTTATATAGATATCATTATACCCGTCACTATGTGAAAGGGTATATTAACTTTGTCATGAAGTTTGCAACGCACAGAAGGAAGCACCTCCGACTATATAAAGTATATATATTATTGATCAGCGTGACGAGAGAAATCGATTGAGCCATGTCCGTCTGTCTGTCTGTCTGTCTGTCTGTCTGTCTGTCCGTCTGTTGCAACGCAAACTAGTCCCTCAGTTTTGAAGCTATCGGGCTGAAAATTTGTACACAAGTTTCTTTTTAGTGTACGCTGTATATATGTCGGAACGAATGGAATCGGACCATGGGGTCATGGGGCTGCCCCTGAAAATTAGGTTTTTCTAAGAAAAACTATTTTCTTTATATACCAATCTTAACTAAACTTCACCCAAGTGTGTTTCTAGTAAAGCCTCAAAACATATCTAGGAACGAATGGAATTGGAACATTACGTCATAGGGCTGCCATACAAACGAACCATTGAAAATTAAGTTCTTCTAAGAAAAACTTTTTCCTTTTTAAGCCGATCGTAACCAAACTTCATCCAAATGTGTTCCTAGTAAAGCCTCAAAAAATATCTAGGAACAGATCAAATCGGAACACCACGTCATAGGGCTGTCATACAAACCAACACCTGGAAATTAGATTCTTCTAAGAAAACTTTTTTCTTAATGAACCAATCTTAACCAAACTTCACCCAAGTGTGTTTTTAGTAAAGCCATTAAACATATCTAGGAACCGATGAAATCGGAACACTACGTCATAGGAGTCTCATACAAACCAACCGCTGGAAATTAGGTTCTTGCATGAACAACTTTTTTCATTGTGAATCAATCTTAACCAAACTTCACCCCAATGTGTGGCTAGTATAAGCTGACCAGACGTACAGCATTTGGCTGTAGAGTAAAGCATTTTGACCTGTCGTGCAGCATTAGTAAATGTACAGCATTGCCAACGCCACACCAAAGAAACCTAAATGACTGCATAATAACCTCCTCGGTGAGTCCTGTAGTCAGTCTGTTAGGTGTTATTAGCAAGATAATCACACTTTCATGTGGCAAACGTTCATTTTCGATAATTCCGGAACTCTTCGGTCGATCGTTATGAAATTTAAAGTATCTAAATGTAAGCGCTAAGTAGCTTCAGAACCTGGAAATTACATTTACTTTCATTTCTCCATATTTTAGGGTCCCCCTATCTGCGTTCGACAGTTACAGCTGCCCAAATCGCACTTTCGTCTTTTGTAATCGAAAACTCTATAAAATTTGTCGAATAAATTTGAAAATTGGTAGACTTATCTAAATTTCAAGGTTCTAGCTCACACTTGTAGCTGTAGAGCTATACTTGGCGCTCACCGCTCACATTGTCTCCAAATTTCAAGGTCCTACCTATCTACGTTCGGGAGTTCAATCGTATCAATCGAAAATTGTCCCTCATTCGGAAATTTTGGAGCGGAAAATTTTGAAATTTAACAGCCATGTATAGAGGACCGCACTGTACGTATAAGGTGACAATTTCAAGCATCTAAAGGTGCCAATGTTCAGAAGTAACAGTCATGTAAAGATGCGATTTGAATTTTTAACAAAACGATGGAAAAATTGCTGTATTCGATCCGATTCCCCTATCAACCTCTTTAGAAAAAAGAAAATGCAAACTAAAGGACTCTGCAAGGATTTCCCCTATATTTCGACTAAACCCAATAAAGTAGCGATAAATCCCCAGAGGGTCGCTATCCGCTTAAGAATTCTCTACGCAATGATGTATTAAAATGTATCTATTGTAATAAACAAAACGAAACTTTTAAATAGGTAGGTACAAGGAAGTGTAATTTTCGTACTTCAAATAAGTAGCTTCATGATTTTTGTATCAGGGTCACGGATAGTCATAGATAGGGAAAGGGCCATCATCATCCCTACAATACTGCTGAGACTGCAGTTTCGAACACTGAAATTCAAAAGTTGAGAAATCACTGAGTATCGACTGTCTAGAAAGTGGAAACAGAATCCGTATTGAAACAAATTGGATTATAAATTATCCTTTCTTGAAATATGGTTTTAAAAAATGCCTTTCTTACAAAATGGAACCGACTATTTAAACTGACAAAAAATCCTAATTTTTGTCATAGATTTGAATCAAATACCTATTCCTAACCCTAAACAAATTCCGGGTTCATTGTGTTAAACAATTGTTAGGTTTGCCCCTTTTAAATGAGATCCTGGCTACACTTCTCCCATGCCTGTTCTGTTATAACTTTGCGTCTTAAAACATACATTTGCACTTCACATGCTGATGATGTTTTGTCAATGAGGACATTTAGAAGTTGAAGGATCTTTTCTGGGTCTTGTTTAGAACCTTGCAAGGACGTAGCCAGGATTTAGCTGGACTTCAGAAGTTATGAAATTATTAGCATCTTGTTTTGTTAATTGTAGACACTAGTTTCGGCGTTGCCCCAATGCATAATATGCCTCCTGTCCCACTGTTCCTGTGTCGAATTCAACTTTATCGCTTGACGAGGCTGGGCGAGCACGATAGCACGCACGATTACTTAATTGCTCCGCTATCATCGGAAGCAGACACGTGCCACGTCTACAACGCCAAAGTCTTCTTTTCTGCACAATTATTATGGAAGGGCTCGTGGGCCATGGTATATGCACGAAGCAGCAACTATGGAACTATGGAAAGTACGATCGCGTATTCGGTGCCCGCGTCGTGCTGCTTTTGCCTTCCCTTCGCACGGCTCAAAAAAAATTACGACATTCTTACAGGGAAATATTTTATTTCAAATTGTGTAGCCTGTATGAGGTCTTACGAAATTTGTTGAAGTTTCCATTATGAAAGACCATCCCAATTTTGGGTCACCAGATTTTTATGTGTTTCAAATTGTTTATTATGTAGTCACTACTTTCTTCCAGATGACACAATTTATCTGACTGCAAGCTTAACTTCGGCAGAGTTTTAGGAATGAATAAATTAGAAATACTGTGGGAAGTTAAAGACTCCTGGACGCCTCCCCTGGCTACGTCCCTGGAACCTTGCTTTCCCAAGGTTCACCACACATTTCAAAGAATAAAGGCTACTATTCTTGCTGTATTCCGTTTGGGAAGATATCACTTATGAAAGGATGGAGAATATGTGGTCGTTTTATGGCATCCATTATGGTGGTAGCCTCGTGACATACAGTTGACCCCGCTTAATGCGATCACATGGGGACCTTGCTGTTTTGATAACATTAAGCGAATGATAACAAATAATAAAATAGTACGATTGAGGCTTTGCCTGAAAACCGAATTCCATTGGGCCTTCGGGAATCTTAGGCTAGTAAAGCCTCAAAAGATATTTAGGAATCGATGGAATTGGAACATTACATCATAGGGCTGTCATACAATCGAACCCCCAAATATTAGGTTCTTGTAAGAACAACTTTTTTTCTTTTTGAATCTTAACCAAAATACATCCAAGTGTGTTCCTGGATTAACCCCAACGTATCCACGAACAGATGGAATCGGAACACGTCATAGGGCTGCGGTAGAAATTTTTAACACAAAAGTAGCTTAAGGCTCATTCAAATGTGACGGGTATTCAAATTTCGGCCGCGCCCGAAATTAGCCTCGGTCTCGTTTTTTATTAAATTTATACCTAAATATTCAACCGTGTAGAATACTTTAGTAGATATAAGTTGAATTGATAAATTCGCGGAAAATAATAAATATTAACTAAGAACAATAAAGTTTTGTTGTATTTTTGTAATGGAGCGGAGCGGAGCGTGGAGCAGAGCGGAACGAAAAATTTTTAGTCGGAGCGGAGCGCTGGAGCGGAGCGGAGCGAAAAAAAGTGTCGCTCCAAATCCCTGCTTACTACATCATGTACGTGCATTTTACGTTGATTTTGCATACCATACGAACACCAGCAATACGAGTGTGTAAGAATTTGTTTACTAAAATTCTAGGCAAATAAATGAAAACACCCGGTTTACCAGAAAACCGGTACTTGGAGCCCGGTTAAAACCGGACGGTCTAACCGGCTTTGCAAAAAAACCGACAACCGGGTTATGAGCCGGTTTTTGACATCCCTATCCTATACCCATATAGAGACCTAGATGACACAAAAAACCTGAAATTTATATTTTAATTTTTTTTTGTAGGGGACGATGGGGTGCATGGGTCTCCGGTGGCTCATTTGAGGTGTTACATAATATTTGCGTAACAAAAACAATATACCCTATACCACCTTATGGGTATAGGGTATAAAAACCGCAAAAGATACAGAAAACTGTTTTGAGAACGAAAGAACTTTAGAACGATAACCCAGTAACCGGTGATAGACCATTTAGTGTCCGTTACGGAAAAAATATTTTTAAAAAATCAGTCGCGTTTTTTTACAGTTACATATTTGTATTAAATTGAATTAAAGAAAAATCGAAAAAACGTAGACCTTGCTGTCATTTTTCATCTACTGTAACTGCAAATCTAAATATTTCTCGAATTTTCTTTTGGCGGTGCAACAACAACAAAACGATCTATTACGCCCACGCCAACCCGAACAAAAACTGTTTTGTTTCCAGAGAAATGTGACTTTCTTTGCGGAACCGAGAGATCAAATTCATCGTTTCGTCTAAGTTCTGTAAAAAAATGCACCGGGACCTTCCGGCATGTAATTTTAAAAGTTGGCGCATAGTCTCCAGTTTTCATAACGGTATTACGTTTGCTTCACTATTCCTGATTGCAGTCAGAATATTTTTTCAAAGACCTGGAACCATGGCGTTTTTTACCCAAAAATTTGTAACACTCAAAATATCAAAAGACCTCTGGAGTCCTGTAAACTTCAGAATACCGTGAATTCTTATTCAAAATTGAATTTTATAGGCCTCCAGAGGTCTTAATATTTTGAGTGTTGCAAATTGTTGGGTAAAAAACGCCATGGTTCCATGTCTTTGAAAAAATATTCTGACTGCAATCAGGAATAATGAAGCAAACGTAATACCGTTATGAAAACTGGAGACTATGCGCCAACTTTTAAAATAATTACTTGCCGGAAGATCCCGGTGCAAATTTTTTTACAGTACAGTTATTTGAACTTAGACGAAGCGGTGAATTTGACCTCTTGGTTCCGCAAAGAAGGTCACATTTCACTGAAAATAAAACAGTTGTTTTTCGGCTTGGGTTGTAGGTATTAGAGGATTTTGTTGCTGTTGCAGCGCCAAATGAAAATTTGAGAAATATCAAGATTTACAGTTACAGTCGATGAAAAATGACAGCAAGGTCTGCGTTTTTTAGATTTTTCTTTAATTTCAAATAACTGTTAAAAAACGCGACTGAGTTTTTTAAAAATATTTTTCCCGTTACCGACACTAAATGCGCTATCACCGGTTACCGGGTTATCGTTGGGGTTTGGGACACCCATATATTCTTTTGCAATGATATTTTATGCGTCCTATTTTTGGCAGGACAGTGCGTTTTCGTCCCTAACCTGCTGACCTGCCAACACGCTTAATATCCTTCTTTTGTCCTGCTTTGTCCTTTTTTTGAATTGTAAGTGGGCATCTCACCAAACAGCGACCAAATTTTGAGAAAACCTCGTCTAAAAGTCATACAAAACAGCAACGATAGACGATAGTCACTTTTATTTTTTATACCCTTCGCTCGTAGAGTGACGACGATTTGCCAAGGCGAAAAATTTGTTGACCGGCGAACTCCTTTTCAGATCACAAACAGATCGCCTGAGAAGAATATTGCATCTAGTGGGCGAACTGCCATGCTGCGTCGGTCCGAAAGCAATACGCCAATATACTGTGTTAACTCTTTCCCCAAAGCTCTATTCATTGTCACTGGTGATTACAATCTTCCAAATGTGACATGGGACCGTACCACCTGGAGACAACGTAAACTTCTACAAAAAAGTAATATTATAATCGAATCATTTTCACGTTTAAATTTTTCCCAATTCAATACCATTTTTAACACAAAAAACTTTAGATCTAATTTTTCGCAGTATGATGATATCATTGAAGCAAGTGATTCCCCATTACTAACATTCCCCTTAGACTAACACCACCCAGCACTTGAAATAAAAGTCAAAATATGTTCTTCAAACACCAATAACAACGCATTTAATGAAACCTATCGAAACTTTAAAAATACTGATTATAATCTTTTTAATAATGAATTGTCAAATATCCATTGGAATGAGCAACTAAAAAACTTGAGTCTGTAAGATTCGAAAGCCTATTTTTATAGTACGTTGTATGATATTATTGAAAAATTTGTTCCGTCGAAGAAACCGAATAGCGATAATGTTCCTCATTAGTTTTCACATGAATTACAAAACGTAATACTCGTATAACACAAAATTGTTTCGAAACTCAGATCCGAGAATAAAGCCAAGCTTTCATCTGATTATAGCCGGTACATACGCGAATTAGAATCAAACCCCAAATATTTTTGGAATTATATTAATTCGTTAAAATCGAATGACTCTCTACCGAATATTATGCACCAACCAACCAATAGCTAACATGTTTGCTTCCTATTGGCTATTTACGCTTTGAGCTCTCGCGATAGTAGCGCCATTTTTGGATCATGCCGCGGCTAAGTGAAAATCCACACCTTCCGTGTCATCTGATTCTCGATCATGGACTGATAACGTAATGGATCAATACATCCCACTAACATTTGAAATTATTTGGGCATATCTCCACCGCGGCTGTTCTTGACGAAGCGCATTCTGCACGTCCAATTTTGGGCCACTTTTTCGAGCACTACTGGCTGTATGTCGCGAATAACACGATTAATATTGGCCTCCAATGCGTCAATTGTTGCTGGTTTATCAGCATAAACCAGTGATTTCACGTAACTCCACAGAAAATAATGGGGAGGTGTTAAGGGGGAAGATAAAGGTTCAAAGGCTTCGGCTAATTCCTATATCTTCTTCAGTTGTGGCATAACTGCGGACCCTTAGCTATGCAGGAGGAGTTTCATAGGAAAAGGACTTCGGCCAATTCCTATGTCTCTCTACGGGGCGTTACTTTCCCGCATTATCCGAGTAACCGCTGCGCCTGAGTGCTGCATTAACATCTGCAGCGTCTCAGGTTACTTAACGTGATAGGTGACAGAAAACATTTAAGCCAACCACTAAAGCAGCATCTTCGAGGCATGCCCATGATGGCCTTTACTCAACGATTAAACCCTATCATGGTTTAGCGATGGGCCGACAACTCATCCTAAGAAAAACTTCAAGTCAAGAAACCTGAAACAAAAGCCTCGGATTGGACGGATACAAAACAACGACGACCCCGCAAACGAACAACTGATTACTCTTTCGGATCCTGGAATGTACGCTCCCTGAATAGACCGGGGGCCTTAAGGGCCCTCCTGGATCAGGTAGAACAATACAAGCTGAGCATAGTTGCAATCCAGGAAACTAAATGGCTCAAAAGCGAGATTAACGACCTCAATTCGCACACTATTTTTACGAGTGGTAAAGAGGCGGGCAACAAGGAGTTTGGAGTAGCTTTCATCGTGAATAAGCAGCTCAAGGACCACGTTATCGGCTTCAAACCCATCAACGAGCGGCTATGTGCGATCCGCATTAAGACCCGTTTCGCTAATCTCTGGCTCATTAATGCGCATGCCCCTACAGAAGTAAAAGAAGACGCGATTAAGGACGAGTTCTACAACGACCTAGAAACACTCTTCGACTCACTTCCATCAAACGACGTCAAGCTGCTGCTAGGAGACTTTAACGCCAAAGTCGGAAATGAAAGCTGGCATAGGGGAACTACTGGAGGTCATAGCCTCCACGACGAAAACAACAACAACGGTCAGCGACTTATCGACTTCGCGAGCGGCAGAAACCTGGTAATAAGCTCTACATGCTTCCCTCATCGACGAATCCACAAGCAGACCTGGAAGTCTCCAGATGAATACACCGTGAACCAGATCGACCACGTACTTATCAGCAAGAGATGGGCTTCTAATGTCCTAGATGTTCGATCCTATCGAGGAGCCAACTGCGACACCGATCACTATTTGGTGAAGACAACCTACAGGTGCAGAATCTCTTCGGTGCACCTAACGAGAATCAACCCTGCCAAGATCTTCGAGGTTGACAATTTGATTGATGATGCCACGGCGGCTGCGTATACAACAGCACTAGAGGAAAAACTGTCGCCCATGCTTGATGACATCAACAATTTAGGCATCCATGAGTTCTGGGAGGAGCTCAAAGACAGCATCAAGGGGGTCGCAGAAGAGGTCGTGGGCTATAAAGGCCGGCGCAGACGAGCAGACTGGTTCGACGACGAATGCAGGGCCTCGATTGAGGTAAAAAATGAAGCCTATCGCCAATACACACAACGCGCATCCCGAGCCAAGAAAGAAAGATATAACGAGCTTCGGCGAGTATCTAATAAGTTAATTAGACGTAAGAAACGCAAACATTTTGACGAGCAGTTACAGCAAATAAACCAAAGATTAGCCAGTAAGAACATTAGACAGGCGTACAAACTCATAAATAATGTTAAGAACGGATATCAACCCAGGACAAGCCTATGTAAGGACAAGGATGGTAACATCATCAGCGACATCGAAAGCGTCAACAAACGATGGGCCTCGCATTTTGAAGAGCTCCTCAATGCACCCTCAACATCCCCCGCGGAGCCAGCTCTTGAGCAGTTAGCCGAACCAGGCCCTCCCGTTCTACCCCCAACAGTAGAGGAGGTGAGTCTTGCCATACAGTCGCTTCAAAATAATAAAGCGCCCGGCGCTGACGAGATTCCAGCAGAACTGCTGAAGCATGGCGGAACGTGCCTGACCAACGCTATACATGTGCTACTGCTGAAAATATGGAACGACGAGGAAATCCCCGAAGATTGGCGCAAAAGCATAATCTGCCCAATCCACAAAAAGGGTGACAAGCTGAAGTGTGAGAATTACAGGGGCATATCATTAGTTTGTACGGCCTATAAGATATTATCTAAAATTCTTGAAAAGAGAATTAATCCGTACGCAGAACGAATCATTGGCGAGTATCAAGGCGGCTTCAGACCTGGTCGATCAACGACCGATCAGCTTTTCACAGTGAAGCTACTACTCCAAAAGTGCTGGGAATATAACATCGACGTATACCAAATCTTTGTCGACTTCAAGCAGGCATACGACAGTATCGATCGAAGTGTACTGTACAACATTATGCTGAATTTTGGTATACCGGCAAAGTTAGTGCGACTCACAAGGATGACGATGACTAATACCGTCTCGCAGGTCAGAGTGCAGAATCGACTCACTGACCTATTTGAAACTCGTACTGGACTCAAGCAGGGCGACGGGCTGGCGCCGACGCTCTTCAACCTTGCTTTGGAGTATGTAATTCGAGCCATGAATATGGACAGCAGCGGAACGCTTCTCATCAAGTCGACTCAATTAGTAGCGTACGCCGACGATATCAACATCATGTCTCGAAGGTTGGGTGATGCAGAAAGCCTTCTGCATAACCTCAATAACGCCGCAAAGGAAGTTGGACTACATATCAACGAAAGCAAAACAAAGGCCATGATGCAATCGAAAACAAGGACGCCAGCAAATTCAAGCATCACAGTGGGGGACCTTAATATCGAGTATGTAGACAACTTCAACTATCTGGGTTGTAACTTATCAAAGGACGCCAACGAAACCGACGAAATTAAGCGACGGATACAACTAGCCAATAAGACATATTTCTCGGTCCTCCCTATAATTAATTCGAAACTTGCGCACAGGAACACGAAGCTCCGCGTGTACAAAACGATCATCCGACCCGTGCTATGTTATGGCTGCGAAACATGGACCCTCACCCAAGCCTCCGAAATTTTGCTAGACCGATTCGAACGAAAGGTCCTTCGGCGAATTTTCGGGGCCGTTCGCGAGCGAGACCAATGGCGTATCCGGTACAACCATGAGTTGTATCAATTGTACGATGAGCTGGAAGTATCGAAAATCGTGAAGCTTCAACGTTTGCAATGGGCGGGGCATGTACAACGGATGGACGATAATCGCATGCCAAAGAAAGTGATGAACGCACAACGAATTGACGGAGCGAGGTTGCGTGGACGACCGAGAGCTCGCTGGGAGAACTCCGTAGGTGAAGACGCCCACCAGTTGCTGGGCTTCCGAAACTGGAGGACGAGGTCACGTAACCGCGACAATTGGAGGACAACGATTCAGGCGGCCAAGGCCCGACGTCGGGCTATCGTGCCACATTGATGATGATGATGTTAAATCGCACGACCATAGAGGCCAATTGATATGTCCATTTCTGGAAATCAACTTATCGCCAAATTTTAATTTCAATAAGTCGATGGTTTCGGTCGCCATATGGCACGTTGCACCATCCTGTTGAAACCACATCTCGTCCGGATCAAGTCATCTACAGTGAGTCACAGTCAAAGTGAGCAGCCCTACTAGAAGAAGCAAATTTCAAAAATACCTCATTGAATACTTTTCAAACAAACAAATTTTTGGTATTGAACTCTCAGGAAAACGTCTACTTCCAATCCATCACGAATTATTGAAGGTATAATGGATTTGTGTGTAGATAAACTAGTGCCGATAATGTTGGCAAGCGGAAAAACTTCAGTTTTTGTGAAATTTTATGTAGTTTCTGAAACTGAAATCAAATCTTGGATTAAGTCATCAGGAGTGCTGCAAATTACGATTTCGCGTGACAAGTCACGATTTTTGATGACTTTCACAAAAAGAGCGATAACAAGGTAACGGTAAAAAAAATTCCGATTATATTGGTAATTTTCTTGCTGAAACAAGTTGCGCTGTCAACCCTTACAGTATTGACCACCCAATGCGGGGCACCCTGTATAATAAGAAAGGATCATGAACATGTATGTAATCCTTCATGGACCGAATATATTTACGTCCTGAATGCGTGATTAAGTATATGCACGGTCAAATGTCCTTTTATGACTCAGAGTCGGACATACACATTTTCAACACAAATGATCAAGGTAGTTATAATACAATTGTCAAATTGATTACCTGAGCGTGAGCGCGCCCCCTCCCCCCTGGATCGCCTCTGATTCATGTCAATGGCAATAGCCCAGTGAACACCTGGGAACAATATCTGCGATCCGCGATAGTTCTATTTTTTAGTTGTCAACATCATCGCGGTAAAGAAAAAAACCCATCAGATTTAGCGAATTTGATAACTGATCGGTAAGCCAAGTCTGCTCAGTTTGTAGTACAGTAACATTGCAAATTAAATTGACAAAAATTTATAATTCGGGAATTATGAGCAAGGTCTAATCTAACTCATACTGTTGTAAGCCGCATTGAAAACCAAATATCTTTTTTATTGTGTTCAGTAAAAAAATGTACGTTTTCTAACGTAACTTGCTCACATTGATCATCCGTACGAATTTGTACATCTTATCTACATGTTCGCTTATCAGATGAACAATTACATACATATCCCTGCAATAAATCTAAACTACGAAACTATTTTCTTATCACGCATTTCGCAAACTATGTCAGCCATTCTTTCATGTATGGCAACTATTTAATCAGTCAGCTTTTTTTTCATGTTAGCAATTATGTAGGTACATATACCTATGTATTAAAAAAAAACCAAGACCTTGCTGATAAGATACCACCGCGGTGCGTTCATCGTTTAGTCGCGCATTCAAGTCACCTTAGTTTAGGGTAGATTAGTTTTTTTTTCATTATAGTAAATTTATCAGTACATATAATAACCAGATGCTTGGCACATTAGCTCATTACTATTTTTATTTTTGGTTTATTTCCAGGAAATCCAATTTGCGATCAAGTCCAATGTCCACCGCTAGAACCAATAGAATGCCCCTCGGACAGCATTGTTCGGATTATTTCTCCGCCCAGTGCACTTTGGAGTGACTCGCAAGCATTAAATCGGACAAAACGTGCCGCTGAAAATTCAACCGAGGTATCAACCACTGAAGCGACTTCTACTACGATCGTTGCAGCTGAGATGAATTCAACCATAAAAGTAGATACTACAGCAGTCCCAACCACCGAAAACACCCCTCTGAATCTTACGGCTCAATGTTGTTCACGAGCCGAGTGTGTTTGCAAGGACATCTGCAACATACCATCTTGCCATAATCTTACTCTGGTTCTTATTGAAACTACGCAAAGAACCAATACGCCTGGACTCTGTTGTCCTGAGTACACATGCGATTTCCCACCGAACTGTACCGAAGTGGTCAATACTAAAGGATCCTGGCTAACGGATTGTCAGCGATGCGAATGTGTTGCCGGACAAAAAATCTGTCATCGGTCATGCGACGAAATTCGTCCGCCACCGTCCAATTGTTTGTCGCAAACTCTCAAGAGGTCCTTTTCAAATGGCGAGTCGTGGAAGGAGGATGAATGCACCACGTGTGAATGCCAGAATGGCGAAAAGAATTGTCAGACGAGCTTTTGCAAATCGTTGAGCTGTGAGCATAAAATCAAGCTGAAAGGTGAATGCTGTCCGATGTGTATTGAAACGTCGTCGCCACCTACCGAAACGACTGTGATCGCAACTAGCGAATCTACAACTGTGGTGAAGCCAGTACCCACGTCAGTACCACCGTGTTCCGATTCAGGTCAACGAATCACTCCTGTCTTCCAGCCCAACAACGAGAATTTCGTTTTGTATATCCTGATAGTATTTTTGGCAATATTGGCATGTGTCCTGTTCGCACTCTACTATCGTGAACGATCCAAACAACGATCGTATCGACCCGTTCCGATTTTTGATTCGAATTTTAATAAGATTAAGTCGAATGTTTCGTCGTAGAAAGTACGTGGCAAGGATCAGAATTAATCCGAGCCGCGTTAAGATCTAGCCACGCTATGGGGTCAAGGGAGAATTTATTCTTCTTGGCAATTAAAAAAATGATCTGATTCATATTTAGTTTTAAAACAAAGGATAATAAGCTGTTTACTTAAAGATGCTAGAATAAGGACGCTTCAATATTGAAATGATCGAGAGTGGCAAACGCTCATTGAACACGTTTTAAGTTTCAGATCTAATTATTCTTGATATGAATGCAGAACGGATTGGCAGCGTTCTGCTCGGTAAGGGTCAGTATTAAATGAGTATTTGTCAAGTTTATGATTATAAATTCGCATTCATTAAAATCAAATCTAATTTTGCCACAAACACGCATACACACTGTATTAATATGTAAAAATTTAAATTTGACAAATCGTCAGATAATGATTGACCACATTAAAATATATTAAAAACTGTTTACATACATACTTATACATATATATAGTTTTTTAGTCAATATTCATTTGATAAAATATACCTCATTTCTTTATTTTTAGACGAACTAGATATAAGTCTATTAAAATATACACTTTTAAGAACTACTTTCAGATAAACCGTGAAATGTGTGAAAATAATCTTTGTGAATTGTCCTGACTACTAAAATACAATCAAGAATTATGATGTATTATATAAATGTATCTTTTTTTAATATCTTCAAAACATAAATTGCTTATCTTGTACTCTTCCACTAAATTACGCCGATTAACACAGCTTCCAATAATACAAATAAATGTCAAATACAGCAACTGCAATTCTATAAAAAAAATTCATCCATATTTATGTACGATACGAGTAAAATAAGAATAAATTTCACATCTTTCGAAAAGTTAACTATGTACTAAAACAAACATTTATCTATAGATTTTAAAATACGCATAATGCACGTATCTTGCGTATTATGTGGATAAAAAAGGAAACTTTTGTGATATAATACTCTAAGTTATTATTTCAATATATTATTTCATTTTTAAACTTATTTCGGCATATGAAACCATATAATGATTATTATTATTATTTAGTATAAGTTACATTATATATTTAATTTACAAAATATAAGAATACATTTACATACATATAATAATTACGAAACCGAAAATATGAATACAATAAAAAGGAATACAGCATAAAATCGAAAAAATGAAATGAAAATGAATGAAAATTAAAAGCGAAATATGAAAAGAAACAAAAATCAAAACAATGAATGAAAATGTTTAGTTATTTTTAGTTTTATTTTTTTCGTTATTATTTAAGACTTATGTGTTTATATTAATGAGACAATAAAACACGTTAAAATTATATGATGCTTGATTTCTAATTTTATTATTGACGATAATATTGTAATTTCAGCGTAGATGAGCAGGCAAATTTTGTCTGCCCTCAGGCAGGGCCGGATTTGCCATATGGGCAACCTGGGAATTTGCCTGGGCAGCATATTTTGAGGAGCGGAAATATTTGATAATATCCCTTGGTTTTACCTTCTGTGAAAGATGCATTTTGGAAACTCGAAGAGCAGTCAGTTGACATAATTAGACAAAAAAAGTTTAATTTCATCTTTCCAATTTATTCAAGTTAGGTATATTCCAGGGCGCCCAATCGCACACTCAACTGAAATTTAGATGTGAATCTCCATCTTCAAAAGATGGGACTTATCTTTCTCGCAAAATTCTTTTAGCATTCATTCCGAGTAGGGAACATTACGCTATCAGCTTCGCAAGAAGAATTTTCGTGTTCTTGTTATCGACACTAGCGACACTTATCTTACCGTCCGCCATATAGCGGACATATAGCGGAAAATATCGGAAGCACAAAAGTTCCCCCTATTAGAGCGGATAGCAGAACATGCCAAAAAATATGTTTTTTTTTTACTGTTGTTGTTGTAAATAATAGCCGCCCCAAAAATGGGGCGTTGGGCATGTTGGGCTCCATATAGATTACATACAAATTTGCTTGAGCCATAAAGGGAAGACGCAAGTAAATATAAATTTTATACTGTTACAAGCTGTAAGAGCTCGCTTCGCTCGCTCTCCCATCTTCAGCTCGCTGCGCTCGCATTAACATTCCCTTTCAAAACGAATAAAATTGAAATACTAAATTCGATTTAAAAAAGTAGGAGGGCGCCTAACGGTATAAAATATACTTAATTTATAGTAAATATTTCGACTGTTAAATAAAAAAAAAGTATTGTTCACGATGTGGCTGGAATTATAGTTGCTGCTCCGGCGAACTTTTATGGGCCATCCTTTTAGATATGATCTTTTGCGGGTGGGGCAAAACTGCTGAAATCCGCCAATTTGTTGATGCCTTGATGATTTTTTCTTGGCCGAATCTCCAGGTGCGGAAGTTTACTGAAATGCGAGCATCCTTTTAAGAAGTGACTTCATAATTAGTTGTTGTGGGTGGAACTTTACTAAAATACGCTTTTCTGTTCCAGGGATGGCTTCAATTGCAGTCTGCTGGCCAATTTTCCAGGTTTGTGAAGATTTGTTCTGTTTTCAATATTATTCTGATGTTCAGGGAGAGGAGAGGACCCATTCGGCAGGAAAATCTTCCAAAAATTCGCAAAGACGTTCAAGAAATATAAACAAAAATATGCGAAAAAGAAACTCATTGTGAACTGTTGCTCATTGAGAATTTTCTGCACATTTCGATGGTTATACTGCTATTCCGACCGGAGCCATGTGTAGACCCATCCGGTGGTGTCGACATACCGAATTCCTGTAATTCGTTCAACAAATACGTAAAGAAGTATGTCAAAAAGAATTGTCTTCATAATTGTGCCCCATTGTGATTTTTTCATATGTCTCGATAGTTGTCCTGTTACTTTGGGTAGAGACCAATCCTGTGGAATGTTAAGGAAATACAAGCAGAAATAGGTGAAAAAGAACCCATGGCGAATTTTAGCTCATTGTGATTTTTTTGCATGTTTCAATAGTTATTATGCCATCTGGCCAGAGCCTAATCCAACAAAATCAAAATCATGAAAATCTGTCCAGCCGTTCTCGAGTTATAAATGGTGTAACTAACACGACTTTCTTTTATATATATAGATAGATAGATAAGATTTGGTAAAAATGTATTATTTTGAACTAGGATCCTTGGGTAAGCCAGGTGGGGTCGAATCAAGAGGCATTTTGGAGAGGTTTTTAGGAGCATGTACTTAGATACTTCATTACATTATAGGTATATATTTTTGCCTCAACGGCTGTAATCACGGTTCATCTTAAATCGTCTCAGCAAGTCAACCACCCTCATTGGGGTCAGGTGGCTCCCGTGGGAGCAATGGGTGGCTGCGACGGGCGAATGTCAAAGGACTTGAAGGAACATCCCTAATTCCAAGTTTCCAGTACACAGTAAAGGCGAATAACGCCCAACGAGTAGCACAACGAGACGTAGCCAGATTGCGTGGACGACCGAGAGCTCGCTGGATGTACTCCGTAGGTAAGGATGTCCACCAGCTTTTGGGCATCCGTAACTGGAGGACAAAGTCACTGGATTGTCAGCGAAAAATCCCTTATGGATATAAGCATAAGGGATTTTTCGCAGAATCTGTCGGATGAGATTTCTGATACGAAAGCAATATAATTTTAGTAGGGAATACTAGCTCTTCAGCGACAAAACCAAATTATTACCTAAACTTTTTGTTTGGATGACATTTGTCGAGAAACTATTTTTACCGTTAACTAGTGTACTAATGGTAGTCTGGCTGGTCTAGCGGTTAGTGCGCGCACCTTCAGTGCACAGGGTCATGAGTTCGAATCTCACCGTGTTCCATGGTGTTTTTCGAACTCACGAGCTTGTGACGGACTATGATCTCACTCAGATCTTAAACGAGTACCCATTTGTGGGGATAAATAACACTGCTGAGCGTGATGCTGATCTCATTACCTCAACAAAAAAGCAGATAAGATCTTGGAAATAGGATGTCACTAACACATCCTGCGGCCTCAGTCCAATGTTGGATTGTCGCGCCTGTTATTTATTATTTTATTTTTATTAGTGTACTAACGGGCTCAAAATAGAAGTGTTTGTTTTGTATTTTTGCGGCTTACTTTATAATTATTCCGATAAAAATCGATTTTCTGTTAGATTTCAATAAAATTTTTTCACAGCTATTGGGCCGTATCCATAAAAATACCGGCGTACAGAGGGCTGCGCCCGCAATACGAGGGTTTTTTAGATTTTGGATACATACATAGTGAATAATTTTGCACATATATTTTATAGGTAATAAATAAGAATTATGCACAATGTTAATGAAATGCTTCTCGTAAATCTATTTTTGGATTGGTCTAAAAAACGTCGTTAGAAAATAATAAATTACAAAGAAAAAACAACAAGCTGTTTCAATTGAGGAATAAAATCAACCAATTCAACAATCCAAAAATAGATTTACTATATAACATGGCTCCACATATTAACTGGATTTATTAGCTGTAACGCCGTTACCATGACTCCAAACTGGAAAAAAGCGACTGATATGAAATGTACCCATCGAGTTCTGTGATTTGATAAAAACTAAAAAAGTCGGCTTTTTCCAATCACCGGGACACCCTGTTTGCTTTGTCCTACCAACGTCTAAGTATTTCGTGCTAAGGACTGTTACGATTCTACACATTCCAACCAAATTTCATAACAAATCGGTTAGTGAACAAATTTGTAAATGTCCGGGACACCCTTTTATCTTGGCCATACCAATTTTTAAGTATTTCATGTCAAAGACTGTTACCATTTTACACATTCCTACCAAATTTCATGACGATCCGTTAAGCCGTTCGCGAGTTATTTATTGAACAAATTTTCAAATGTCCGGGACACCATGTTATTTTTGTCCTACCAACTTTTAAGTATTTTGTGGCAAAGACTGTTACCATTCTACACATTCCTACCAAATTTCATGACGATCGGTTAAGTCGTTCGCGAGTTATTTAGTGAACAGACGGACGGACAAAATCGATTTCATAAGGGTTTTTTGTAAAATCGAAAAAAAACCCTAAAAACCCTAAAAATTAAGGATATACTCCTAAGCATAAGGTAGAAGTATAAGGTTATGCTTCTAAGCAGAGCCGGCTTTAGGGTGGGGCGAGCGGGGCGGTCGCCCCGGGCGCCAGGTTTGGGGGCGCCGAAACCCGTATTTTTAATTTAATTTATTTTTACAAATTTGTTTGTTGCTTAAGAAATTATTTTTTTTAACTGCTGAATTAGTATGATGTAAGAATACTAATGCAGGCTATAGTACCCGACCATCCAAGAATGAATGTATATAATGCCATCAATTTAACGTTCTAATCACAAGTTAACGGGATATTTTTATACAAACGCAGACCTGCGACAAGAATTCTATGTGCAATTCAACAACGTTCACTCAAGGCCGCACGACACAAAATGTCACCTGTATCTTTATAGAAATCAGATAAGAATTTAGTTGGGAACGCATCTCATAATATCAGATTCCCACTTCAGGAATTGAATGCGTTCCAAAGATACATGTAACCTTTAATTAAGAAAAAACAGTACACAATTCTAATAAGCACATTCGTTTTCGAACCATAATCATCAATATTTTCTATGTGGAAATGCAATTTCTGGATTATGTTTATGCTTTGGTCTTTATTAAACTTAAGGGCGCCACAAACCTGACGATTTCTCGGCCGATCGATTGGGAACACAATCGATCTGCCGCCCATACAGCACATACATTAGGCAACTTATCGGGCAATCTGGAATTGACAGTCTCACGGTCCACAAGACACAACATCAAATAGCGAAAATTATACAATTTTTGGCGATGGAAGATGGCTACTTTTTTTTTTATGGAGAATGACCGCCACAACCACAGCATGAAGAACGACCACAGGTTTATGTCAAAAATCAGCAACTGAGCAACACATATGGTTGTCATGACAGCTTGTACGGAAAATTGCACTGCCAATACGTTCCACACGTTAAATAAAAAAAAATTGAATCCAATGGTCCCATACACCTTCCGATTTATCTCGCAATCAAAAAATCTGGCCGATCGATCGGACGGTCTGTGGCGCCACTTACGTTTATTGATATTTATGTATGTAGAAAAGTTTTTGGATTTTTGTTAATATGTATGTAGGTATTGCATTTTAGGGCAAACATTGTTGTCTTTTCTTGCTCATTTAAATTTACAAAAACTGCTTAAAAAATAGAAAAGTTTATAAACGTATTTGCAAATTTATTAAATTAATGAACGTTTAAATATTGGTGATTCAAAAATGAACCGGTGGTACCTACATAGTGTAACCTGCTGTAATGCAAAAAGCCAGGTTTCCCGAACAAACCATTTCTAACCACGGTCGAAATTACAAAATGAAATGAATTAATAGAGAGTTTTAGCAAGTCGTATGGAATCAAACGACATAATTTGACATTCCATATAAAAATTCGCTTGCTTACCGTATACGAAACGAAATATCTTAATTTTGCATGTCCCAAGTAGGCATGGGTGTATTTCCGTATATTTTATTCTCTGGAAACAGTCGAAATTGGCGAAATAATTTGTCGTTTTTTACACCTATGCCTACTTAGGATATGCAAAATTAAAATATTTTGTTTCGTATACGGTAAGCAAGCGAATTTTTATATGGAATGTCAAATTATGTCGTTTTATTCCATACGACTTGCTAAAACTCTCTAATGTTTTGAAAAATATGGACTACTATACGTAAAATCGATACTGACTGAATTCGGTACTATAAAATTGATGGGATTTGGGATTTGCTATCGTCTTCCCATTCAACATAATGAATGTTTGTGAGCTAAGATGTATGGTTCCTTATGTTTCTGCAACGTGAGATTGTCTGTTCTTATTTTTGAGCTATTATAAAACTTTCTGCGACATGAGATTGCCTGTTTTTATTTTTTAACTATTATTAAACTGGCAAAGTATATTGTGGTTTGATTTAAAAATTTAAAAATGAACACTACCGCAGATCCTGCAATCGATCTACTCTTGCTTACACAAAACTCGTTTTTTTATAATATTAACGAAATAATGATTTTCTAGGACGGATTATGAACAAATGTGAATGGATAGAGGCATACTTTTCTGTTCGCTATAAGCAATCAATTGATTGGGAAACAGGGAAAAATTAAGGAGAAGTTAAAAATAGTTTCAATGGCGGCCGGCGCACAGTGGGGCGGTAGAGGCAAAAATTCCAAAAATTGATACTATTTGAGAGCTTTTGTGAATGACTTATCGCTAAGGCCCGGATTTATATGCAAATGCATATTTTTGCATATTTGTGCATATTTGATGGGTTATTGCATATTTTTGCATATTTTGCTCTTTCTTAAAATTTTTGCAATAATACCTAATTTGCTCTAAAAACGTTATAAAAAAAATGTTTCACAAAGAAAAAGCAAACATGAAAAACAAAAAGAAACTGCAAATTAAGCCGTTTTGCATCAATATTAAATGTAATACAATGTTTCTAAAGCTTACCATACACTGTCCAGTCGATTGAAAAATCGATTGCACACAATTGATCTGACGCCCGTACATCACACACATTATACAATTTATCGTACAATCAAAAATGATCGTCATCCAAACGACACAACACAACATAGTGACAATTATATATTTTGTGGCGATGGGCATCCTATGCTACTTTAAGTAGCTTAAGTGAAAGTTGTCAATTAATTGACGAGTTTGAAGAACATCTGTACATATAAATTGTATTCCGGGAAGCTCGGGCGAAATGCACAAATTAAAATTTCGTGAAATTAGAGACAAAAGCACAGGCTTAACCACAC
This sequence comes from Microchrysa polita, assembly GCA_949715475.1. Lineage (NCBI taxonomy): Eukaryota > Metazoa > Arthropoda > Insecta > Diptera > Stratiomyidae > Microchrysa > Microchrysa polita. The sequence continues at coordinate 123,963,920 of OX454416.1, read as the reverse complement.
TAAGTAATATTAACAAAATCATTAACGATAACAACGCGGAGCATTCGGAAATAACCGACCTATCAAAATATAAGTTTGCTCCAATTACATCAGTAAATGTAGAAAGATCATTTTCGGTATATATAAATATATTTTAAACGGCAGAAAACACAGTTTCACTGAGGAAAATTTTGAAAAGTACTTCATTGCAATTCGAAAATGGAATAGTAATGAAATCGTTGAAAATATATTTATGTACCGAAAACGATCTGAATTTTTGAAAAAGATTTTGGTTGGAATTATTATATTGCTAAAGTTTATGTATTCGTTATTGTTCTGAAATCTGTTGAATCGGAATTGAACTGAATTTAGTATTAAAACATATCATCGAAAGCACTTCTGTTTTATTTTAGACACTTTACTTAAAAAATATATATGGTTTTCTTGGCCGAATCACCTAAAGACCTGCAAGACATGATACGACATTTGGAAGGTTACTGCACGCAATGGAAGCTTACGGTTAATCTCGATAAGTCTAAAATAATGGCCTTCAAAAAGCGCTTTTGCCTGGCTTGTGACGAAAAATGGACTTATATGGGCAACGAGATTGAAGTGGTCAGAAGCTACAAGTACCTCGGAATATTGATTGCAAGCAATTTAAATATGCGACTACATCTCGACCAAAAACTCAAAGAAGCGAAATGGGCTATTAATGTCGCCTGGAAAAACTGCTTTAATAATAGTCACATATCGCATACGGCAAGTCTTTCAAGCAGTTGCTAGGTCGATTATGTTGTATGGGGCACAGGTATGGGGGGTAACAAAAAGTATGACGAAGTGGAAAAACTGTTGCGATATTACCTAAAACGAACTTTTCGTCTCCCGGTTACTACTCCGAACTATATGCTGCATCAGGAAACCGGATTAGCACCCCTATACATAGATACATTGAAGATTCATGTCAAATATTTAAAAAAGATCGCAGCTATGAGTAACGACAGACTACCAAAAAAAATACTGATTTATTCAGCTGAAACAAAAAAAAGTCTTCGTGGCAGATTTAATCGAACTAGGGAATATGAGCGGCTCTGAATGTAACTGGGACGGTACAGTCGAAACTACCGCCTCACTTCAGATTCTTATACGCGACACAAAACTCGCCGAAGCCCGAGCCAATGCAGAAAGTGCGAGAATGACACAAAATCGAGAGATATGTATATGCCGAATTAAACCATAACCTACATGAAAACACGTACCTCCAAAACGAATTTCCGGCATATAAAATTTCGTTAATTTTTAGAGCTAGAGGAGAGTTGCTTCCTTTGAATTACATTCCCCATCGAAGAGATATGCCCATGTTATGTAGTTTATGCAATATGCGAGCAAAGGAAGATACACAACATTTTATTGGCATCTGCCCTGTATTAAAGGAGATAAGGAGGTCTCTTTTTGGAAAGTATAACCTAAATAACATGGAAGTGAAGGCATTACTAAATGGACTAGACTGGAATGGTTTGTACGAATTCTGCAAAATCGCATTACGATATCGACAGCGAATACTTAGCGAAAATTTTTAATTTAAAACTTGTGGTCGAGTGTGCTGGGTAGATGAACATGCAGAATCTGGAGTTGTGTGAACTTCTTCGCCCAGTACACTCATCCAACCACAAATATCTAAACACGAGAAACTAAAACTGGTAACCTGCGAAAGTAAAAGAGCAATATTGTTTAATATCAAATGCAGTTAATAAAAACAAAAATAATAATAATAATAATAAAATAATAATATTAATTCATAAAATACAGAAGTTAAATGTAAAGTAAATAGAATTATAATGAAAAAGTCAACTTAATCGGGCTGACGGCTATGCCATGCCTTTATTGTTTTTAATAAATTTTACTGCGGAAATTGTATTAATGAATTGAATTTTTGAATTGTTATCATTGTATAGAAAAACTAAGATTTACAAATAAAATACTTATCTATCTATCTATCTTAAAAAATATCTCTGTTTGAATCGAATTGCGATAAAAATTTGTCTAGTGTACTGATGGTAATAGGTTTAATTACGTATTTCAATATTTTTCAGCTACATATACATATATGATATTTTTCGTTTTATCACTGCATATTTCATTGCATATTTTGTGATTTTTTATTGCATATTATATGGCATATTTCGACCTTTTTTACTGCATATAAATCCGGGCCTTACTTATCGCATAGTAAACATTTTGAAGTTTCTTTCTACAAAAAATGTCGGACCGATATCTGTCACAGCAAGAAATCAGCGGCTCTCAAAGTGTAGACAATTGATTTTGCAGTTTAAGCACATGTTTCCATAATAAAGTTTCAATGAAAACGCTGACGATAACTTCTCATACAACTTTCCTTCATGATTTTATTTTCAATTTTTAGGTTATAATAAATATGTTAGCATAAAAAAAAGTAAGAAAAAAAAATTGGAAAACAATGAAATTTAATTTTAATTATTGAAGGTCAAATTGACCCAAACTGGATTTTTCACATTGAGTTTTAACAACTACCTCCACGTGCCTCCAAGGGTCTGTTTATGCTACATTATTCCCAAAAGTCTCAAGATTACTAATATGTAAGAATCATAACCCCATAGAACCCCAGGCTACTTTTATAGCCGATTTTGTTATGTCATGTTGGCTGTTTTAGGCACCTCCCTTCCCCCCGGGGAGGAGCTATGGACATGTCGGTTTGAAAAGTTCTAATAGGTGAATCAGGCGTGTGCTTGGTCGGATCAACTCAATTTTTGGCAATAGTCAACTTAATTTTATTAAGAATATTTCCCTAAATTATCCTGGCTCAACTAGTATTTCTTTCAGAGTTAAAGTAACAAATGTAAATGTCAAAAAATGATAATATCCCATTTCATTTTTTGGTCTAGGGTATAATTTATCAAAAGAAGTCAATTGTATTATATGTGTCCTCGAACCATTTTGCTGTAACTTCTACAGTTTTTGAAATAATTACGAAAAACTGAAAAATAATCCCCCCTCCCCCCTTAAAATCAAAATAACTTCAAAACGGCTGATCCTATCTGCGGGAAACATATTCCATTCGTTTTAGAATGGCCAAATACATTAAAATTGACATGTTTTATAATTGTTTCCAAAATTCGGGTTTTTCGCCCCACTCTGCGGCGGGGCATTGGAGAAAAATATTTCCATAGAACGTTGAAGTTCAACTTCTATTGCAATTTTTTTCGTGTATATAGAAACTGTAAGGGGCGCTTCTTTCAAGTTCGCCCCGGGCGCCGTTACACCTAAAGCCGGCCCTGCTTCTAAGTAAAAGGTAAGAGTATAAGCATTTCCTTTTTTTCGTATCATAATCATTACCTTATACTTGCGAGGATTTCCTTCAAGTTCGAGTAAAAGGTTAACTCGACTGAGATGTGAATGACATATCAAAACGTACTACGAGTATAACATGATATATGTCGTGATGCCTTTGGTAGTCATTCTATTTGCCATTTCGCTCACGCATATGCATTCAGTTTCATATAGAGTTCAGTGCGGTAAAAATGCGTCCTTCAAGTAGTCCAAGTGAAAGTTCAGAGTCCAGTCCAGAAAATAACAGTACCAGCGAACTGCGGAAGGAATTGCTGCTGATCCAGTTATTTGGAAGAAATCGCAAGTTGCAAAAATAAAACAAAGAAAAGACGAGGCAATTTGCATTATTAATTAGAGGTGCCCTAGATTGGAACTGGTGAAGACAGATCTCCTCAGGAAAGGAGTGGAGCATCTACTGCACAAACAGGTTAAGCCTCATGGTAATCAGCTAACAATAGGGACCCGGCTGCTCATCCATTTGTTTGGCCACTAAAAAAGAAAAAACTAACGACAGAATTGTACGAAACGGATGAAACACGAGGACTGACTACAAAAGAACTCCAACGTTAAGTTCTGTTGCAGCAGTACCAGAGAAGCAAAGTTCAAAAGGAGTATGTATTATGAAAAGAAATTGGAAAGGATACAAAGAAATAGACAGGAGTGCACACAAAAAATTAATGTTTTTGATGAAAATAATAATTTTTTCAAAACGAAATTATGCTTTAAAATCACTTTCAAGGGTTGGTAAGCAGGGCTTATATTGTTTAACATCTCTTAGATCCACAAAATCTGCCATGGCACCATTTATTATAGACGAAAGAACCTTTTACTTCAGAGATGAGTCTGCTAATGACCACACTCAAAACTTTAGAGGATATGCTTTTTGTGTCGAGTAAAAGGTCAAGATTATGAATACGAAATATGTACCGATTTACTTTTATATGAGTAGAAGCATAACCTTTTACTCTTTTACCCATTTTTGGGGCATCTACAAAACTGATCCATATTTTCGTCGGTTGGTAAAAGATTTAATGTTTATGGGTAAATTTCGTTTCATACATCTCTTTTGACAATAAAATTACTAACACTAGATTAATTTTATAAAAAAAAATTGAGTTATTTTGAACTGTTTTTGGATAGTTTGCGTCTGTCGAAAACCCACAACTTCAAACCGTAAATGGAACAAAGTTAGCCAAGATACAGTTACTACGTTTTATTTGCAGCTTTTCCAACATATTTTTAAAGGATATAAGTAAAAGCCCTTTCAAAAAGTGTTACCAGTTTAATTTAAAAATTTAAAAAGTGCACCGTTTTAAAAATGGGGCGTTGGGCATATATGGGTTAAGTGAGTCTAGAAGTAGAAAGTATTTTTGCAAAGCGTTGGCTTCAACTTAAACAAGGAAAGGGATCTAGCATATACTTCAGTGTCCATTTTAATAGGAAGCCTTGAGGAGCTTTTGGTTGCAATAATCACGGATTCCGAGCGGCCCAATTTTATCGCTCCGCTACCGTTTGAACAAATTTAAAGTTTGTCTTTCTTCTGACAGTATCCTCTTGTACGATATCAATAAAGAATAGGGCTAACGATTTGAAATTTAGCGCAAACGTTTGAATATTGTACAATTAGTCCCGGTGTCCCTAGTTAGTAAAAGCTAGCACATACACTTTCGAGTTTTCAATTATTACTTTATTTTCTTCCAATTTAAAATTAGCCGCGAAGCAACTGCCAGAATTTCAGTAGGTGTCCAAATCGTTATATTAGAAATTATGCATTAGCTATAAAATTTTCAGTAACATGTTTCTGTCGTGTGAACAGGTTTAACCGTTCTGTCGGCACCTACTACAATATGCATATTCTATACCCAATAGGTTTGGCTGGACCTACTGAGAAAAAATTTTTATTTTTTAGAAAAAGTGAAATTTTTGTCCTTAGAATCATTCTACCAATTCTTTACTGCCATTTTCAAACAATAAAAACATTAAAACCATTTTTGTAGATACACCGGAAACGTTTTTAGGTACACACATATTTTGGGGTGGTATTAGTACAAACATGTTTCTCCCTTATTTTCTTCTTTCTTTGCTTCTCTATTTGCATTGCGTATGTCTACTTGATAGTTCTATCAAATTTTCCAATTCCAATATCTTTGGGGAAAATTTTGACACTTTTTGGTAGATTTGACGTCGATATTAGTCGGAACATTTAGGGAAATAGGTGGAAAGAAATAGGGAATTTTTAAGTGCAAAAATCATTTAATTCTAAATTTTTCGTAAATTTATTGATCAAATCTATTTAGAAAGACGTTCGCAAGTCACCCATACTTAGCCCTTACTATTACAAAGGAAATAAAACTGTTTTGAATTTCCTAGAATCAAATCTGAGTTGATTAGGTAATGTTATAAAACGTGATGAAATTAGGCATACCCATTTTCTGAACTTCACGTCTTTTTAACAAAAAATATCATAAATTTATATCGCTTATAATACAAATTGAATTTTAATGTCATTACTACATTATAAATAGGAGAAGTTTAACCAAATTTAATATTTGCACTTTTTACCTCAAGAGAAAAATGGGGGGAAAAACGATAGGTATGACCAGACCTATTGGGTATCAAAAAGCACTATAAATTGAAAATCGTCAAAAACATACTCAAAACTTCAACTGATTTTTTCGAATTTTTGCCAAATGCTTCTTAACATATTATTCTAGGATATCATGAAATATGAAGTCGCTGCGATTTTATCTTCTATACTTTTTTCACCAAAATATAGTACCAAAGGTCTGGCCAGACCTTTGTGCCAACAGAAGGGTTAAACAATTTTTCACAATTTGTACGTTTAAATTTTTAGGTTAGGTTTTTCGTTTATGATTCCTAAAACGATCAAAAATTAAAAAAAAACCGAAAGTGAAAAGGTGTTTAGAAAACGGGGGGATGTGATAACGTCAAAAGAACTAATGTCAATTAACGTAATTTCGTCGTAAAAAGGAAATAATGGCAATTAACATTAATTCCTTTTGCCAAAGGGAAATAAAATCAGTTGACATTAATTCGCTTTTGAAAAACAAAATTCCCTCCCAGGGGATCGGCATATATTAAATATTTTTTGTTAGCACGAAATGAACCTTTTAGGGCGTCTATGATGAATGGAGAATGCATTATCCTTATAAAAAGCATGTTTCCTGTTGAATATTTTTTTATTTGAACAAAAATGAAATTTTACAAAAATATTCTCATTGATGATGCAACTATTTGTCTACAAAAATTACACAAAATGCTTGAGTTTGATTCGGCTGCTTTTTGGGATATGCTCTCAAAACATTTCAAGCAAGTTTTTACATGGTTGCAGGGTTGCAACAATACTTCGCGCCCATTTTCCAAACAAATAATGCATCAATATTGTTTTCCACGATTTGATCAGGTTCTGCAACGTTCAAGGAAAAATCCCTCTCCTCTTCGCCATCGCAGTTATTTAGCTCCGTCTGTTCAGTATTCTCATTTAGCAAATTGTTTTGCCAAATACAACGGAAACGGAAATTGGCGGCAGCTAAAGGGTCAAGCTAAGGGCGTATGTTCAATACAACTTTTTTGCTGGAAATCACATGAGGAATCAGAATCCGGTGCGTTTATGCGGCAGTTCCCGGACACCCTGTATATGACTACTACTACTTTTAAATTGAACCAGTTGCGGAGAGCGGCTATTTGGCTACTGCCCAAGGGCCACATAGGGGCTAAATCTGGCCCTGCCCCCAGTCCCGGATTTACCCTCTATGGCGCCCCTGGGCAGTAGTCGAATTGCCGCCCACGATCATTAGTTAAGCCTGGAAGTCGCATTCGCATGTCACGCTTAACGGGGATGTTTGTGCTGTCAAAACTTCCACGGAGCTCATGCATTAAGGATTGGATTCTTTAGAGCGGACGCTCCGGAACATTTTAGTGAGAACGAAATCAAATGATAGTTGAAATAAATAAGAACTTGTTCCACAAAAATTTAAGACTGATTGAACAAATATTTCAATGTCGTGCATGAGAACTTGCCTCCGGTAAAAACTTTCAATCCGTAATCATTCATAGATTTAGCCAAGGGCGCACGCAGCAACATTCGGGAGGGGTTTTGCCTTACGCGGCTCGTCATCAGATTAGCACACCCCTTCGCATGAATAGTTTCGGCTGATTTCTCGAAATTTCACTTTTTTACCGCCTTAACTCCTTGTAAGCCTTAAATTTTGATCCCTCTTCCGCAGATAATGATTTTCCCTTATTCATATTAAAGTTAATATCTTACTCAAACAACCATAAAAATATGGGGGTCCTACGTCTTTAATTATGGAAGATAGACAAAAAAGAAATTGCATGTGGTATCCTGATGACAAATTTTAAATGGCTATTTTGTGTGTTCTTTTTCGAAAAACAATTATAAAACAATATTAAAAATTGTAAACACAATACTTTTTGTGTTAATTAACTCAGAATTTAATAGACTATTAACAGTTATAATTTTGAAATTTTAGCTCTTTAAGTTTGGTTGGAAATCAGCCGATACTATTCATGCGAAGGGGTGTGCTAATCTGATGACAAGCAGTGTGCATATGTATATTACCGTATTTAACAGTTTTCGGTTGCGCTGACAGAAAGATAACATGCCCATTATGATGAACCGACCTAAGTGGAGACATGAGCACAAAAATTTGAAACCTGGGCAGTTAGTTTTGATAATGAATCAGAACTATTATCCATCAACATATTGGCTGATGGGCAGAATTGAAAAAATCAGAGAGGATATTTGCGTTCGGCAATCAGGGTTAGTGGCGGATTATTATGGCGGTCTTAGGAAATTATGTGTGCTCCCTGTAGATGATGAGGTCGATAGTTTCGAATGTCTTCAACAATCTGAGTAATGAGTAGGCTTATGGGGGCAGTGTTAAACGGCATCGCAAGCATTTCATCAGAATGCTAATATAGCAGAACAAAGAGCACATAGAGCGTAAATGTAAATTATTCTTTTCGGGTAATAAGATCCAAATATACGCATAAAATAACTTAAATACTGCCAGTGAATCTAGCGCCTTTCACTCTATAACGTTTTTACTTAGACCAATCCAAAAATAGATTTACTTTATTTTCGGTTTAATTAATGGTACTCAACGGCAAATCTACAGACATTTCTACACAGCTCCAAACAAAAGGCTTATAATTGCGATAGTAAGGATATGATTACATACACAAAAACTGATTCTTGTAGCTCTAACTCCGTTATCGATATACCAAATTTACAAAAAAATACCTTATAGAAAATGTCTTCGATGAGTCCTTTAACTCCTAAATGCATACTACTGTCACAATTTATGTCAAATCTATCATCCAAGACGACGATATTTATGAAAAACAAAATAATAATAATAACGTACGACAAAGTAATCCACACCACTCAAACTTTACTATGTACTTCAAACCACAACAATTTTACACTCCAATTAATTCGACACAATTTGAAATTTTTGCGGTCTATTGCAACAATTGCCGCACTTACCGAAATTTCCACAAACTAGTCGAGAAGTCGAAAAAACATGGTAAATTTTACTCCTATAACTTTAAGCGGCTTTTGTTTCCAACACAACAGCTGTTTCCGCTTTTCCGGCTCAAAAGTTGAGTAAAGTGCTCGTACTATAGAGTAGTAGAAGGCTAGAAGTATTACGTTACGTTCAAAGTTTTGAGCAACGGACGCCTATTTATGGACGTCTTAAATCCATAGTTTGCGAGTACACTGAACTTATAAGGATACTCGCAGTTTTCCACAACTCCACAAGTATAAGGCGTGCTATTGTTTCATTCAACGGTCATACTACGGAAGCAAGGATGGCACCGAGAAGAACAATCGATTTCGTTAGTCGCTAATGAGCATATTCATGTTTTCTGTTTTCGAATCGAGTGAAACTAATGGAAAAGCTGTCGTACACGCGTCCTTATAAATTACGGACAAGGACTATTTCCTTAGACACTTTTGTTTTTATCTTAGACTAAAACGGGCTGTGTATAGCTGTAGTAGCTGGAAATTGTGGAAGGAAATTTTGAAAGTTAATGGGAAATGCTCAAGTCAAAATAGACGAGGGAAATAGAATATCAAAAAGTTCGAAGAGAAGAGGAACATTTCTGCAGAAATTCTGTGCAAAGACTTTTTTAAAGACGGTTTCTTGTTATTAAAATTGCTGGTGGGCAATATTTGATGGGGATATCCGTTGAATAGTTTGGAAGTCAATTATACAGCAAATTTGTTTTTATTTAAGTCGAAATGATTTTTCATGTAATTTGGTCATTAATAGAAAAGTATTCTTCCCCGAATGCTAGCATTATGTATGTTTAATTAGAAAGACTTAAATAAATAAAGTAGCCCCCTAATCTAGCGATAGAGATATTGTGACTTTTGTTAATTTACACCAAAACAACCAAATATCCTTACAATGCTCAGCACAATAAAACTTTCGTTTTATTTCTTTGTGACTGGATCCGCGTAAATAGTCTAGAGTCCGCTAAAGACAAAGTATAAGTACGTTTTTTTGAGTCATCCCGTGTAGTTTTGGGTAACGAACTCCATATAAAAAAAATGCCAGCTGACCCACCTGCCATTTTTTTGTATTAAGTTTTGTTACCCAAACCTACACGGGATAATAAAAAACGCACTTTGTGTCTACCTAGGATCAAAACCATAGAAGAATCCAATTAGCTTACAAAATTTCTTATCAAAATTTATTTTCTCTTTTTTTCAGCACATCGAACAATTCGATTTCAAGTTTTCAATCCGATTATGTCCAATTAAGGAAAACATAATATGCAAATATGCTCAAAATCCTGTCTAGTATCGAAAAATTTCAAATTAGTATTTTTTTCCCTCATCGTTAACGGTCAACCTGGCTAGAATCTTTCCAGTCAGGTGGTAGACTAGATACGAGTTTGTGGAAAGCGACCTTCAGATCTAATCCTGCTACAAATCCAAAATTAGAAAAAAATAGCACAAACACATTTCGTTGCAATGTATTCGGAATTTTTTACTTCTAATCATTGTTTTGTATAATTTGAATCCTTGAAGTTTCATCACACCACGTCAATTTTTCTCTCTGTGTCTTGTTTTGCTTTGGTAGAGTAAGGATCCGAATAAAATTCATAGACTGTTGCCGATATTGGCATAGTAAGGATATCGAACAAAATTCATTCGACCGTAAAATTTTTCGTTTTATATGCAGACAAGAATTGAATCAATACAGCGAAGAGCGAAGGCAGTATCATGGCGATTGATGCCATCACAACAATCGGCAGGATATAGAAGACACTAAGCCACAGCAAAGGGAGCTTGGTAATGTATGAAATCTTTTAAAAATGGTAAGCGAATGAAATAGGGATGTTAAAATATTGATAGAATAAAGACACAGTAGAAAATTATTTGGGATCTGAAAAAATTTGACCGGGTGTTTTTTTATAGGACCGCATGGTGGTTAAATAGATACGAGTATAAGAAAGAATGTATTCATAAGGTTTTCTTGGATGAAAAAATATCTTTTCAGTGCACTTTAATTGGGTTCATGTATACGCTGGCTCTTTTCCTCGAAACATCGTTTAGCTCTTAGGAATAAGAAAGATGAAGTAGACAAAAACAATTTCAATATAAATGGAAATTTTTTATAGGGTGTATCACATATCATTAATATGCTGCTGTTCTTAAAGTCAACCAGCGAAAACAATTTGCAGGGCCCGATTTCCAATATGGGAAACTGCCCAGGCGACAAATTTTGAGGGACAGCGTATCTTTGAGACTTTCGTATTTTTCTCCTTGATGTAAAATTTTTACAAAGAAGCCATAGGTATACACAATTAATAAAATAAATAATTAAACTCTGCAAGAGATGTGGGTTTCAGGCGGCCGATGCCCGACTTCGGGTTATCGTACCACATTGATCAAAAGCGGTGGCTTTAGTCAGTGGCAGCTTTGCATATTTACACGCTTTCACAAAAATTGCAGCTCCCTAATTGTTACAATCCAACGAATTTTCGATTGATACTTTTAAAATTGAAACACCAAAATACCAGAACTTTCCTTTTTTTAAACTGACAACGAGGAGTTTGAATACATTAAAATCTATCTGCCAACTCCACAAACATCGAATTTCAGTAAATTTTTGATTTTTTGTTTTTTTTGAATTTTCAAACTTTTGAATTTTTAAACTTTTGAATTTTTAAATTTTTAAATTTTTGAATTTCTTTATTTTTGAATTTTTGAGCTTTTGAATTTTTGAATTTTTGAATTTTTGAATTTTTGAATTTTTGAATTTTTGAATTTTTGAATTTTGAATTTTTGAATTTTTGAATTTTTGAATTTTTGAATTTTTGAATTTTTGAATTTTTGAATTTTTGAAATTTTAAATTTTTAAATTTTTAAATTTTTGAATTTCTTTATTTTTGAATTTTTGAATTTTTGAATTTTTTGAATTTTTGAATTTTTGAATTTTTGAATTTTTGATTTTTTGAATTTTTGCATTTTTGAATTTTTGAATTTTTGCATTTTTGAATTTTTGAATTTTTGAATTTTTGAATTTTTGAATTTTTGAATTTTTGAATTTTTGAATTTTTGAATTTTTGAATTTTTGAATTTTTGAATTTTTGAATTTTTGAATTTTTGAATTTTTGAATTTTTGAATTTTTGAATTTTTGAATTTTTGAATTTTTGAATTTTTGAATTTTTGAATTTTTGAATTTTTGAATTTTTGAATTTTTGAATTTTTGAATTTTTGAATTTTTGAATTTTTGAGTTTTTGGATTTTTGAATTGTTGACAGCTGATCTAAGTTGGCCATCGTGTGGTGGGTCGGCTGAGCAACGAGCAGCGCCTGCATGCCATCGGGTCCAGGGACGCAAATTGACGGTGGTATATAGCCTTACCACATCAAGCGGGGCTCTGGTGTGGTGGACTCGCCATTCCCTAGCTACTCGTCGGAATCACATGAGCAAGAAAAACCTAAAACAAAACAAAAACCCTAAATTCGATCCACCTGAGGCAGCCTCAGACTCGTCGCAGATTTCGTTCTGAGACAAGGATGTCGGATGTGGACGAGCCTCACCGACCAACACGGAACACTTCCTGCACGGAAGCCGTAGCGGGCTCTAGCGAGTGCTCCGCAAAAGAGGGAATGATGATTGCGATTAATTCTAATCCTAATGCCCCCTGCCAAAAGTCAACGATCCGAGGAAGTCGGTGCTCCCATTTCAAGGAAGCAACCCATTTACACCAAGAAACAAAGGACGGCAGAGATCCCTACGCGGAAAGCTGAAACAAGACCCAGCACTTCAGCGGCCTGTGTAACCCGCCCGCCAACGTCTTCCCGGAGCTCGGAAGCTTTCGCTTCCGTCCCGGATTTCTACTTGTCGACCGCGACAATGAGGCCACTGCCAAGTGGCTTATCAATATTAGTCCCACTCTCAATCCTTGGGAATGAACCGCGCTGCTATTGGGAACGATAAACCCCGATCTACAATAGCGACGCTATTGAAATAACTAATCTTCGCGACGACGGAGGAGATGGCCTCACATTTATTGTAGCTGTTGACCCGATGTCCAAGGCCAAGGTTCACCCGAAAAACTGGAAGGGCGCCTAGAAAGAAGACACAACGAAGCCAAAGAACATCAAGGACAGTGTGATGGGGAGCAATACTGGCTCTACCGATGCCGACAGCAATCTGCCCATGGAGGAGGCAGACGTTACACTCACTCCCAATCCTAGGAGCACCTTTGTTGCAGTATAATCTTTACCACGCCATACGAGCCTCGGATGTAGTTTCGGCGGGGTTTATCAAGGAGGGTCTAGGCATAGCTTTGATCCAGGAACCGTGGCAGCATGACGGGATCGTCAAAGGACTGGTCGTAAGTAATGCTAATGTGGTGTATGACAAGGGATCTACTCGCCCTAGAGCCAGTGTCGTAGTTATAGCAAATGCATTGATTACCTTTGTCTTTCAGAATTCATCAACAGCGACCAGGTGGCCATCAAAATCTGAAAAACTAGCGAGGACAACCATAACCTGGTCGTGGCATCTGCTTACTTATCTGGCGACACGGATATTCCAGTGGGGGAGCTCCAGAAATTAGCCTACCACTGCAAAGCAAACGGGAAAGGCTTACTGCTGGGCTGTTATGCCAATGCCCATCACACACTTTGGGCAGCACAGACATAAATAGAAGAGGTGGGTACCTTTTAGAACGAATTACTTCTCTTGATCTCTGCATCCTTAATAGAGGATGTCAGCCTACGTTTTCGTAACCAGAGTAAGGCAGGAAGTACTTGATACAACTCTGTGCAGTAGCTTAGTAGCGGAACGGATTCGTAGCTGGCATGTATCGGACGAGCCTTCTTTCTCCGATCATGATCATATACGATTCGAACTAATCTTTGCAGACAATCGAGCGTAGAGTTCCACAAAATACTAAGTAGTCCGGATATATCAAGACACTGAAGGAACATCTACTGCAAATCGACAAGAAAGTCACAGGGTGGCTCAGTCTCGAAAGACTCGTCGACGAGACCACGAGGGCGATTGTGTCCGCTTTAGAAGAGAAGTGCCCCATAAGGGTTATTAAAGAAAATAAGCAGCAAAAGGTATTTTCATGTATGAGAGGATAAGGACCTTTGATCCCTTCAAATCGCCAAGCACGGATGGAATCCTTCCGGCACTCCTGCAAAGAGATCAAGAGGAGCTGATTCCCTTCATGGTTAGCATCTATAGAAGTATAGTTTTGCTTTGGGATATATCCCAACAGCCTGGAAATCAGTGATGGTAGTTTTTATCCCCAAATTAGGTAAAAGACGGGCGGACGACTCTAAGTCGTATCGTCCCATCAGCCTTATTTCTTTTCTTATGAAACGTTGCGCCCAAAGCAATATGTCTATCGACCGGGCAAATCGAAGGAATCGGCGCTACAAAGCTTAGTGGCCAGCTTAGTCGATTTATCGAATGTTGGTCAGTGGGTCGATTAACGTCAAACATATCAATATGCACAACTCGCCCAAACTTACGGTTTAAAGTGGGAGTCAGCAACAAAGTTGGTAGCTAGCATTTCCGGTAAAAAAAGATAAATAAAAAAACTATATCTGACAGACCAAGGCGCAGGTATAGGAAGGATAAAATTTGTCAATTCGAGCCAATGATGCAAAAATTATAATATCCAACACATGCTGTCCGAATAGTCCAGGTTTGTATGCATTCGATGTTGACGTCAATTTGAGTCTTGTTTCAGCTGTGGATGCTTCGATGCCAAGACTAGAATGATGACTGCTGGTGAGTGGAGAGTGGTAACTCGTTGTCTGACTCGCCTTTTGCGTCGAACAGTATGACATTCGTGCGTTGTGCTCGTGTCTGTACGGTGAATGCTAGCGGAACGTTGCATGCGGTGTTACTATGCTATCGTGAGGCCAGTTGTCAGCTGATTTGGTAAAAATTTATGTTGTATATTGGGAGTGTTGTTACACATTTTTTTATTTTTTTCACTATTAGGTAGAGGACAGAAGAGCACAACCTCAATACAAATTTCACAGTTGTGTTTTATATAGAACAACTACTTATATAACCAACTTGAAGTCCAAATTTGTATAGAAGTTTGCTGTTTTGTCCTGTACCCGATTTAAAAAAAAACGCATTTATTAACTTGGTCGCACCACATCATTAATTTTCTATTTGTAGAAATGTCTAAATAAAAAAAAACACTCTCCTATAACTTGTATTTACCAACTTCGATTCAGGAATCAGTTGGTTTTACGAATTAGTCCATTCATTGGCTGTTGCTACTGTTTTTACTACTTGAATCAGCCAGAACGTATTTAAAATAAGATGTTACGGTGATTCTACTCGTTAAACTCTCCATGCGAAACCGCTGTTCTCCTTCCAGATTTAACTATTGATTGAGGGCTAAAATTTAACTACTGCCCAAAGGCGCCATATACATAGAAAGTAAGATTTAGACCAGCAATTTATCTATTTCTGCGTAAAACATAACTCTATTTTCATATTTATCCCGTTTCATATTGCTTTATTAAAACTTTACCACATATATCCACTTAAAAGAAACTGACAAAGAAGCCATCATTCTGCCCGCTTAGACATTCAATTCAGCTACAAAAGTGCCTGCAATTACTATAAAATTAAATCAGTTACCATATACTATAAAAATCGTTCCATCAACGATATAGCCATCCACTTTTTTTATTCCCTCGGTCCTCGTCTTTAGAATGGAAAAAAAAATGAAAAGAACACATCTCACACGAATATCGTTATTCTAAAATGAAATGCCCTTAACATGTGTATTGGCTGCCATTATTGGCGCCTTTCAATGAACCGCTTCAACTAAGTGACTTTAACATACCACACACCACAACCTTTTCGGATTCCGCAAACAAAACAGCGCTCAGTTCGTATGCCATAAAGACTCCTCTTGTTGCTCTTTTACATCCTTAGCTTGGCATTTGTCTCGAGAACCATACTGACGAAAAAAAGAGAATCACACGAATATTACTTGCCCGTCAGCCATAGAACAGAAATTGTCCTTTTTCGAAATGAACGCCACGCTCAGTGAATGTCCTTAAGGGAATACTTCTACAACCCGTAAAATTGTTCCTTATTTAACATAACATGACACTTGCTAGGCTTTCGGAATGTAAATGGGTCCTATTACATGTCACGTTTCCGTTAAGCAATTTTGCAATATAGTTTAGCGTTGTCCTGGATTCCGAGCGCATTACTATACATATAGACGATATGTGTGACGTAGACCGAAACAAGGATAATTTAACTTGACCCTTGGTCCTTTGGATGAAGAAAATCTATTTGTTTGGAAAATCCGACCACAGGGATGTACGATAGAGTTGATACAAGGATAATATCTCTCGAACGAAGAGAATGTCACCGGAAGCGCATCATGTACGTCCAGGATTTGCTAGAATGGATGCCGGTGGCGGCGAGAACGAGGACGTGTTTCTGACACGTTGAAAATTATCCATCATATATCCTGTCACTCGCACCTCACTTTCGTTTTTTGATCATATATGGGGCACATGCCGAGCATTCCATATTTTTTCCGAATACAAATCACTATACACACACAAATACATATACAACCTCAACAGAATACCCTGAATTGATGACGTCTGACGAAAAAGGATTAAAAAAAATTCACATAGTTTTCATACATCGAATTTATGAATATTTTGTCAGGGAATGAAGAAGGGCATCTGGATATCAGTGAACGACATTTCCGATGAACGGATTCAGAATTCAGGATTACATCAAGAATAATTTGATTGGAGCGTGTGTGAAATACATTTATGCGGCATGTCATTATTGTCAAGAAATATTTGCGTTCCAAATGATGGGGGAAAATATGTCACGATGATGTCTTTAAAAAGAGTTAGGTATACAAGTTATTATGAATGAAGTGAAGGTATAAAATAAATTTACTCCAGTCTCTAAGTCTCATCAATTTTCTACTTTTTCAATTTCAATTTTCAATTTTGAATTTTCAAATTTCAATTTTCAATTTTTTCAATTTTTTTGACTTCATCAAATCTCCCATGGATCTAAATAACTATTATCAATGGCGGAACGTACAGAGTTTCATGTGTTCGGTTGAACACTTCCCCCAACCATAAGGGGCCCTCTGACATAGTGAAGAGGAGTGAGAAATTTTGGACTGTAGTTAAAAAAATGTTTGTTAGCTTTCTACATCATTGGAAAATTGAAGCTAAATTTAAAGCGGATGCACAAAATAAGATAGCCGAACAAAAATAATCCAAAATATGGCCATCGAGTGGCAAAAATCAAATATGTGTGGATTTGTGCAGGATTAGGATGGTTGGGGTTGGCCTGCTGATTATGGGAAACAGAGTCTTGTCCGATTGGGCTTCCGCAACCTTGAAAAAAGGGTAAAAGGGGGGATTTTTTGAGTTTTAGCGATTATTTCAAACACGGCAAAAGATGTAGAAAAATAGTCTGAGAACGAAAAAATAAAAACTACATAAAATTTCCTCTGAGAGTCCTCTTAAACCGCTGAACTGCGCTGAAGAACTGCATTCTTGTTACCTGTTAATGTAAATGTGGTGAATTTTGTCCGAGCGTATGCAACACACTTCTTCTTCTTTATGGCACGATAGCCCGACGTCGGGCCTTGGCCGCCTAGATTGAAAACCTCCAATTGTCGCGGTCACGCGACCTTGTCCTCCAGTTCCGAAAGCCTAGCATCTGGTGGGCGTCCTCACATACAGAATGCTCCCATCGGGCTCTCTATCGTCCACGCAATCTGTTTATCCGTCCACTCGTTGCGCGTTCATCACCTTTTTGGGCATGCGATCGTCGTTCATCCTTTGTACATGTCCCGCCCATTGCAGTCGCTGCAATTTCACGATCTTCTGCAACACACATCTATGAAAATAAATGTCACGTTTACAGTAGAGGCCAAAATCGGCTCGTTTATCCGTTCTGTCCACAATATCAACCTGAAAGTGATTTTCGCACTTTTTTTACGAACATTCACGTAGGATTTTAAAAGTTATATTGCACTCCATGCTGCAAAAAACCGTTTTAGTCATGTAATCAAATGGCCAGAGTGCACAATTAGACGGATTCTACTTTAGAGTCAAGTAAGTTTAAGAAATAAGGATGGCCAGTATTCGAGTTTTCATAATAAACCTAAATTTCGTTTTCAAGTGCGAATCACGTTTTACCATAGACGCTTAGTCCGTCTACAAACAAATCCTGGATTTGAACTGAACTTATTTACTCTAATGAATCGTGAGGTTTTAGCAACGATCAACTATACAGGGTGTCCCTTTCATGGTGGAGGATATCTTAATGGTAGGTAGTGTGGCTCATTTGGGGAAAATTAATGTACAACGGAACCTCTAGTTTTAACCGTAACAATGTAATATCATTTTTTGTAAAAATGGCCGACTTGCCGAGCTAAAAAAAAAATTGCCACACCAACTAAACATTTCATTCAAAATATTACTTCACTTTCTGAAACTACATAAAATTTCCAATAAAACCACGCTTCGCTCGTTTCGAAGTTGCTCGTATCTTCCGAGATACACCCGTTCAAAAATAAATTTAGAAATCGGGTTTTCCATCTATTTTCATCATTTTATTTTTTGATGAAAACCCGATTTTAAAATTTTCTTTAAAGTTTGAATGGGACACGGAACACCCTGTATCACAGGATCTGACATTCTTTATAATTGTCTCCGAAGCCCATCTATATGAATGTGTTTAATTTCTTCTATCCGTGGATATTCAAGTTGTGACAAATTGCGAAACATAATGACCATCTAAATCTGAAAGAAAATATGAACTGTTTCGTTAAGTGGTAATTTTACTCAATTTTGCGTTCCTCAACCTGAAAATTCTGTTATTTCGGGATTTTGGCAACCCTCAATTAAGCAAATGTCCAGTCGCGGCTCGCCCATATGTGCACATGTGCACGTGCACCCCCAGATAAAACTACCATAATGAAGAACTCGTCATTTCGCGTTTCGAAAAAAAAACTTCACTAGCGCACGCGAAATACATACTCTGGGTGTTAAACGTACATATGTACATACTAGTATAACACAAGCCACGCATTGAATATGTCGCGTCGCGACCAGCGTCCAAAATCTACCATCCTTCATCTAGCACCCTCGGTGTGGTGCACAGAGTCATATCAACTGGTGCACTCGCTCCAAATCCAAAATCGGATATGTGACGGGTTCCCGGGGGAGGATAGTGCAAAATTGACACTGGAGTGTGTGCACGGATATAGGCTCTGCACACCACTTGGTGATGAACTGAATATGATGATGAAGAATTTAGGGTGAGAATTTTCGTTGAAATATAAGAATGAGTAGAGATTTTTCGATTCACTTTAGAAATTTTGTTTTCTTGTCTGTTATGCAAAAATCGCCTAGTGATTCTGTTTAGTTTAAAAAAATATATAGATCTTTGTTTGCTGGTAAAAATAAGATGCGAAAAAAACAGGATGAAAACTGCTTGGAGGAATTGTTTTTTTTTCACAAAAATCTTGACGGCGAGCGCACTAATTAAATATCATAGATTAAAATGGCAACAAGGATTTAACTAAGATTCCATACCAACGTCTTAATTTAGGGGGAGGATTGAATTTGAATTTGGGATTTGATTACGTATCAAGATTTAACTATGGCTATTGTAAATCGTTCAAAAGTTTTTAGGGCCTGTTAGAAATCCACATAATCAAAAGTTGAATTTTCACTAGGTGATTATTTTCTTTTGAGTGAGGATTTTAACTTACTCTCTCTTTTTGTTAATGGGTGAAGCCTTCTTTCGGTTAATGGGCGTTTTTGCATTGTTTCCGATTTTTTCCGAGGCAGTAGTTCGGCCAAAAGGATCTTCATTTTTAGCATATGGTTAGAATTTCAATATCTATACAGAATTTATGTTTTTTATTGAAAATATTTATTTAGGGGCTGTATTTATAACAACATCCTCGAATATTCATTTAACTCTGCTACGAGGCAACGTTAAACGTTTCGGTCACTGTGGATTTGCAGGCAACTGCTGTGCGGACCATCTAGCTAGTGCTTCAGCTGATAGAGTTGAAGTCGACCGCGGAAGCATCAAACCACCAATTTATCAACTGCAAATTGGCAATTACAGCAGATTCTGAGCGCCGAACCAACGCAAGATGGATCAATGGTAACACTTGTATTGTACTATAACGAAGATGATCTGGACAAAATTAGATTTTATCCGCTCTACCAAGCTATTGTCATTGGACCGGATGCATATTAGCAGTGTGTTTGGGGTTATTGTCCTATAGGGGAGCTCGCCAGGAGACTCAAAATTCCTCACAACGACTACTGCAGAAGCTGTGAGGATGAAGAGGAAGAGGAGAGTGTGCATCATCTTCTCTGTGAATGCTCGGCTTTGGCTGAGAAACGTTTAAGGTTTCTTGGTAGTAGGTACTTTTACGATATGGATGATCTCAGAGATGTAAGTCCAATACAGATCAATAAATTTATATTGCCAGCACACGCTGGTTCCAAACAAATTTTCGAATTGTTAAGGCTCTAATAGGCGGTATCACAATGGACATATCACTGGTCTAAGTGCGCTGGTCTCCCTTCTGGCGGCCCCACTACCTAACCTAACCTAACCTAAACGTTTCGCACTAGTCCAACATCGTAAATATATCTAGATTCCATATTCCTATATTCCAAGAATCTAAAAAAAAATATTTGTGTTCACAGGCCAAAAATTGTCACTTCGCTCCACGAGATTGGATAAGGTCAGTGCATCATAGCCATAAAGCTTCCAATCTAATCTACAGCACTTTAGCATACCAGCATTTTTTTTAGAGAAAAGGACAGGGATAATTCCCCCCTATGCGGCATTCTATTCTCTGGCGGTTGTGGCCCGTGTTCCATCGAGTACTTGAAACACCATACGTTACGCCACTGCGAAAGGCTAATAAAGCCTAAAACGAAATTTTAAACCTAAACACTTAAGCCCATATTTACATATTTTTGAAGAATTTGGTTGCTTTTGTATGTTTTATGTGAATAGTGAACCCCCAGTCTGGAAGGTCACGAGCCGCCACTGCAAATGTCACACCAAGCTACCAACATATCCAAAGATGGGCTAATCAGCTGATTTTGAATTTGTTCCGTCCTACTTGGTCCAATGGAATTATGTGTCTAAAAAATGTTAAATTTGTGTGCGGTTGAGGCGCGACAGTCCAACATTGAACTAAGGCCGCAGATGTGTTAGTGACATCCAATATTATTCAGATCTTAAAACTGTATTTTTTAGGTGTTGAGATCAGCATCACACCCAGCAGCAGGGATTTGGAGTGACACTTTTTTTTCGCTCCGCTCCGCTCCCGCTCCAACTAATTTGAAACCGATTCGCTCCGACCAAAATTGCAGTGCGAATGGGAAATATACAGGGTATCCGGAAACTGCCGCATAAACGCACCGGATTGTGATTCCTCATGTGATTTCCAGCAAAAAAGTTGTACGAAACATACCCCTCAGCTTAACCCTTTAGCTGCCACAGGCATTTAAAGATTTTTGAAAAAATAATTTTCTTGCACGACAAAGCCTAATATCTCCAAAGCTAGACCAGCTATAAAATGATATGTCGATTTCGACATACTTTAAATAGATTTTACCAATTGCAGATCTTTAGGGGCAGTGTGAATTGAATTGTATTCAATTCGAGCTAAAATTAACCCTAGTTTTCTATTTAACGTATAAAAACTGTTTGAAGTAATGGAGCTAGATTAAAATCATGTAAGAAAGATATGATTGTAAGACTATGCGCCAATTTTGAAAAGAATCGTACACTTTGGCAGAAGTTAGAGAAAATTGAGATGGAAAAAAAGATTGTTTTTGGGTCAAATCACGCAAATTTGACTTTGAAGCTCTGTAAAAACCAAACCTCTCATCCGATTTTAGTGTGGTTAGTTTTATTTTATAGGTAAATTTGTTGACTGTAATGATCTTACTTCACTATTCTAGCTGGTCTAGCTTTGGAGATATTCGGCTTTAAGTCGTGCAAGAAAATGATTTTTTCAAAAATATAAATAAATGCCTGTGGCAGCTAAAGGCTTAAGCTGAGGGGGTATGTTCATCACAACTTTTTTGCAGGAAATCAACTGGGGAATCATAATCCGCTGCATTTATTAGGCAGTTTCCGGACACCCTGTATAGTGATTGCTACATTATATACAACCAGATCAATAGGATATATCTTATTGAATTAATAGGATCAATCCTGTGTAATAAAAAAAAACGTTTCACTCGTAATCTGATCGAACTATTTTTTTATACCATTCACGCTAAGCCATTGTGAATTTTTTAAAGAATCACGATACATATTTCGTCAGGCCGAGTATTGAACATCTGTTTTACTAAGACTCTTTAGTTTAGAGCTTACCAAGGAGCTTCCATTTCAATCAGAACACTTAAGATATTTTAAAAACGTTACACTGTTTATTTTCTTAAAGTTATAAAAAAAAAACACTGAAAAAAAAAATTGTATGACTACATATGTAGTTCAAATCGAATACAATAAATTGGGCCACCCTGTATAATGAAATTATTAGGTACTTTAATCTAGTTCTCTCTAAAAAAGAAACTTACTTTTCAGCTGAAAAATACATCATCATCATCAATGTGGCACGATAGCCCGACGCGACGTCGGGCCTTGGCCGCCTGAATCGTTGACCTCCAATTGTCGCGGTTACGTGACCTTGTCCTCCAGTTTCGGAAGCCCAGCAGCTGGTGGGCGTCTTCACCTATGGAGTTCTCCCAGCGAGCGCTCGGTCGCAACCTCGCTCCGTCAATTCGTTGTGCGTTCATAACTTTCTTTGGCATGCGATTGTCGTCCATCCGTTGTACATGCCCCGCCCATTGCAGACGTTGAAGCTTCACGATTTTCGATACTTCCAGCTCATCGTACAATTGATACAACTCATGGTTGTATCGGATACGCCATTGGTCTCGCTCGCGAACGGCCCCGAAAATTCGCCGAAGGACCTTTCGTTCGAATCGGTCTAGCAAAATTTCGGAGGCTTGGGTAAGGGTCCATGTTTCGCAGCCATAACATAACACGGGTCGGATGATCGTTTTGTACACGCGGAGCTTCGTGTTCCTGTGCGCAAGTTTCGAATTAATTATAGGGAGGACCGAGAAATATGTCTTATTGGCTAGTTGTATCCGTCGCTTAATTTCGTCTGTTTCGTTGGCGTCCTTTGATAAGTTACAACCCTGAAAAATACGCACATATAAAATAAAATTTTTAGAATTTAACCTGTTTAATTTTTATAAGCACAATTTTTTTTTTCACGATACTGCCCTACGCCCCACGGTATTTTTTTCAACAGTACGCTAACGCTTCATACATCATGCAGTAGGATTTCAAATACTATATGATCCCTCTGCATTATATTGTGTAAAGAACTTTCCTTTCCCAATTCTGTATTTCGTCTACCATGCATATTACAGGATAAATTTATTATATGATTTTTAAAAAAGAGGCAAAAACTGGGGAAAAAAATAAAACTGAAATTCGAAACATATTTTATGGCTTGCGGCGACAGTGACCATTTGTTTTTGTCCGTCCTGGCTGGCTGGCTGGCTGGATAGAATATCTCTCATGAATATTCATAGGAATAATGTCTGGAGTTTTTCATGTATGTACATTCATTTATTATAGTATCGAGAACGTATAGTTTTAGTTCAGTAATATCGTGTCGATTTAATACCATTCCGTGAAAAAAATACAGAAGTTTTTTTCTCACTGTTTCTTTATGTATTATGGGGCGCTGATTCCGAATATGAACTTTGCACCCTAAAAAAAGTGCCGCAACCTTTAAAAAAGGGGGGAAAGGGGGGCATTTTTTCGGTTTTTTGCGATTATTTCAAAAACGGTAAGAGATACAGAAAAATGGTCTGAGGACGAAAAAAACTACATAAAATTATCTTTGCAATGATATATAACACATTAGAGTTTAATTGAATATTTCGGCGTTAGAATAGAACATAAATTAGAATATTTTCATTTTAGACCTTTTTTAAAAGCTCCATAACTTTTGAAAGAATGTTAGTTCAGCCGTTAAATTTTGTATAAGTACTCATGATGAGTTCAGGATCATTCTAAGGTAAACATTGAGTCGCTCCGGTCAAGGACCCCCATTATCCCGCCATTTAAATTTTTCAAAACGGCATGTCCATAACTCCCCCCAAAATTGGAGCAGAGTGGTAAATTTTGGTTTGCTGCGATTGGAGGTCATAGTCACCGCACCCACCAAAAATCAGCTCATTCGGATGAAAACTAACGGTACCTCCCATACAAAGTGACCCAAGACAACTTTGTTCTACAGTTTATAAAATGACTAGTACCTACTCGTACGTAGAACAAATTCCTGATGGGTCACTTTGTATGGGAGGTACCCTTAGTTTTTATCCGAATAAGCTGATTTTTGGTGGGTGGGGTCACTATGAGCTCCAATTTCAACAAACCAAAATTTAGCACTCTGCTCCAATTTTGGGGGGAGTTATGGATATGCCGTTTTGAAAAATTTAAATGGGGGGATACTGGGGGTCCTTGACCGGAACGACTCAATGTTTACGTTTAAATTATCTTAAACTTGTTGTGAATACTTATACAAAACTTTACGGCTGAACTAACATTCTTTGAAAAGTTATGGAGCTTTTAAAAAAGGTCTAAAATGAAAATATTCTAATTTATGTGCTATTCTAACGCCAAAATATCCAATTAAACTCTAATGTGTTATATATCATTGCAAAGATAATTTTATGTAGTTTTTTCCGTTCTCAGACCATTTTTCTGTATCTTTTACCGTTTTGGAAATAATCGCAAAAAACCGAAAAAATGCCCCCCTTTCCCCCCTTTTTTAAAGGTTGCGGCACGTTTTTTAGGGTGCAAAGTTGATATTCGGAATCAGCGCCCCAAAATACATATAACAAAATTGAGAAATAAACTTCTGTATTTTTTTCCTGACGAAAACACGATATTATTGGACTATTTTGCAAAGTTTACTTTTCAGATATTGTTTGACATTATTCATCAGGAAAAGCAGACAATCGGAGTACGGAGTAGATGGGAAATATTTTTATAGCCTGTATAAATTGGGAATAAACATTTGATCTAAGATTATTATCATTATTGCTATTTTAGCGCAACCCCTGTAAAAAGAAAAAACCGCCATTAATTTTTTAAATGCGAAACGAAACTTGAATTGAATTTTTTATGGGTTCCTGAAAAGGTACATTATATATAGAGCTCTGTCTCCTCGACGTTATAGGCAAACGGATTTGAAGATCCACGATCCTAAAATGAATACTCATATTTTTCACAGCTGGCCAGCTGGGATGCTACAACAGCCTGTCGTTCGGTATCACTTATTATAGATGACATATATGCCCTCCAAAACAACAGATCTCCCGTACGATGGCCAAGTTCGATCAGTTTCAAAAATTGTCCAAAATGATGGGAAACGATTTGAAGTTTTTGGTGAATGTATGACTGAAATTCATTTTCAACTATGTATTTCAGTGGGATAAAAAAAGTTCCTTGAATTTAGACTAAAATATTCAAACACACACTTTAAACTATCGCCCCGGACAATGAATATCCTTGCCTGGTTCGGCAGGTGTTAGTGTCATCTCCTTAAATCTTCCGGTTAAAATTCTGGAATAAACTGTATCCATATAAGTTTTCATAAAGTTTATACACTCATTTTATCTGTACCTATAGCAGATTGCATATTCTTCATCAAAATTGATCCTTTCTCGTCTAACATTGACGTCATACAAGTACTCGAACTGGCATAAACGCATATGTAGGTACTGTCACATTTTAATAGTAAAAAAATGAATGAGTATTCCATTCATTTTATGGACATATCCTAGTGTCTATTACTCTTGGACTCGGTTACGATGTAGCAGCCGTTCGCTGTCGTCATCGTCCTCGAGGATAATAATACATAATGAACAAACAATACTCTCCAAGAGTAGGAGTCCGCACACTGAATAAACTTTATCTATTTGGAGTAGAGCTTAAGAGGAGCCCCGATTGCAATGACAGCGACGCGACGGACAACATGACGTTGATGGCTTTGATGAATAGAAATGATCATTCTATGATTCTGTTATAAAAGAAGATTAATTGTAGTACATAGGATGTGTGTACCATCATGGTCCTCTTGTTTATGGACTACGAGTGTATTTTTAATGATTATAATGGCATGGAGGATTTTCTATGAAAATATATGATCGTGGTCGTTCAAAGTGTACGGCGAACGTACTTAGTTTCAGATACAGCACGGTCGAGTTCGTTTGAAAGATTATAGTAAAAAAAGGACAATTTATTATGTAGGGTCCAGACTATAGTCGTAGAAAAAAAAGCATCATACGAGTAATAGGCATAATACGAATTGAGTCTTTATTTTTGTCCGTTATATTTACATATTTAAATATTTGTGGCGCAAAATTAATCACCCTGTCGGAATATGCTATAATTTTGATAAATTGGGTCTAACGTGAATCATATTTGTTATTTGTGAGCTAGCAAGAACGTGGAAATCACAATGAATATTGGTGACGAATTGTTTCCTGGTCACTTAATGTCCCATTTTGACGATTTGGTAACGCCCGATTTAAACTGACCAGCAACAGCCTCGTAAGAGGGAGGATAAAGGTTGAAAGGCTCCGGCCGATTCCTATATCCTTTTCAGTTGTTGCATAGCTGCAGACCCTTAGCTATGCAGGAGGAACTTTACAGGGGGGGGGGGGGGCTGCTCGGGCCAATTCCTATGTTTCTCCACGTGGCGTTACTTTCCCGCATTATCCGAGTAACCGCTGCGCCTGAGTGCTGAATTAACAACTTCAGCGTCTCAGGTTACTAAATGTAATAGGGTGACAAAAAACAAATAGTCAATCACCGAAGTAGCACCTCCGAGGCCTCTCCATGATGGACCTCTTTCGTTTTACGAATACTATCATGGTTAAGCGATGGACCGACAACCCATCCATGGAAAAAATTCTACGTCAAGAAACCTGGAATGAAAGCCTCGGATTGGACAGATACAATCCAACGACGACTTCGCAAACGAACAACTGATTACTCTTTCGGAACCTGGAATGTACAGGCCAGGGGCCTTAAGGGCCCTCTTGGATCAGGTCGAAAAATATAAGCTGAGCATAGTTGCACTCCAGGAAACAAAATGGCTTAGTAGCGAGATTGATGACCGAAATTCGTACACAATTTTCACAAGTGGAAAACTTTCGGGTCACAGGGAGTTTGGAGTGGCGTTCATTGTAAACAATCAACTTAAGCCGCATGTTATCGACTTCAAACCCATAAACGAGCGGCTGTGTGCGATTCGCATTAAAACCCGGTTCTTCAATCTCTGGCTCATAAACGCACATGCCCCACCGAAGTCAGTGAAGACGCGGTTAAAGACGAGTTCTATCACCGTCTAGAAAATCTCTTCGATTCACTTCAATCAAACGCTGCTGGGGGATTTTAACTCCAAAGTCTGAAATGAAAGTTGGCATAGGGGGATTACTGGAGGGTACAGCCTCCATGAAGATTGTAACGACAATGGCCAACGACTAATTGACTTCGCGACCAGCAGAAATATGGTCATTGGCTCTACCTGTTTTCCGCATCGTCGCATACACAGGCAGACCTGGAGATCTCCAGATCAACATACCGTCAACCAAATTGACCACGTCCTTGTCTGCAAGAGATGGGCATCGAGCATCATGGATGTTCGATCCTACAGTGGAGCAAATATTGATTCTGACCACTATATGGTGAAGGCGACTTATAGGTGCAAAATTTCTTCAGTGCATCATTCGAGATTCAACCCGGCCAAAATTTTTGCGGTTGAAAAATTGTCGGATGATGCCACGGTGGTTGCTTATACGACTGCGCTTGAGGAGAAGCTGACGCCCTTGTTAAATAAAATCAGAAACGAAGTCGCCCTTGAAATCTGGGATGCACTCAAGGACACCATCAAAGGGGTCGCAAAGGAGGTTGTGGGCTACAAACCCCGCAAAGCCCGAAATGATTGGTTTGACGAGGAATGTCAAAATTCGGTAGATGCGAAAAACGAAGCATATCGGCAATGGACCGAACGCGCAACTAGAGCTAAAAAAAAACAAATCTGAATAGGTTAATTAGGCGTATGAAACGTAAGCATCTTGACGAGCAGTTGATGCAAATAAACCAAAAACTAGCTAGTAGGAACAGTAGACAAGCGTACAAGCTAATTAATTCAATTAAAAGTGGATACCAACCCAGGACCAGCCTCTGTAAGGATAAGGATGGCAATATCATTAGCGACACCGATAGCGTTAAACAACGCTGGGCTTCACATTTTGAAGAGCTCCTCAATGTTCAACCGAACAACCCCACACAAGAAGTTCTGGAGCTGATGGCTGAAACAGGCTCTCCCGTTCAACCCCAACAGTAGAAGAAGTTGATCTCGCCATGCAAGCACTAAAACATAATAAAGCCCCGGGTGCTGACGAGATTCCAGCTGAACTGCTGAAGCATGGTGGGGAGAGCATTATTAAGGCTATATACACACTTATCGTTAAAGTATAGAACGACGAAATAATCCCGGAAGATTGGCGTAAAAGTATCATTTGCCCAATTCACAAAAAAGGGGATAAGTTGAAATGTGAGAACTACAGAGGCATATCATTAGTTTACGACTTATAAGATTTTATCTAAGATTCTAGAAAATATAATTAATCCGTACGCAGAAGAAATCATTGGTGAGTACCAAGGCGGCTTTAGACCTGGTCGTTCGACGGCAGATCAGCTTTTTACAGTGAAGCTTTGACTCCAGAAGTGCTGGGAATACAACATCGACGTATATACAGGGTGTCCCGCATTGGGTGGTCAATACTGTAAGGGTTGATAGCGCAACTTGTTTCAGCAAGAAAATTACCAATACAATCGGAATTTTTTTTACCGTTACCTTGTTATCGCTCTTTTTGTGAAAGTCATCAAAAATCGTGACTTGTCACGCAAAATCGTAATTTGCAGCACTCCTGATGACTTAATCCAAGATTTGATTTCAGTTTCAGAAACTACATAAAATTTCACAAAAACTGAAGTTTTTCCTGTTTCCAAAATTATCGGCACTTTCAAGATACAGTTACTCAAACTTAATAGAAATTTTAAAATAGACTTTTCATCGAAAATTCAAACAGTAATTACATAACGGTGCTTTATACGTACAACTCTGCAAAGTTGATAAAAGTTGCTTCAACGTGTTGGCTTTCCAACGGTATATCACTTTTCATATTTACATTGCGGGATTTTAGAATTACACATATTGGATATAAAAAGACAAGGTAATTATTTTCTTATCGGATTATTTAAACTGAAATTTTATTCATTTATTTTTTATATTTTACTATCGCAATTTTGAAAATTTGGTAAATAAAAATGAAAATAAAGTTTTGAATATGAGAAAGAACCAATAAACTAAAAATATTAACTAATGATTAAATGGGTATGTTTGATGAATTGGAATAATACTCCTAGAATTGGCCTCCTCCATTTTGTATGCAGAGTCGATACCTTCGGCGCATGGAAGAAACGTCCCGAAGGATTTCAGGAGGGGTTTCCTTAATGTTGTCACAAGCATCATTAATTCGCTGCAGCAGCTGTTCCCGGGAGGTAATCGGCTCGGAATAGACATTGCTTTAAGTTACCCCATAAATAAAAATCTAGGGGAGTAAGGTCGGGACTTGTCGCAGGCCACGCAACTGTCCCAAATCTGCCAATCCACTTTCCGGGAAATCCGTTTTCCAAATATTCTTTGAAAGGTCTCGCATTATAAGTGGGCACCCGTCTTCTTCTTCTTCTTCCTTGCCTCGTTCTTTATACCGCTCCATGGTTTCGCGTTGCTCGACCTGCAGTGTAGGCACATCGCCCGTTTTTGTGATAATATCTCAGCATATTTCTACAGGCAGCTCTATCTTGGATCGTGTCATCGCCGAGACCAATTTTCACCCGTCTATCTGCCATAAATAGCAAATATTAAATTTTAACCGTTATAAGTACCGTTGCATTTGCCAAACAATGTACCAAATTTCAAATATCTTACAGTTCTGGTCAAAATAATGTAGCGAGATTCTATCCCGAATTATGATTGCCTTTGTATGTCTTTTTTCGAGTCAAGGGAAAATTGTTAACGATTCCACTGAAGCCATGATTTTTACCATTCAATGCGTGTTTACCTAAAATTCTTCAATGTAAATAAGAAAAGTGATATACCGTTGGAAAGCCAACACGTTGAAGCAACTTTTATCAACTTTGCAGAGTTGTACGTATAAAGCACCGTTATGCAATTACTGTTTGAATTTTCGATGAAAAATCTATTTTAAAATTTCTGTTAAGTTTGAGTAACTGTATCTTGAAAGTGCCGATAATTTTGGAAACAGGAAAAACTTCAGTTTTTGTGAAATTTTATGTAGTTTCTGAAACTGAAATCAAATCTTGGATTAAGTCATCAGGAGTGCTGCAAATTACGGTTTTACGTGACAAGTCACGCTTTTCGATGACTTTCACAAAAAGAGCGATAACAAGGTAACGGTAAAAAAAATTCCGATTGTATTGGTAATTTTCTTGCTGAAACAAGATGCGCTATCAACCCTTACAGTATTGACCACCCAATGATGGACACCCTGTATACGTATACCAAATATTTGTTGACTTCAAGCAGGCATACGACAGTATCGATCGAAGCGTACTGTACAACATTTTGCTGCATTTTGGAATACCGGCTAAGGTAGTGCGACTCATAAGGATGACGATGACTAATACCGTCTTGCAGGTCAGAGTGCAGAACCGACTCACTGACCTATTTGAAACTCGTAATGGACTCAAACAGGGCGATGGACTGGCGCCGACGTTCTTCAACCTGGATTTGGAGTATGTAATTCGACCCATGAATATGGACAGCAGCGGAACGCTACTCATCAAGTCGACTCAACTAGTAGCGTACGCCGACGACATCAACATCATGTCTCGAAGATTGGGTCTTCTGCATAATCTCAATAACGCCGCCAAAGATGTTGGGCTACATATCAACAAATCTAAAACCAAGGTCATGATGCAATCAAAAACTAGAACGCCAGTAAATTCAAGCATCACAGTGGGGGACCTCAATATAGGGTATAAAGACAACTTCACTTACTTATGGGTTGCAATTTGTCAAAGGACGCCAACGAATCAGATGAGGTAAAGCGACGGATACAATTAGCTAATAAGTGTTATTTTTCGGTCCTCCCAATTATGAATTCGAAGCTGGTGCACAGGAACACGAAGCTCCACGTGTATAAAACCATAATCCGACCTGTGCTATGCTATATGGCTGCGAGGCATGGACCCTAACCTAAAACTCTGAATACCTAATGGACACATTCGAGCGAAAGGTTCTCCTAAGAATCTTCGGGGCCGTTCGTGAACGAGGTGAATGGCGCATCCAGTACAATATTGAAATGTATCAGCTGTATGATGAGCTACAGGTGTCCAAAAGGTAGCGTGACCGCGACAATTGGAGGTCTTCAATCCAGGCGGCCAAGGCCCGACGGCGGGCTATCATGCCATAAAGAAGAAGAAGACCA
Source organism: Microchrysa polita (assembly GCA_949715475.1). Classification (NCBI taxonomy): domain Eukaryota; kingdom Metazoa; phylum Arthropoda; class Insecta; order Diptera; family Stratiomyidae; genus Microchrysa; species Microchrysa polita. The sequence continues at coordinate 123,932,353 of OX454416.1, read as the reverse complement.
GCAACTGCTCTACCACTTACGCCGCCCGGACAAGAGGACCAATTGCCACCCCTTAGTTACAGTACCAGGCATAGATTGTATGAGATATTTTGTATAGTATTTAATCACTAAACAGATTGTATGAACCTATCTATGTCCTTATTATTTAAAACGTGAATTAAGAGATTTTCCTTTTGGATAAAGTAGTTTTCACAGATCTTGGTTGTTGTAGCAACGAGTAGCTTCGAATTTCGAAACAAATACAAAAATGCATGGTTAATGTGGGATTCGAACCAATGCTCTAGTTTCTAGCAACTTAGACAATATAATCTTTACCCACTGGGAAGCCCCAGATAGTCCCGCCACAGTTCAGCAACGCCTTGTAGAAAGTTTGTTCGGAATTTCTAAATGAAAGCTTAGTAATGAATTCCTCGAGCCAGACATGGAATGGAGGCGGAAGCAACGTGTACAACGTGTTCATTTGCAAAAAATCCGGTAGATGATACGGCCACCCATATATCGAAAATGGAATTATTTATTCATTAAATGCATAATTTGAACATAACTGTTGATGACAATGGTTATCACAAGGCTGCTCATGACACTACCACAAGATTATCGACATTTTCTAAGTGAATGGGACTCAACTCGGAGTAATTTATGCAAACACTCACACATTTTAAGAATCAGTTGATGGTAGAGAAAAGTCGTTTGCTGAACAGTGATAGCGATTCGAGTGCCGCTCTTTTTGCAAGAGGTAATAAAAGCAGAAAAGCCAACAGTACTTTGAAAGCAAAAAAACAGAAACAGAAAGGCTGTTTAACCGAACAACCGAACAAGAGAGTAAGGAAGTAATGCCACCGTATATATACACGAAATTCTGTGAAGCAATTCCACCACATATGCGGTGGTGAGAGAGATGCACACCCTCTACTGCACTCTACCCGCCCGGTCCATATGCTCGATGTATCATTGCACCTACTTGTCAATCTGAAATTTCCCATCGAACATATGACCGGGGATTTTTGCACCAGCACATCAAATTAATGTCCAAAATAAATTGTATATGCATTAGCGCCGATGAAACGGGGGACATAGTTTCTTTTGTTTTTTTTGTTCGTGACAGTTCATAGTAAAAACAAAAAATTATACTCGATGCATGTATATCGAACAATATCGACTTGTACAACGTGATTTGCAGTGATTAGAATCAAGACTGTTGTTTGAAACCAATGTTTTTCCTTCAATGAATGTTGTTTTGTTGGAGTGCAATTCGCGAATTGAAAACCCGAAATTATGTAATACATACAACCAGTTTAATGTTTTTTTTATACCATTCGCTCGTAGAGTCAACCGAAGGGTATATTAATTTTGGCATGATGTTTGCAACACATTGAAGGAGACATCTGCGACAATATAAATATATGATCAGCATGACAAGCTGAGTCGATTGGGCAATGTCAGTCTGTCCGTCTGTTGCGACGCGCTTTACTGGGCCGTCTTAAAAGCTATGAAGCTGAAATTTTGCACACATGCTTCTTTTTGCTGTAGCCAGTTTGTATGTTTGAATCGATAAAATCGGATGATGGGGTCGTGGAGCTTCCATACAAACCCAAAGCCCAAAATTAAGCCCTTCTAAAAAAAAAAACTTTTTATTTGTCCACCAATTTTGAACAAATTTGGCACAAATGTGTTCCTATAGATAACACAAAAAAATGAGGTCATGAGGCTGCCACACAAACCCAAACCACCAAATTAAGATCTTCTAAGAATTGTTTTTTTTTTATTTGTGCGCTAATTCAAACCAAAACTCACTGAAATGTGTTTTTTTGGAAACTACAAAATATATGTCAAAGTCGATAGAATCGGACCATTGGATCATTATGCGCCAACCACCCATAACCCCTAAAATTAGGTTCCCCTAAAATTTGTTTAGCTAAATTCCAATCAAACCTTATATTAGTGTGTCTTTATCGAAACTACAAAAAATATGTACAAACAAATATATTCGCACTAAAGGGGGATATTGGCCGCGCCCAAAATTAGCCTCGTTTTAATTACTAACTGACTCGCGAGCTGTTACTGCTTTGAATAGCAGCAGCAGCGGCAACATTTCATAGCTTACACATATGCTGGTAATGTTCGCAATTTTTCACTGCATTGTTCTTGCTTTTAATGACGTCATATGATTGTTTTTGTTGTTTGTTCACACTTTAGTAGGCAGCTTTGAAGTAATTGATCAGCTATTGGGCGGCATACGGATAATATCATTGTGATCATAACCTCTGTTTATATCCATCTCTTTAGTGTTCAATGTGGGAACAAACATAGACAAGATCACAACGTTCAGATAGACGCGAATATGCAAGACCTGACGAGTGCATCTATCTGGATGGACCACGCTAGGAGCAGATATTCAGGTTTACTCCACATCATTTCTATTCCAAAAAATGTCGTAGATAACTTTACAGACATGCATACATTCATATTTCCTTATTTAATTTCTTTCAGCATCAGATATATTATCATTAGTGTCGATGGCCCGACGTCGGGCTTTGACAACCTAATGCAAATTAATCACACATTTTAAATTTCCCGCCAAGCCCCCCTCATAAAGAACTCAGATTTATACGGCGCCTATGCATAATTTCCCTTGCACTAACACTAACCAAACTCTTCAGCAAAATTGCTTCAATTCTCTCGCACAATATTACTTCCTTTATTCTCTTTTTTCTGAGGGCTGTTTCAAGTGTGGTTCCATGGAGCATGGAACAGTTTTCGAGAAGTTCAAAGTTTTCTTGCACTGGACTGAAAAACAAAATTGGACGGGAAATTGAAAATATTGAGAACCGACAACAGCACTGGATTTGATGATAACACAGGCAGAGTGTGCAAGCTTTGAAAGTGTCTCTTCGGTTTAAAGCAGGCGACGAGAAGTTGGAACATCAAACTCAAAACGTTCATTGATAAATTCGGCTTCGTAATTACCGATTACGATCCATGTGTCAGCGTATATACAAGTGCTAACGGTGATTATGTTGTTATTCTGGCGATTTATGACGATGATGAGCTCATCACAGGAAACAACGATAAAGTCATCAATTCAGCCATATCGCGTTTGAAGCAGAAATTTGATGTGAAAACAATGAATCAAGGCACTGCCATCTAGATAGACAGGCCGAACTGCAGAAATTTGTTCGTCCACGAGTGGACAAAGTGCGTTCGTGACCAGTGACAGTTGACATTTCTAGAGCTCACAAGCTCCAGTACTTCGGAACCCAAAAGTTTAAATGTGCCGAGTGTTTATTATGAAACAAAGGTTATGGTTTGCTTTCGTGTGTTTTTGATGTGCAAGTGGTAAAATAGTATACATCAGCATCGTACTTACCATATTTATCTCAAAAATCAACGCACTGGCATGTATATATCATAGCAAGTCACACGAAATGACAGGCTGACAGCCACTGATATTTGGATTGTGGACAATTTGTGGATTGTACCGCGCGGTACTTTGGCAGTACTAAGCGCGGACCATGACTCACCATGGCAGTACTTGTGTTGCATTACGACTGACAGATCAGCTGATAATCCGGCCTGTCTATCTAGATGGCAGTGATCAAGGTTGTTTTGTTGGGATCAAAATTGAAAAGCAGAATGATGGTTCGATCTTTGTCCATCAAGAAGTCTATGCCCGAAGAGTACTTGAAAGGTTCAAGATTACTCAATTCAATGCAGTTGCCATGCCGGTTGACCCCAATCCGACATTTAGTAAAATTGAAAGTTCTGAAAATTCAAATAATCCTTTCAAACAATTTATTGGAAGCTTGACGTGTCTGGCTATCCACACACGGCCAGATATTGCATTTACAGTTGGCAACGTGAGTCACTTTCTCGAGAAACTCACAGAAGCACACGTAAGAGCAGCAAAACGTATTTTGAAATACATAAGAGGACCGATTCGACATGGAATTTTGTATAGCAGCGGAAGTGATCAGCGCATTTCTGGTTACAGTCAAGCTGATTTTTCTGCGGAGAAACTAGAACGCGAAAATCAACAACGGGATCCACCATCTTTTTTATTGGAAATGGAGCTGTCAGTTGGTGTTCACAGTTGCAAAAGTCGACGAGTACATCAACTATGAAAGCCGAGCTTATTGCAGCCGCAGCAGCTACACGCGAACTTGTTTGGCTATATCGTTTTCTAAATGTCACGAAATAAATTTGGAGTGCCAAGCCTCAGCGTCGATAAATCAGTCAGTCATTAGCTTAGATTAGAACCCCAGTCAATCACATCGATGTTTGCTATCATTTCGTCAGAGAAATATTAGACGAGAAGACAAATAGCTTATGTTTTTACTAAAGCCTTACCAAAGTCACGATTCCAGAAGCTACGAGCTAAACTCTGAACAATCTAAAAAGGAAATGCAAATAACCGCATAATACACTAGATATGCGACATGCGACTTCTGATGCACAGCCGGTGAATCAGAAGAATTTCCGGTGAATATGGGAGTACACCAGGGCAGTGTATTAACCCATATTGTCCGGGGGTAAGAAGGAGTTGTGCTAGTGTTACGAAAATTCGCACAGTAGTTTGGCGTAGGAAGAATATGCAGATTTCGAAGAAATGTATTTTTAATTTTTTGTATTTTGGTCAGTGGAGCACGTTGCGAAAACGCAACGCTAGGACTTAACGTGTACTTTTTTTGGTCAAAGAAAAGTCTCTTGTATACACTGAAAACGTCTTATTTTTATAAAAAATAGCCTAAAATTTAGAAACAAAAGCTATTATTAGCATTATTATGGATCGCCCCCATCAATTTAGTCTTCGAAAATAATCGCCAAGTATTCTGATGGAGTCCGCATGGGGATGGATAACCCCCCTCATTCTCTGTGCACCTTCAATTTTCCAGGTTTTTTAGAGTCACCAACCTGTACTAGATGCAATGTCCAAACCGGATCGCTCATATCAGATATGTGGAACTCCACCTTAGAATGTTGTTTGGATATAAGGCTGGCGATCCTCCCTCCAGGAGTACTGCCCCTTGCCCTCCCATTTGTAGCAGGTGATACTATGATAAACCTAACTTCCCAAGGACATATCTAGATTATATTTTACACAAAGTCTAAACTTCACACGCTTTTTGAGGAATATTGCCGTTGAATAGGGTGAAACTTGGAAATAATCATACCGGTGATAATAGGTAGTGGCCGCGTCATAAAACCAAATAAATTAAATGTTTTAAATAAACATTTTCATTCCCGAAGCCAGTTTTTACTAATATTTCTTAAATTTGTCGAAAGCTTAAGTACAAACAATGTTCGCCCCGCTTTATCTCAAGAAGTTTAAAACAGTCAAACAATAAAAGCGAAAATTAAGTAGTACTAAAACTGAATTAGTATTAAAAATAATGGAAATTTTCTGTCCATAGAATAGGGAAAAGAGGATATCGTTATAGTCCAGCGTTGCGTTTTCGCAACCTTAAATTTTGAGCGTATGTTCTGCGCTCATAATACAACTTTTACATGAACTATGTATATTTTCGCATCTCTTGTAGTCTTTCTTATGTTATTTCCGAAGATTTCAGGAAATTATTTGATCTAAGTATTTTTATACACAAATTAGCATCCGTACCTAAAAATATGGAATTTTCACAATTTTCAAACCCTAAAAAATCATAGATAATGTCAAAATACATTTTTCAGCAAAAACAGGTCGATTAGATAATTCTAAAATTAACCTTTCTTCCTCAGTGATAAAGTTTATATTTTTTACCAGAAAAGCGTGAAACATGAAAATGTAAAGCGTTGCGAAAACGCAACCGTAGGACAAAATGGGTTAAGTCCGTTGCTCTTCAACATCATCATGTGCTACTTATTAACACGTGTCTCCGACGGCCTAGTAATATATCTTCTTTTTGCCGATGATATAGTCCTCAGTAGCCCAAACATCGTTGCCTTGCAAGCTGCACTTACAAAATGGTGTGACATTCTGGAGGAAAATGGACTGAGGGTAAGTATAACAAAGACTGAGTTCTTATACTGCCCATTATCAGACCCAGATGCACCGATACCAGATATGGACGTCAAAGGAGAGCAACTTAAGTCTTGTACCAAGTTCAATTACCTTGGCTCGATGGTGGACAAAGGAGCTTCATGCGATGGTGACATCAAACATCATACAAAGGTTGGGTGGATGACGTAGCGAGAAAACTCTGGAGTTTTCTGCGATAAGAAAATGCCACTGAAGCTAAAGGGCAAGTTGTACAAAACGGTTGTACGTCCCGCACTCATGTATGGATCAGAATGCTGGAGCATGTATGAAGGTTACGCGAAAGAAATGACAGCGACTGAAATGAAAATAATATTTCAGTTGGTGTAACCAAAAGGGACCACATCAAGAGTAGCTATATCCGAGGCAGCTTGTCCATTGACCAACCAATCACCGAAAAGCTCGAAAATCGACAAATGGAATGGTATTGCCATATTCAAAGGCGTCCGCCTGAGAACCCCGCAAAGAAAGCGATATCAATGGAAGTTCCACTTGATAAACCCAAGGCCAGAGGCAGACCGGAAAACACCTGGATTTGTGAAATGAAAAAGCAACAACAACGCATTGGTCTCGGCGATGACAAGATCCAAGATAGGGCTGCCTGTAGAAATATGCTGAGATATTACCGCCAAAACGGGCGGTCATACATTTCACATTTCGCATAATTTCAAATAAAAATGCAGATACATATCCAATACATATATGATCAAATCACATTGTCAAGCCCAACCCCATAGTTTTCATGTAATGAGCCTATTATAATTGTATCCATGGGACATGGCCAGATTTTCAATCTGTAACCACAGAGCCACTTGTCATAATCAAAAATCCATTAAACCTTGAAATCAATGGCATTCATCATCAATAAATTTGATCAATATATCAATTTCAGTGCGCTTTAGCGATTCTTGCAATTTTATTATATTTGATCGATGATTTGATTGATCGACAACGATCGAACGATGATTGCCATGTCGTTGGTTGTTTATTATTAAGTTTTTGCCATCAGATTTCATTTTAGCAAATTAATGATGATGATCTGTCGGTTGTCGATATGCGAAGCCACATACGGCAGGGAAGACTATGTACATGCCATTGATTGCACTAGAATAGATACGGGTTGATTGGATAAAGCAGGCATCGAAATCGATTCAGTATCCACGGGCTGTAACGACTTTGCAATCATTATAATAGGACACGATCAATTCTACTAAAGTTGTTCGCACACTTTACTATTGAGGAAATCAATCATTTAGTGAAAACTGTGGGATAGTGAGAAAATTGTAAAATAAATTGATATGAAGAATTTAGCAACAATGTCAGGCCGGCCGTAAGGCTAGGATAATGGTTATTTCCAGCTTAATATTACCAAAGGGAGGAGATCTATCCCCTTGATCTGCCATTATCTTCATCACTCATTCGAATTAAGGCTATAAGCATATGGTGCGTCGCCAAATTGATGTGATTAGTTTTGATGACTAAAGGTCATCTTTATGTAGGTACCTATACGTTTTGCATTTATTCCTCAACGAATCTTCCTCTGGCTTAGGGTTTCTTGAAAATAGACGATAAGACGTCTATTATTTTACTTTAGCCTAATACCAAATACATTTATTGAGCCTACATGTCAGCTTTAAAATATCATCCCCAAAATCCCGAAAATCCATTTCATAATCCTCCGAAAAACAGCATCAACTATCATCTTCTGGCTTAGTGACATCCTTTTCATTTCATCTGTACCGACTACACTCATCGTTGACGACGACAACGACACATCAACATCATCCGAACAAATGTTTGCGACACATTGAGCATCATCCTAAGAATTTCCTTATTTCGACAAATTTAAAAGCGTTACCACGCAAAATTCCATTCAATCTTTTTCGGCTTGACAATACCGACGCTCGGCTCGCCCCCCAATTCTGCGGTGGCACGAATAATGCTTCGTTTCATTCAACGTTCCTTTTTTTTCTCTCGGCTGCCTCCTTTTCAAACTCATATCCTTATAAAATATACGGCGAAAAAGTCCCATTGTCAGGTGTGGAGAAACCACTTTTGCATACGCAGATAATGTTGATATCTTGAAAGTTCTGAAATTGTTGTCATAGTAGTAGGATATGTCGGTGGTCTCATCCAAATCCTAGTGTGTCGTTGTTGAGTTCGTTGGCACGGAAGACGTCATCGTCGTCGTCGTCGTCTTCGTAATATTTTCTGTCATTTCTAATATGCAAATATTTAACATGATGTTTGCCGCGACTATACGCGAATAGTAAATGGTTCAGGATGTGTTGTCAGGCGTATGGAGGCACGTATACAATTGCCGCGGTGGTGCAGGAACAACAATGGGCTGTGCCAGTCCTGATGTCGAGAGTGACTTCAAGTGATGTGCCCGGGAAGAGAGAAATAACAAATGAGAAAAATTCCCCCATGCTGAGATGTTGTAGCAAATGGGATACAATATGCAGGTGGGAGATGTTCCAGATCCTGTGGTTATGGTAATGTATGGTAAATATGTTCCCAAGTAAAATGAAGATATAGCCGGAAAGATGATTTGATTGATTCGATCAATAGAATGTCTCGTTATGGATTTGAGCTGATATTGAGTGAATACTGAATTCATTTTGAAGTTGGGTGTGCTGGTATTCCCAATGGGTTTAATCCTTACTCAAAACTAAACCAATCCCCTCCCAACTAACCTCTATTTGATGCCTATTTGTACTATTTGAAGAGTGCAGTCTATGTTTATTGCAAAATAATCATTCAAAACTGTTTCTTTGATAACATCGGAATTTCTAATAGGCACTTTTTCCAGATACCTTCAATACGAAATACCTTCTGCTGGTTTTCTCCTCCCGTCGGCTATTGTAATACATTCGTTCAATTGCGCTTAATTGACATATCGGTGATAGGAACGCGACACACCTTCATACACCTATTGCAAATTGCAATATTGCTTCGCTCTGACAAATGAATTCCAAAACATTTGATTTGAATATCGAAGTGCCTCAAATGCATGCAAGGTGCCGCCATAGTACCCTTTTTAGGAACACAATAGCTGAATCTAATGTAAAATTGAAAATTCATATTTCGTACGTACGAAGAATAGATACTTGTAGCTAATCTAGCTTTGTACTATAGTAACATTTGACATGCACTTACCACAGTCAATAATTGTGCACTTACCATTTACCTGTAACCTGTAAGATATCGACATTGTCTAGCCAAGCCACGACCGAGGCTTTGTCGTGGATGGCGCATCGTCAATAATAATAAATTGGAGCTGTCTCTCTGGTGTCGCGTTTGTAATTTTTCTTTTACGCGAGTTCATCATCATTCAATTTCATACGTGCGTCTATTGCCATGATGCATTGTACTGTCAATCAATTTCCTTACAACAGCGCGGTTAATTGCACAATTAGTGCGGGCCCCTGTGTCGGCGCTGTAAGACTCTATCTGCAAAGTGTTTTATTATGTTTTTTTTTAAGTGTAATTATTGGCGTTAAATGTTGTTATCTTCTTCTTTTTTTGCTATGTTTTGCCGCGTGTCGGTGAATGACTTCGTTGAAAATGTCACTGAAACAGATGTGTAACCCATTTACGAACTTTTCGCAAAAAATTTAGGTGATTAAACGATCAAGGAGGTTGGGGTTTTTGTGAAAGATGGCAGTTGATTGAACAGTAATGCTTTTTGTGTCAAATAAAAAGACCCCATTTGAAAGTAACTATCTTTTAGGGTAAACAAGATTAAGTTCCTTTTACTGTCTAGACAACAACTTTGATACGGTTCGTTCCCAAAGATGCTATGTGGAGTTCTATTCTATCCCTCTCGTCAGCTTATCATTGGCGAGACTGTCACTTAAACACTTGGGTTTCCCCAGATCGCTGAACAAGCGGTTCCCCTCCACATCAAGAAAGGAAAGGATATCGCATGCCTTGGCCGTGAAACGCGAGGCCATATGGAGCGATATAGAAAGTCAACGAAGAAGAGAGAGAGAAACGTCCAAGCCTGCCGCGGAAGGCTTTAATGGACGACTCTCAAAAGAAACAGAGATTGATTTTGTGACGCGCCTCTAGCGATTTTATTGTAGATGTAACAGGCTTGGAGTTTCATACTTATGGATGCGGGTTCTATACAAAATCCACAAGTCAAAATCCAAAAGTCATAATCCATAAAGACAAAATCCATAAATTTTTGTATGAAGAGAGCCATAATGCTTATTGCGTGGGCTCCGATTCGGTCATGTCAGGGCGCGTTTTATTTTTTTTTTACAAAAATAATTATGAAATGGTCCAAAACGTTAATTTCCAGGGGTGGAGCTTGAGAAAGTTCAGCGTTTTTTATAAGTTAAAAACCAGAGGTGAGAGCGAGTGGCGGTGGTTTTATACTTAAATACCACCAATTCAGCCAAACAAAAAACAAACGATTCAAAATATGTAGTCATTCGGGTTCTATACAAAATCCAAAAATACAAAATCCAAAAAGACAAAATCCAAAAAAATTTAAAAATCCACAAAGTCAAAATCCACAAAGACAAAATTCATAAAGACAAAATCCATAAAGTCATAATTCACAAAGTCAAAATCCAAAAAGACGAAATCCATAAATTCAAATTTACATCAGTTTGCTTATCACAATTGAATATTGAGAATATTTATGTACGTTATTACGTTAACTAGACAATTACCAAATCCCGGAGCATATGCGCTTTACCTGAAGACACGGAAAAGGATTCATCCGTGGCGTATACTATTTAGCCATAAGCGCTTCAGGTAAAGACAGAGACACCTAATGCGCATATGCTCCGGGTGCGTCCTTCTCCGTGTCTTCAGGTAAAGCGCATATGCTCCGGGGTTTGGTAATTGTCTAGTGCCCACGCAATAAGCATTACGGCTCTCTTCATACAAAAATTTATGGATTTTGTCTTGATGGATTTAGACTTTGTGGATTTTGACTTTATGGATTTTGTCTTTATGGATTTTGTCTTTATGGATGATGACTTTTGGATTTTGACTTGTGGATTTTGACTTTGTGGATTTTGTATAGAACCCAGTCATTCCATGCAAAACAGGGGAACTAAATATTGCAATTTTTTGGCTATAAAAAACCCTGAATTTTTCCAAGGAACCTTTTAAGAAAAAAACCTAAATTTTTAGATCGTTTTTCAGAAAAGTTGCTCAACTAGACAATTACCGAACCCCGGAGCATATGCGCTCTACCTGCAGACACAGAGAAGGATGCACCCGGAGCATATGCGCTTTAGTTGTCTTTACCTGAAGCGCTTATGGTCCGGGTGCATTCCTCTCCGTGTCATCAGCTAGATCGTATATGCCACGGATGAATCCTTTTCCGTGTCTTCAGATAAAGCGCACATGCTCCCGGATTTGGTAATTGTCTAGTTAACGTAATAACGTACATAAATATTCTCAATATTCAATTGTGATGAGCAAACTGATGTAAATTTGAATTTATGGATTTCGTCTTTTTGGATTTTGACTTTGTGAATTATGACTTTATGGATTTTGTCTTTGTGAATTTTGTCCTTGTGGATTTTGACTTTGTGGATTTTTCAATTTTTTGGATTTTGTCTTTTTGGATTTTGTATTTTTGGATTTTGTATAGAACCCCTGGATGCAATTCTTTGAGTTGTGAACGACAGTACGCTCGAACCCTACCTCACTCGTCGGGGAGTATAATAATCTTTCCTAAAACCTCACTACAGAAATATAACCTCTGTTGGGAATTTCGCAGAAAAGCTGCTACCAGTGAGGTCCTCGTTTAACATCTGAGTGTGATCATAGTCCGTCACAAGCTCGTGAGTTCGAAAAACACCATGGAATACGGTGAGATTCGAACTCATGACCCTGTGCACTGAAGGTGCGCACACTAACCGCTAGACCAGCCCGACTACAATGATGGATGAAGGTATAGAAACTCGAAATATGTGCGGGCAAGGTTATGATGGTGAGAGTACTATGAAAGGGAAATTCAGGGGCGCACAGTCATTCGACAAGCAACTTGCAGAAGTCCCTCTAGCTCTATATTTACTTACATTGAATCCAGTGCATGTGACATCAGGGAAATCAGCCATTGCTTAGCAATTGTTAATTCTATTCAAGTCTTCCTGAAGACCCCGAAACGAAAAAAAAACCTTCAAAAAGCTACTGATGGCGAATCTTGAGTTCGACGACTTATCCCATATAATCCCATAAAATTGATTGAAAGGCACACGTCAATTACGCGTTTCTGGGACCAGTTCGCCCCCCACCTTGACCTCTCTGTCGGTGAAAAGGGAATGGGATAATTCGGAAACTGCTGCCGATGCCAACTCTAAATATAATTCTTCTCTCTCTTTTCTCGTTGCGTTCCGGTGTACCGTTTCTATTTTCGCTGTATGTCAACCTATAACTCGGAGCTGCAATCGAAAACTATTGATCAAGTCCCTGCTGATTTCAGAAGGTGCCGTAACAACCTTGCAGAGAATGCGAGCCAATGCGATCACAAGCTTCAGCCAAATTTTCTATAAAGTTCAATCTCTCTGCGCCACATATGGCTTAGAAATTACATGCCACGAATGAACGGTCGTCAGACGCACAGAAACAACGTCCCAGCTGATAACGCTGAAGATTTTTACAGACGATCAGTGTATTTGCCATTTCTGTCTTTAGCAACAGTTGAAATTCAAGAACGGCTCACTGCTCATCGCAATGTATTGCCATGCTTTTCTTCAATTCTCCAGGGAGAAGGGCTTGTTACAGATGACAAACAATTATCGGAGCAGTGCCTAAAAGAGGGTAAAGTTCTGTTTGAAACCTACCAATCTGCAGGTTTCTTGAAACTTAACTCTACTCATCTAGGAAAATAACGACAAATTTCGCAGGAATTAGATAGTTTAATATAAAAACAATTAAGCAAAGCTAAATACGTATGCTAATTCGCCCATCTATCCTTCCCGTATAATAAAGTTCCTTATCACACCGCCTTATCATACCACTGCCCTCTTAGGCATTCCTCCCAACATGTATACCAATTGACCAAAAAACCCCCCCTTGGATGTCCTCTAGTTACGCGCCTGCTTACATACCCTGGGACTGGTCGTCTGGCCTTTCGGGAAGCGGAGTAGTCATTACCCAAACGTCAACAAGGAAGAAGAAGGTGAAGCTAGATGTTCCCTTATTTCTTTTGGTTCGCGATTCCCCTAATATATTGGCTAGAGGTAATATCTTACGACAACCTCCACGTTACAGGATACAGAAATCAAAATACGGAAGGAGTAGTGGATAGGTCACACATTTTGAAAAAAGTCGAAAATCAGTGCCAAGCCAAGACCTCGATTGGAATCCGCAGATAATCCATATAAGTCGCCGAGGGGGTCATATCCAGCAATACCAGAGAGAGATTTTTAGTACAAGGTGACATCTTTCAATGTCATCGATTCAAATTTGGCAAGGTCTCATGTTGGGCCCGCGATAAGGGAACCATTGCTATGCTAATGCTAATGCCCAGCCCATTGCAAGCGTTGAAGCTTCACGATTTTCGATACTTCCAGCTCATCGTACAATTCATACAACTCATGGTTGTACCGAATACGCCATTGGTCTCGCTAGCGAACGGCCCCGAAAATTCGCCGAAGGACCTTTCGTTCGAATCTTCTTCTTCTTCTTTATGGCACGATAGCCCGACGTCGGGCCTTGGCCGCCTGGATTGAAGACCTCCAGTTGTCGCGGTCACGCGACCTTGTCCTCCAGTTCCCTAAAGCCTAGCATCTGGTGGGCGTCCTCACATACAAAATGCTCCCATCGGGCTCTCGGTCGTCCACGCAATCTGGCTCCGTCCACTCGTTGCGCGTTCATCACCTTTTTGGGCATGCGATCGTCGTTCATCCTTTGTACATGTCCCGCCCATTGCAGTCGCTGCAATTTCATAATTTTCGACATATGTAGCTCATCATACAGCTGATACAACTCATAGCTGTACCGGATGCGCCATTCACCTCGTCACGAACGGCCCCGAAGATTCTTCGGGGAACCTTCGCTCGAATGTGTCCAACAGGTGTTCAGAGTTTTGGGTTAGAGTCCATGCTTCGCAGCCATAGCATAGCACAGTTCGGATGATTGTTTTATACACGCGGAGCTTCGTGTTCGTGTGTACCAGCTTCGATTTCATAATTGGGAGGACCGAAAAATAACACTTAGCAAAAATAACACTTAGGAAAACACACTTAGCTAGTTGTATCAGTCGCTTTATCACATCTGTTTCGTTGGCGTCCTCTGACAAATTGCAACCCAGGACCAACCCAACCAGACAACTTCACTTAGTTGTCTAACTATATTGAGGTCCCCCACTGAGATGCTTGAATTTACTGGTGTTCTAGTTTTTGATTGCATTATGACCTTGGTTTTAGATTCGTTGATATGTAGTCCAACTTTTTTGGCGGCGTTATTGAGATTATGCAGAAGGATTTCTGCATCCCCCAATCTTTGAGACATGATGTTGATGTCGTCGACGTACGCTACTAGTTGAGTCGACTTAATGAGTAGAGTTCCGCTGCTGTGCAAATTCATGGCTCGAATTACATACTCCAGAGCAAGGTTGAAGAGCGTCGGCGCCAGCCCGTCGCCAGCCCGTCGCCTTGCTTGAGTCCAGTACGAGTTTCAAATTGGTCAGTCAGTCTGTTCTGAACTCTGAACTGCGAGACGGTATTAGTATACCAAAATGCAGCAAAATGTTGTACAGTATGCTTCGATCGATACTGTCGAATGCCTGCTTGAAGTCGACAAATATTACGTCGATGTTGTATTCCCAGCACTTGTGGAGTATAAGCTTCACTGTAAAAAGCTGATCTGTCGTCGAACGGCCAGGTCTAAAGCCGTCGTGGTACTCGCCAATGATTTCCTCTGTGTACGGATTAATTCTATTTCCTAGAATTTTAGATAAAATCTTATAAGTCGTACAAACTAATGAGATGTAGTTCTCACATTTTAACTTATCCCCTTTTTTGTGGATCCCGAAAGATTGGCGCAAAAGTATCATTTCTCCAATGATACTTTTGCGCCAATCTTTCGGGATTATTTCTTCGTTCCATACTTTAACGACAAGTGTGTGTATAGCCTTAACAAGGCTCTCCCCACCATGCTTCAGCAGTTCAGCTGGAATCTCGTCAGCGCCCGGGGCTTTATTACGTTTTAATGATTGGATGGCGAGATCAACTTCTTCTACTGTTGGGGGTTGAACGGCTGGGCCTGTTTCAGACATCAGCTCCAGAGCTTCTTGTGTGGGGTTGTTCGGTTGAACATTGAGGAGCTCTTCAAAATGTGAGGACTAGCGTTTATCAATGCTATCGGTGTCGCTAATTATGTTGCCATCCTTATCCTTACAGAGGCTAGTCCTGGGTTGGTATCCACTTTTAATTGAATTAATTAGCTTGTACGCTTATCTACTGTTCCTACTAGCTAGTCTTTGGACACCTATTATGTTCACTTTATTTCTATATGAAATGAATTTCCTGGCAAATGTACAAGGTATAGCATAAGCGTGCAGCCACTTTATGTAGAGACCATGCTGCCAACCGGATGTCATTATAGTTTTTCACTACTTTTTCCACTATGGATGAAATTTAAGAAACGACAGACTTATGACTTTAATTTTGCACCGAATGAAGAAATAACGAATGTCCTCATAAAATATCAAACATATGATTGCATAGTACATTCGCCTTATTCATTTCGTACGTTCAGCGTTGAGCGCACGAACGACTAAAATTAAGGAAGCCCGGCGGCAGCAGCAAAAAGAACAACCAGCCGAACCTATAAGAATGAGAACAGTTTGACCATGGATCATGCAACCGCAAGCTTGTATATTCGTCGTCTGGAATCAAGATAAGCGACAGGACGCCCGATAGAAGAAAGGTGAATTGAATGCGGTAGTGTACGTGTTCGAGTGTTGAATTAACCCGAATTTCTGCACGTTCAATCTCAACGTTCTTTAATGCCAGAATTTCATGCTTTTCATTCTTTTGCTATACTATGTACCTACTTGGTTTAGGGCGGCATAATTGCAAGAAAGTTTATTTGATTTAAGACCATACTCCATGCATGAACTGATTTTTGAATCATGAAACGAGGAAATGAGTTGGTATAGTTCCGGCCTCGAAACGGCAACATTCAGAGGTATTTTCTTTTTAGGAAACAACTTTAAACTTTTTAAAGGTATTTCAAAATCGAAAATATTCGGAGCAATCTTATTAGCAACGCAAATCTTGTTTTATCCTTATCTTATATAAACTCACGTTATTCCAATAATGCTGATCTGAGTAGTCACACCAATTTTCCCATACGATGATCCATGAAATTATACGCTCACAGATGACTCCTTTTTTATACGATGTACTTGAGCACACATATCCTGTAATCTCCGCAAGACAAACATGAACGTAAAAAGATACACACACTTCAATCACTGTTGCTCATCTTATTACATACGAGTACGTACTCATGCGACATGGCAAGGAGTTTGGCAACCCCCTAACTCCATCCAATTTATTGGATAGCATGGCTTACGGCACTAACAATATGCTCCTGTTACGACACTGGAAAAAAAAGGGAATCGAGTTTAAAATTGAGATATTACAGCCTTAAGTGTCCTAAGCCATTTATATATTTTTTTTATCGTGTCTCCTGATTCCAGGCCACTGTATACACACCCATGCAATTTGTTAGGCGAAATACATTCAATCTATTCTGCTTTTTGTATTCAGTTGAGCCGTTGACTTCCTTTCGCCGCGCCATAACGGTACATCATTCAGTAACCGCCCTCTTAGTTACTCTCTCATGGTTTCATACTACTCGTGCTTGTACCGCAATACAACCATACTATAGGACGAACTCATTTTATACTTTGACTTGTCCTGTCAGCGTATATCCTTTTTGATTATTATGTCTAAGCGAATTTTTCGCTCATCTGCTGGACTCATTCGCTTCTCGTGTCTGTCTACTCAATTCCTATTTCCCGGAAGAAAATGAGACGACTAACTATGTACATATAAAAAAATAAATAAATGGATATAAGAAGAAGAATAAGAAATGCTACATGGTAGCTGTGTGCTTTGGTTGGTTGTCATGAGAGGGACGAAAGGGCAACGGACGACAACGAACTAGCGTAAAACTCTTTTTTTTTTTTTTGTAGGTAACCACAGTTACTTGACGTAGTATCCTTGACAAATTTCAAGGACTTTGCTAGACGACGCGAGTCAATTTTTGTTGGAATATGCGACACCAACGACCACCGACTAAAAAAGGAGTCGACCGAGTAATGAAAACGATTTTTGTCTAGAAGAGAAATTACGGTCGTAAGAATTCATTAGGGAGAATCTCAGTTTTTCTTGCTCGATTTCAGTTGGTTTTTTGTCTGCGGTGCGGTTTACTCGGTGTTCGTCTGCTGCGAAGAGGACTTCTGAAGAGTGGGACCACAGAGACAAAAAAGATCCCAGCTGTCTAACCCATTTTGCAGTTTTTATGGTAATGAATAACATATTGGGTCTGGAGGGTTTTGTATAGTAAGTATAAAAGAAAATTGAGTTGTGAAAAGTGATATGGCAAGTCGCAGGTGAGCTTACTGGTAAAGGGATGGTTTCATTACGTTTCAATTTAATTACTATGCGATGGTTTATATAGTCCCCTGGTGAATAATGAAATTTATCGCTTCTTCAAGTTTTTTTTACGTTTTACTAAGATGCTTGGAAACCAGATTAATAAATTATGGGATGAGTTCCCTTTGTCATTTCAGAAATTGATAGAAGTAAATTAATTCACTGTTTCGGCTACGATTGAATGTGAACACCATCTCCTTCAACGTTTCGTTGCCGCGACAATCCATTATATCTCGGAGTTTAAAGCAAAAAGCATCTTGAAGCTTGAAATACATTGGACGCGTCAGCATCGGCATCAGCAGAAACTTTTCAATTTAGAACATACGCATTTGCCTTTGACGACCCACATTGACAGCAGAAGGAGAAAACTTGCTTCTGCCGCTGCTGTCAATGTGGGTCATCAAAGGCAAATGCGTGTGTTCGAAATTGAAATGTTTCTGCTGATGCCGATGCTGACGCATCCAATCTATTTCAACTATGAGAACCAAATTGAGGAAGAGAAGTCCCGACACCAAGTTACTCTCTGGACACCAACAAAGTTAACCAACACTTTAGTTTGCAATAGATCAGCGAATATTTTTAATTATCTCATCGTTGATTACTGAATTGTACAATAAGGCTGGCTAAAACAAAGTTCCAATTGCCTCACACTTCTAAAATCAAAATAAAATCTGGTCACCGTACTCTTTAATTTAAAGTGTGCCTACACGCTACACCGCAAGCCGAGCGGCGCGTTGCCATGGAGCGGTATAATGCCGGACACACATGGAGAATCCATGGATTATTCGTTCTGTCAGACTCCATACAAAAAAATGTCCACCTGGACAAGCTGTAATTTCTTTTATATGCAGTTTGGCAGAATGAAGAATTAATGGATTTTTAATGTGTGAGCGTCATAAAAAGACAAGGAAAAAGAAGAAAACACAAGGTGTTTGAATAAAGTCATTATTGCCGCCTGCCTTCGGTTTCAATTTGTCAATTCACCACGGGCTTGAGGACAAACTTATAGCGGAAACTAATGAAGAAAATCACGAGTGATAGAAGGAACATATTTGGTGTACTTTTATTTCAATGTTCTTTGTGTAATTATACCCTTCGCTCGTAGAGTGAAAGGATAATGTTAACTTTGTCATGAAGTTTTTAGCGCACTGAAGTAGGAAGCATATCTGACGATATAAAAAGTTTAATAGATCAGTATGACGAGGGGAGTCGATTGGGCATGGGGCGATGTCCGTCTGTTGCAGAGCGTTTTCCTCGGCCGCTATAAAAGCTGTGGGCTGAAATTTTGCACACATGCTTATTTACATATGTTGCAGGCTGTTGTATGTTGGAATCGCTAAAATCAAGCCAACGGATCATGGGGCTGCCATACAAACCCAAATCACCCAAATTAGTTTTTCTAAGAATATTTTGTTTATTTGTACACCTCAGCCAAATGTATTTCCATTGATACCACAAAACATATATAAAAATGGATGTAATCGGACCTTGGGGTCATGGGGCTGCCATACTAACCCAACCCCCCATATTAGGTTATTCTAAGATTTTTTTTGTGCACCAATTTCAATCAAACTTTACTCAAACGTATTTCCATTCTTGCCAAAAAACATATCTAAAAGTGGATAGAATCGCAACGTGGGGCGTCTATCTGTCTGTTGGAGCGCAAATTAGTCCCTCAGTTTTGAAGCTATCGGGTTGAAATTTTGTACACAAGTTTCTTTTAGTGTACGCTGTATATATGTCGGAACGAATGGAATCGGATCATGGCGTCGTGGGCTTTGCCCTGAAAATTAGGTTCATCTAAGAATAACTTTTTTTCTTATGTCCCAATCTTAAAAAACTTTACCCAAATGTGTGCCTAGTAAAGCCTCAAAAAAATATCCAGGAACGAATGAAATCGAAACACTATGTCATAGGGCTGTCATATAAACCAACCCCTGAAAATTATAGGTTCTTCTAAGAAAAACGTTTGTCTTACTGAACCAATCTTAACCAAACTTCACCTAAATATGTTCCTAGTAAAGTCTCAAAAAATATCCAGGAACAGATGAAATCGGAAATTGTATGCGGCCGTGAAACGAACTTAAAAGCTTCGGATGGCGGATCACAATGATGTACGGATGATGAATGACTCCGAGTAGGTAAGTACGCCATCCATCATCCGAAAATATGTGTGTCAAGCGTGTTATTCATTTTCGAATTTAAGCCTTCCAAATGTTATTTAATTTTCCGTAGCTACGAAATTGATGTTCCATTCTTGATGTTCCATTGTTGATGTTCCGCAATGACATATTTAATGCTCCAAAGATACAAAATTGATGTTCCAAAATTATGAGCTTGGCCGGGAAATCGTATAGATTTTTGATAAATTTGTTGCTACAATCCCACACTGAGAAAAAAATCCTGTAAATTCAAAAAATACGCATATGATTCAAAGGGATTCCAATAGGATTTTGCTTCATATTTGTTTCCCTTTGGATCATTGTATAATCCCTTTATTTCAAACGGATTTCCCTTTGAACTAATAAGATATTCCTTTTGAAAGTCTATCTAAAATCACTTTAAATTAAAGTGATGCAGTGTCAATTTAATCAGGTCACAACCATAAATCGAAAGGATTTCCGTTTAATTTAAAAGAATGGACTCTTTGTTTTAAAGGGATATCATTTTATTTAAAATTAAAGGATTTTTCTTATTGTTTATCCAAATACATGAACTCAAAAGAATACTTTAAATTACACCAAAAGGAGTAATTTTCACAGGGTGTTCTTTCCCTGTGAAAATTACTCATAAATGAGTTTTGTATAACTGACCTCGCTATAGGTGTTGGCGACATTTCATTTGCCTCTTTACGCTCTAAAATGCATAATAAATTACCTACCTACAGTGGGATTCGATCCTGCGACCCTATGATTTGAAGACTAACGCCCCTACCTCCTACACACCACAGACTATACGGGACGACGTTTTTAATTTATACCATACATTGTGACATCGCTCTACCACTTACTGCCGAGCCGACCGACTGCGAGTATAAAAAAAATGACAATTTTCTATGTAAACAAAGCGATTTCATTTCATTTTAAAAAGATTTCCAATTGAAAATTTGGATTGAAGGGATTTCCCATTAATTTAAAAAGAATGAATTTGAATTAAAGCGATATATATTTAAAAGGAAAGGATTATATTTAATAGGAATGTAACTCGATTTCAAAGTGATATCGATTCAATTTTAAGGGACGTTATTCTTCTGGGTGCAACAACGAAATGTAATGCATCTACGAAAATGTTTAGTTTCTATGAATCGTCAGACGTTGTGCAAGTATCTTACCCAGTAAACCACAAAAACTAGATTTATATATTTCGGGTGCAACCCCCTTCTTCAGCACAAAAGCTAAGTGCTGAAAAAGGGATTAGCCCCCGAAATATATACCAAAATGTTTAAATATTTCACCCTTGTACTTAATCTGGCATGATTGCGTTATCTGTGGTAAAGAATTGAAACTTTGAAAAATGGAAAAATGTTCAGGTACCCCCAGGCTTCGAGAATTGTTCAACAAAGAATTTGATCTTAGAAACTGTCTTCCAAATTATTCAGCATATTGGTGATTAGTAAACTACATGCTTTTACTACGCGAAACCCATTACCCTAAATTTATTGAAAAAAATCAAGTCTCCGCGGCAAATTTTTCCCGGGAGACATATATGCAAGTTTTATATGCAAGTTTTCCTCTAGGAAGGTGGTCATAGTAGGTATGTACTTACCCTAATACATATGTACATGATAAGTTTATGTAGAAAAAATTTCACGGCGATTAATTATTTTGTTTGTGAATATTGAAAAATTTATTTTAGTTTCAAAGTAAAAAAAAAAAATCATAAAATAATTTTTGCCGGAAAAACGGCCAAAGAAAATCAATTCCGGCTAAAAATAAATTTCTTCCCGCTAAACAGGCGAAATTTGGCCGGAAAACGGCTAAATTGGCAGCACTGGTTACAAATGATGCCACCGCTTTTCCCGGCGTGTCTCGTAGAAGGCGACAAAAAAGGGACAGGAGAGATGAGAACTCTTACAGTGACAAAAAATTCCTAATCCAAGGTGGATCAGCAAGCGCCGAGGGATGCATGGTCAAGAGGGTGCTTGGCCCTAGTATGCGAAGGTAGCAGGCAACCATTACATCTGAAGCCTGAGGCACATTTTCAAATCAACGAGATCTCCCATAGATTGTGTGTGTGTATGGATTGCCGTGTCTGGAGATAGCCGGCGGATGTAAAAGGAAAGTCCATAAATTTACTTCTTTCCACACACTAGTGCTAAAACACAACCTTTCTCCAAAAGGTGTAAAAGAATGGAAGGCCTTATGGAAATTCACGCAAATATAAGCAGTACCCCGCCGGGCACTACTTCTGCTATGCTGTTGAGTGGTCCCGGGGCGAACTTAGTTCGCGCCAGAGCTCGACGGTTTCTGGGGGCGAGCACTATCAGGCAGTCCAACTACACTGTGGAGAAGCTGAGGGTTGCAAGCTGGAATGTAGGTTCCATGACGTCGAAGAGCGTGGAGATTGAGGACATCATTAAGCGGAGGGGGATAGACATTATGTGCGTGCAGGAGACGAAGTGGCGAAATACCCATATCGACAGAGCCCGGTTTCTTACAAATTCCAAGAAGTACAAATTGTACTAATATGGAATCACAAATCAAAGAAACGGAGTTGGCATTCAACTTCGCGAAAATTATATGCAATGCCGGAAGAAAGTAAAGCACTTGGTAGCGAAAGCAAAGGCGAAGGCAGCTGAGAAATTCTATCAAGAATTAGAAACTCAGACTGCGACCGAAGGACCGTCTTTGCGCGAGAGACCTAAGCACGACGCCAGGATATTTAGGGTCGCAGCCCAAAGGAGAAGGAATGCTCGGGAAATACAGGCGCCAAAGGACTAGCAGGGAATGTTGCTGATTGACGATACGGCAATTTGTAGCAGAGTATTTTGACGAACTTCTAAATGAAGAATTTCCTCGAGCAACTTTTCGAGATGAGCCGAATACCACAAATATCGAAGATATCTCAGAGGAAGAGGTGATGGAGGCAATGCATCAGATGAAACGCGGAAAGGCAGTCGGACCGGACAAAATCCCCGCGGAATTTTGGTTGAAAATGGAAAATGTCGGGCTTAGTTGGCTCACAGTTCTCTTCAACAAAATCAAAGGTGGGCAACCGATGCCTGATGCTTTCAGGGAAAGTTTTCTTCTTCCTTTGAATAAGAACAACCGAGACTCACGCAAACTCAACAACTATAGGACTATAAAGTTAACACCTCAGACACTGAAGATCTACGAGCGAGTTGTCTGCAACCGATTGAGAAAGATTGTGCGGTTGATTGAATGACAATGAATGCAGCTTTGTTGAAGGTCGATCTACAGTCGATGCGATTCAGTGCATTCGTATTGCGATGGAGAAGTATAGAGCAGCACGAAAGGACTTGCACTTTGTATTCAGCGATTTGGAAAAGGCATTCGATAGAGTACCTCGTGATCTGATATGGTTGGCCTTGAGAGCACTTAATGTCCCTGAGGCATACGTCAGGATGATACGAGACATGTATGATGGAGCTACGACTAAGGTTAGATGAACAGCCGGTAAATCAGAAGAATTTCCGGTGAATGTCTGATTACACCAGGGCAGTGTATTGAGTCCGTTGCTCTTCAACATCATCATATGCTACTTATTAACACGTATATCCGACGGCCTAGAAATATATCTTCTTTTTGCCGATGATATAGTCCTCAGTAGCCCAAACACCGTTGCCTTGCAAGCTGCACTTACAAAATGGTGTGACATTGACATGACAGATGCACCGATACCAGATATGTACGTCAAAGGAGAGCAGCTTAAGTCTTGTACCAAGTTCAAGTACCTTGGCTCGATGGTGAACAACGGAGCTACATGCGATGATGACATCAAATATCGCACAAAGGTTGGGTGGATGACGTGGCGAGAAAACTGGAGTTTTCTGCGATAAGAAAATGCCACTGAAGCTAAAAAGCAAGTTGTACAAAACGGTTGTACGTCCCGCACTAATGTATGGATCGGAATGCTGGACCATGTATGAAGGTTACGCGAAAGAAATGACAGCGACTGAAATGAAAATGTTACGCATGTCAGTTGGTGTAACCAAACGCGACCACATCAAGAGAAGCTATATCCGAGGCAGCTTGTCCATAGACCAACCAATCACCGAAAAGCCTTGGGTCATTCGGTGGCTCAGTGGCAGAGATGTCACTCTTATCTCTGAGTTGCCGGTGCGTGGGTTCAAATCCCACTGTGACCCATGGATGTTTGTGTTGTCCATAAAATGCTCCTACGGCAGCCGGCTCTTCGACGTAAATCGTCCCAGAGCTACCCGTTGTTAAAACAGCCAAGAGCTGCCAAGACTCCCTTCGATTCAAGAGAAAAAAAATCTCCTGAATCACTACAACAACAACAACAACCGAAAAGCTCGAAGACCGACAAATGAATTGGTATTGCCATGTTCAACGGCGTCCGCCTGAGAACCCCGCAAAGAAAGCGATATCGATGGAAGTTCCACTTGATGGACCCAAGGCCAGAGGCAGACCGAAGAACACCTGGATCTGTCAAATGCAAAAGCAACAACAACGCATTGGTCTCGGCGACGACACGATCCAAGATAGAGCTGCCTGTAGAAATATGCTGAGAAATTATCGCCAAAACGGGCGATGTGCCTACACCGCAGGTCGAGCAACGCGAAAACATGGAGCGGTATAAAAAACGAGGCAAGGAAGAAGAAGAAGACTATATCGGAAAAGGCGGAAGGAGAGGACGCGGAAGACTCCGAAAACGAAGCCGCTCCTTTGCCTACGCACCATTGAACACCAATGGTCAATGTTGAATCTCAAAGAAAAAATGTAGATTTGTCAAATTGGGAGTTGAAATTTAGCGGCCAAGTTCCGTATTCTGTTAACAGTTTTTTGGAAAGAGCCGAAGAATTACGGATATCAAGAGGCTTGTCAAAAAATCATTTATTCAAATCGGTGGTGAAATTGTTTGAGGATGAGGCTCTCATTTGGTTCAGAGCTAAAAGAACGTCAATCCAAAGCTGGGACTCTTTGGCTAACGAGCTGAATTTCTTCCTGCGGATTATGACGACCGACTCATGGAGGAGATAAAAGATCGTACACATGGTCGCGATCAGTCGCTAGGGGTGTACATCGCATCTATGCATTATCGGAAACGGAAAACGTAGAAATTGTTAACGCAAAAGAAGCTTAAGTTTCATTCAAATGTGACGAGTATTGCAATTTTGCCCGCGCCCGAAATTAGCCTCGGTCTCGTTATATATAAGATTCAGCAGAGAAAGAGTTCGGTAACGGGTAAAGTTTTGGTAGCATTTACAGTGTCTTGCAATGTTTTTTGGCTTCTTTCGAAGTGTGTGACCTATCCACTGCCACTTCCGCCTTTTGATTTCGATGCCTATCCTATTTTGGCCAGTAATTTGGAGGAGGTCGTCGTTAGAGATTACCTCTGGCCAGCGAATTTGTAGGATGCGTCGAAGGCACTGATTCACGAAAGTTTGTAGTTTGGTAGTAATATCACTGGTCACCTTCCAAGTGGAACACCCATATAAAAGCACGGATTTTACATTGCTTTCGAAGATCCGGAGTTTGGTATTTCTGGAGATGTTTTTGTTTTGCCAGAGAGGAGTCAAACTGAAAAATACTGCTCGGGCTTTATTTATGCGCGACTGTACATCAGCATCAGCCCCGCCATCCGCTGCTACTACGCTCCCAAGGTAAGTAAAGTTCTCGACTTTTCTATCGGCTGTCCGGAGATAGAAATGTTTCTTTGCCTTTTTGATGTCAAGCTCAGGTATTTCGTATTAGCGGCATTAATTTTTAAAGCAGCACTTCGACTTTCACGTACAAAGCATCCGTCATTTGAGAAGAAGGAAGGCAAATGTCGTCGGCATAGTTCTGGTGCTGAAGGTAATTAAATAATTTCCACCTGATACCCTTACTTTTATGGTCGCCTAGAGCGTCGTAGATTACGACGTTGATGGTAATAAGGAACAGTATTGGTGATAAGATACAGTCTTGTCTAACTCCATTATTCACCTCAAAAGGACTAGACAATTCGCCCTTGTGCAAGACGTGACATTGGGCTCCCTTATAGGACTCCTTTATGATGGCAATAAGTTTCTCTGGTATGCCTCTCCTATGTAAGGCTGTCCAGATAAGCCCGGTCAACGCTGTCAAACACCTCAAATGAGCCACCGGAGGTATGGCAAAGTATATATATACTTTATTTATTTATTTAAATGATCAGGGTCTGTCCCTGAATCGAATAAGCCATGTCTGTCGGTCTGTCCGTGTGTCTGTCTGTTAGCACGATAACTTCCGAAATACTGAAGCTAGCGGTTTAAAATTTTGGCCAAATGTTTGTTTTGCTGAAATCTTGGACGGTATTGAAAATGGGCCAAATCGGGCCACGGGTTCCCCTACCTCCCATACAAACTACCCCTCCTTGATATTTTAATTCGGCCATAACTTTCGGAAGAATATCGCTATCGACTTGAAATTTTGATCAATGCTTCATTGTGACGTATAGGTACTTTGAGCTGATAGAAAGTGGAGTAGGTCCGACTTCCCCTACCCCTACCTCCCCTACAAAGTTATATTCAGCCATATCTTTTTATAGAATGTCGCGAAAAACTTCAAATTAGTATCAAATGGTAGCCGTTCGATGCCTTGATAAGATGATAAAGATGTGTCAGGTCCGACCCATCTACCCCTCCCTCCCCTACAAAAAATATGAAATTGAATATTTTTTGGTTTTGTGTGCCTTCTAGGTCTGTACATGGGTATACACTCATCGTGCTATTCGCACGATTAGAACTCGGTCTCGTTTACAATTGATTGTAAAAAACAAGACTCAAGATCTTCTTCCTGCCTCGTTCTTTATACCGCTCCATGGTTTCGCGTTGCTCGACCTGTGGTGCAGGCACATCGCCCGTTTTGGCGGTAATATCTCAGCATATTTCTACAGGCAGCTCTATCTTGGATCGTGTCATCGTCGAGACCAATGACCAATGCGTTGTTGTTGCTTGTTGCTGCAAAACAAGACTCAAAATATTGTAGGAGAACTTGTAGGTCCAACCATTCGTTATTCGTTATTTTGTGTTGCCGGCAAGAACTAGCTTTGTGGAGTCATCAAGGTAAAGTGTAGATATTTTGCTGTCCTCGCCGATGAAACCACATATGTTAGTGGAATTGTGCGATTTACGCTGTGTGCGGTAAGTTAAAAAAAAATTGAAGTGAATACTCAATTCAAGAAGATATTTAAAAATATGTTCCTGTTGATGATATGGCAAAGGCCTGGCAAATACCATAGTTAGTAAGTACCTTAGTACAGACCATGGGATTGATGTTTTGCACCTACATAATTTTTTTTATATTAAAATTTTAGTCAATTTTTGTCACTTTTTCCGCATTAATTTAAAGGATGTGCAGGTGAAGTTACACCCCAAGCCATTTCATTGCGCAAAGCACAGCCTAAATTTGGCCGTCATGGATGCTTGCGACATCGTGCCTATCAGAAATTTCGTTGCAACAATTAAGTCCGACATTATTTTTTCTCGCCGATCTACGAAAGGTGGTTGTATTTAGTAACGAAAATTAAGGAATCTCGACCAAATACAAATCAAACTCGCTTACTGAAGTTTGCGAAACGCATTGGGTAGCACATCTCGACACCTTGCAACTCTTTTCGGACGTATATGGAAGTATTTGTTTGGCACTGGAAGAATGCACAAACTAAAAAGGCTGAAGGAGTTCAACCGCATTCATTACAGTCAGCAATTACAACACCTGAGCTACGCCGAAAATGAAAGTTGCATTAGGAGTTTTGAAGCCCGTCTTCAATTTTTCAGACTGAGATTTAAGCTTTTGCGTCAGATATGCAAGTGACTTGAAAGAGGAAATCAACGAAATGCGACGAATATCGGATGCATTATTTTACAGTATTTCGAGGCCGATGTGAAAACAGCTGAAGAGGTCGGATTCGAAATCAGAGTCCCCCGAGCTACTAAAATACAAATATAAAAGAAAAGTCTGAAAGTTGTCCAGAAAAATATTATCGGCAATTTGTGTTGATTCCTTTGGTAGACCACAATCTAAGCGAATTGGACTCTAGATTTCTTAGGCTACATTTTATTAAAAATTCAAGATCTTCTGCCAATAAATTCGGCTAAGATGTCATCAGAAGGGAAGGTAAGGTAAGGTACTGTAAGGAATTTCGATATTCAGCGGTAGTATCGCGTATCGCGTCTAGCGAAAAGTTGGAAGCTGAGCTGACAATGTGGAAACGGTATGAACATTTGACCTAAAAGGACTAACTACTGGAATTCTGAAAAATAAAAATCAAAATTATTTCCGATATTGTTTAAAAATATCGGAGGAAACTCAACCGAAAAGTTTGGTGGAAACATTCAACATTTGCAACCAGGAGTTTTATACAACGGTCCACCGATATCTTCAGCTAGCAGCAACTCTACCGGTTTCTGCTACACCCAATGAAATATCGTTTTCGACTCTTTGAAGATTGAAAACTTATTTAAGAAATTCTACTTAACAGAACAGATTAAATGGTTTGGCTCTATTGAATGTTAATCTAAATTTAGAAGTACCCATAATTAGATTTGGGAACTTATAGCAAACATGTTGAGGAGAATGAATATTGTTTTTTAAATAGATATCATAAATCAAAATTTGTATGTGGATTTAACCCCCCATAGAAGCATGACAATATCAACCATTTAGGTTGGCTAAACCCTCAATATCTTCACAACTACACTAACAAGGATACTCAAATAAAAAGAGATTTTCATTGCCGACTCACTACCATTAAAATTAAATCAAACAGCAATACAATCCGATAAACGGGTTTTTACAGACCTCCAAAATCTACCTTTTATCATTTTATTTAACGCGCAAGTGTACCTCAACGCAAGTGTCGCTACGCCTTAATTTGGGTACAGTCTTGGGTCCAAGTAAATGTCGTGCAATAGCCGGCTCTTCGACGTAAATCGTCCCAGAGCTACCCGTTGTTAAAACAGCCAAGAGCTGCCAAGACTCCCTTCGATTCAAGAGAAAAAAAATCTCCTGAATCACTACAACAACAACAACAACCGAAAAGCTCGAAGACCGACAAATGAATTGGTATTGCCATGTTCAACGGCGTCCGCCTGAGAACCCCGCAAAGAAAGCGATATCGATGGAAGTTCCACTTGATGGACCCAAGGCCAGAGGCAGACCGAAGAACACCTGGATCTGTCAAATGCAAAAGCAACAACAACGCATTGGTCTCGGCGACGACACGATCCAAGATAGAGCTGCCTGTAGAAATATGCTGAGAAATTATCGCCAAAACGGGCGATGTGCCTACACCGCAGGTCGAGCAACGCGAAAACATGGAGCGGTATAAAAAACGAGGCAAGGAAGAAGAAGAAGACTATATCGGAAAAGGCGGAAGGAGAGGACGCGGAAGACTCCGAAAACGAAGCCGCTCCTTTGCCTACGCACCATTGAACACCAATGGTCAATGTTGAATCTCAAAGAAAAAATGTAGATTTGTCAAATTGGGAGTTGAAATTTAGCGGCCAAGTTCCGTATTCTGTTAACAGTTTTTTGGAAAGAGCCGAAGAATTACGGATATCAAGAGGCTTGTCAAAAAATCATTTATTCAAATCGGTGGTGAAATTGTTTGAGGATGAGGCTCTCATTTGGTTCAGAGCTAAAAGAACGTCAATCCAAAGCTGGGACTCTTTGGCTAACGAGCTGAATTTCTTCCTGCGGATTATGACGACCGACTCATGGAGGAGATAAAAGATCGTACACATGGTCGCGATCAGTCGCTAGGGGTGTACATCGCATTTATGCATTATCGGAATCGGAAAACGTAGAAATTGTTAACGCAAAAGAAGCTTAAGTTTCATTCAAATGTGACGAGTATTGCAATTTTGCCCGCGCCCGAAATTAGCCTCGGTCTCGTTATATATAAGATTCAGCAGAGAAAGAGTTCGGTAACGGGTAAAGTTTTGGTAGCATTTACAGTGTATTTCTAGTGAATTTCGTTCGATGAATGCAGCCATTGCCAAAGCCGTTGTTTTCCAATCATGAGTTACTGAACTGAAACACTTTTGTCATCAATTCACTTGAAAATCTAATTCAATTTAGTGATATTGTCACAATGCAGCTGTAGCCATTCATTCTCTATGAGAATTGCCACAGAGATATTAATTCTGACACCGTTCCATTTCTTTCCTATTGTGGTGGTGTCACCGTCTAATTCCTGCAGCAATTTTAGCGCAATGATAAATCCCTTAAAAAAACACACAGATAATTGAAAATTGAAAAAAAGCACATCGCATAATATATCTTTCTCCTCTCTAGAACGTAAGCTTGAAAGTATGTACATATGTAGACGAAAATGAAAAACGGTAGTATAACGTCTGAAAATTGCAATATCTCCGTTTCCATGGAATCTGACAAGGACACGTGAAATTGAATTGGATAAGCTTAGCCAGCAAATGTCACACAGACAAAAACAGCAGAATGAAAGGATCATATTTCACTTGAAATGAAGTGCCAGAGATCTACTCCGCGCCGGAGACATCGGATAGAGAAAACACAATTTGTGGTTAGTTGAGATTTCACGTGCACAAAGACGAAATATTCAATAAAGTGAATTCTTGATGTCATAGTTACGTACCATTTGCCGTAATTGATTCGTTTTCTAAACGAAATTCAAGTAGAGCATGAAATGAAATGGTGATGCAATGGTTTTTGAAATTATTTGAAATTAAATGTTGCTACGGGATTTCATTATATTCCCAATAAATTAGTCTCATATTGAAAGTGAAAAAAAAAGGACTTGAGTAAATGCAATAGCCAAATAGGATGATAGAAATACCTAAATCAAAAGCTTTTGTTTAATCATTGGCGTTTTTAAGTCCTTCCTGAATTCCCTGAATACGTCATGTTTTCGTAGAAATGTTCTGTGCAATCAAGCCGGGCCCCATAAATAAAATATAAGACACCTGTACTTTTCAAATTGTCTTCTACAAAGTGCCGGCCCAAATGTTGCCTTTTGCCATTATCCCGAATGAGGCCGAGGCGGAAACATGAATTTCTTTTAGCTGGTACAAGTACTTCCAGAAAATCGAGAAAAAAAAAACCAAAAATGCTGGCGTAGAAGAACGATATGGAAACGCGTATTCATTTAGCCATTATGGCGAACAGGAAGGATCGAGAAGCAGAGCTCGATTCAACTATGTATCCGCACGAAGACAGGGACTTGAGGGGCGATTTAAGAAGAAAGAGAGTGACTTCGCCCGCTTGAGAGTCCTTTCCAATAGTTGAGAGTGATTTGACCGTAAATAGCAGTCACTTTGCTCCCCGGAGCTTAGTATTATAAATCTTCTTTCAGTTCGTTTAGTGTCCATGGTGCCTATTCTTTCCTTTTTTCGTGGCACTCTCTATGCACTCATTGTATGGTGTATACAGTACATCCTTTCTTCTTTCAGTGATACCATCTGTTCCTAAGCGGATTTTAAACAAGAGAAATAGCGAAAAAAAGATGTATTCGTCCATTCGCTATAGTTAAAAGCAACGACAGATGAAATCGGAGTAGAGGGGATATTTTAACGATAGTCCCGACGGAAGTCAAGTCAGTAAACGCGCAATGGCGCTCAATAGTGGACCAGACTATGGAAAGAAAAGAAAAACACGACAATGACTCTAAATCTTACGGGTAGTGTTCGACACGAGATATTTTCCTTCATGTTTTCCTCTTACGCGAGTACATAAGTACAAATTTGCCCAAAATAGAGCAAGAAAATGAGCCGTCTTGTTCTCATTATATTTCCATAAATTCTACTTAATGGCTAGACAAAACTAGGGGGCTTCGCCCCCTGCTCGCTTCGCTCGCCAACCCCCGGGGCCGAGGCTAATTTCGGGCGCGGCCGAAATTTGGATACCCTTCGCTTGGGCTAAAAGTTTTTTCGGGCGTACCTATGACTTGAATTTAATCCCCCTCCTCATTCTTTTTCTTCCGTCTTGACAAAAGTTTTGGGCTTGGTTGGAATAAGTGGGCAAATAAAAATATTTACTCGGAAAATTTTATTGGGGTTGCCGGAGCATGACCCCACAGTACGATTCCATTCGTTTTGAACTTTTTAGTTGCTTTGATAAAGACATATTAATTCAAGGTTTTGTGAAATTAGTGTAAAAAAATGTTTCTTAGAAGAACCAATATGGGGGGTTTGGTTTGTATGGCAGCCCCATGACCCCATGGTCCGATTTGATTCAATCTTACATATACATTGTATCATCAATAGAAATACATTTGTGTGAAATTTGTTCGAAATTGGTGCACAAATAAAAATGTTTTTCTTAGAAGAACCTAATTTGGGGGGTTGGATTTGTATGATAGCCCCATGACCCCATGGTCCGATTTCATCCGTTCTTACATATGTTTTGTGTCAACAATAGAAATACATTTGTGTGAAATTTGGTTGAAATTGGTGCACAAATAAAAAAGTTTTTCTTAGAAGAACCTAATTTGGGGGTTAAGTTTGTATGGCAGCCCCATGACCCCATGGTCCGATTTGATCAATTCTTGCATATATTATGTGTTATGTATAGAAACACTTTTTTGTGGAATTTGGTTGAAATTGGTACACAAATAAAAAAGTTTTTGTTAGAAGAACTCAAATTGGGGAGCTAGGTTTGTATGGCAGCCCCATGACGCAGTGATCCAATTTGGGTGAATCAAACATACAAACAGCCTGCAACAATAAGAAGCACGTGTGCAAAATTTCAGCTTGCTAGCTTCAATACCCGCCGAGTAAAACGCGTCGCAACAGACAGACAGACAGACAGACAGACAGACAGACGGACATGCTCCAATCGACTCCCCAAGTCATGCTGATCATATATGTATACTTTTTGTATGGTCGGAGATGCTTCCTTTAATGCGTTACAAACTTAACTTAATATTAATTTGAAGTTTTTCGTGACATTCTATCAAAAGATATGACTGAATATAACTTTGTAGGGGAAGTAGGGGTGGGGGTAGTCGGACCTAATCCACTTTCCATCAACTCAAAGTATATGTCAGAATGAGACATTGATCAAAATTTCAAGTCGATAGCGATATTCTACCGAAAGTTATGGCCGAATTAAAATATCAAGGAGGGGTAGTTTGTATGGGAGGTAGGGGAACCCGTGGTCCGATTTGGCCCATTTTCAATACCGTCCAAGATTTTAGCAAAACAAACATTTGACCAAAATTTCAAACCGCTAGCTTCATTATTTCGGGAGTTATCGTGCTAACAGACAGACACACGGACAGACAGACAGACAGACAGACAGACAGACAGACAGACATGGCTTATTCGATTCAGGGACCGACCCTGATCATTTATATATATACTTTGCCATACCTCCGGTGGCTCCTTTGAGGTGTTACATAATATCGGCGTAACAAAAACAATATACCCTTTCACTCTATGAGCGAAGGGTATAAATATATTTTCCCAAAGCGAAAGAAACCATTCGGTCTGTTGTTTTATTAGTTTGTCCTGTCTTGGTTTTCTCTATGTTCTGATGTCAACTCTACTACGACAGTATTAGTGGGGTGAAATTTATATGATGAATTCGTATGATTGTATGGTTATGTCTTCGGGCAAATAAATTAGTGTCTTGTAAAAGTCAAGGTTAAAATATAGTGCGCCCGGTTTGGTGGTTGCTCTGGTGCTAAATTTTTGGAGGCGTCATTTTGGCTATAGCAATTCATAAAATGATACTTTCCAAAAAAAAGGCAAAATGCAGCATTAATTTCGGTTAAACGAAGCGAAAGCTGGACTTCCTACCCCATCGACTAGCTTGTTGGCCTCCAAGCCTTTCTCCACATTCCCGAAAAATAGAAAGATTTGTGGGAAATCCTCCAATAGAAGGATTTCCCTACGAGGTTTTAGGTCATGATGCGGCTTGTGCGAATAATCTAAAAATTAAAACGTCCACTGTCTAAACATTTTTATTTGATATAATCATAACGTCTGCTGGCGGACAACAATTTGTTCTTCTTTTGTTTCAAGAGACATATGTGACTCATACATGCGAATGTGGACGAATACAATGTAACATGTAACACAACGACAGTAAATATGTTATTAAAAATCAGAAGATGGCTTACATTTTTTTGGATATCAGACATATTTTTCCCTGTAACGTTCTCTTTAAAGGTCTATCCACACTTTCCAGTCATCAGTCACAGACTCAGTCATTTTCCATACAAGTTGATAGATTGTCAGTTAATTGATTGACTATGGCAATCTATTAACTTAACAGTCATTGCCAAAATCATATTTAGCCCCAGCTTTTCCGGCAAATAATAAAATCCAAAATAATACTTCGTTATTAATTTCGGAGCCTTCTTTATATAGGTATAGGATGACCAGACGTCCCCTTTTGGACATGTCCTGCATCTTCACTTTGTGTCCTCTTTTTGGTCCCGAATGTCCGTTCGAATAACAATCTATTTGAGCTTCATACTGATAAATAAATAAATAATTGAAAATAAAATAAAATGAAAAAATTTCCTAGCACAAATGAACAAAAATTGACGTGAATTGACAGTCTACGTCCTGCTTTGGTATAGTTTAGAAACAAATATGAAAACTCGAAAGATGTTTGACACGTTACGCCCTATCAATTAAGGTTCGTTCCAGATTTTTGAAAATGCTCATGATTCGGGGAGATTTTAGGAGCATAAAGGGTAAGGAATTTTTCCCAATAGTTACTTAAGTAGGTCCACATGGAGAGGTTTCATTATCAGTGGCGCCGAGCTTTGACGATAGTATTTCATTGAGGTTTGTCTGAAACGAACGAATATTGAATTCATTAAATCCTAGAAAACGAAAAATTCATCTTGAAAGTTTGATCTTAAAATATATTTTAATTGTTTTATTTTTATCTTTTCATAAAATATTTAATGCAATAAAAATACTTTAAGACTAGCCTAGGTCGAATATTAAATTTACAAGATTTATAAACTTTCAATTTGGCAATATTTTTTTTTTGACCTGGTTCGATTTATACAATTCATGCAAAGTATAATCTTTTAATTTAAATCGACGCATTTTTAGGCGTAGTTAATTTGACTGCTCCTTTTTTGGGGATGACCATCTGGCCACCCTAGCATTTTTCAATCAATCCAGTTATACAAAAAAAAGGCTCTGAGTTCGCAATTATAGAAATTTGCTGCTTGTTTACTTACTGGTGCTGCCATTAATTAGTGAGAAAAAGTGGTACTTTCTCCCGGTTTTTAATCCTGTCGGTTGTTGTTGGAAAAGTATGCTGTTGTCATTTTTTTAACAAATTTCAAGCTACCAAAAATCTGTTTGAACCAGATGTGTTTTGGTGTTGGTCAATTACACTTTGTGAGTTATATGTAGGACTGGTACAATCAGTGGCGTAACGTTTCAAAAAAAATCTTGTGTTCATAAACGAAATGAGGGCCCTCTGCACAATATAATACTATACTATTAGCCAACATTTTTGCCCACTATGGCTATTATTTGTATTACAGCGATTCGTATCCTCTTCTTTGGGCAGTGGCGTAGATAGCTTTTCGGAAAGGGAGGGGATCTGTGACTAGATTTTTTCTTAACAAGGAAAATGTAATTTAAAGGAGTACAGAAGATTGTAAATAATCTGAGTTCTTACACTGACTAGTTTTTGTACAAGAGAAATTTTTGTTAACAAAACTTAAGACCGAAACACATGGTGCAAACGAAAATTTTGACCAAAAGTACAAAGTCTGAAGAAAATTTTGTGCAGCCTGAGTCTACATAGTTTAATTAATCGATCGTACTGAACTTTTGTACAAAATTGTATGTAAAAATTTGTATCTGAATTGTTGTAAGAAATGCTAGTGCATTCAAATTTGTGTGGGGCTCCAAACTCATATTTCATTGCTTCGAAATTCAGTTTTAAATATCGCTTTTACATCCCTTATTAATGTTCCTCTCGTGTTAATTACGCAGTAGAAATATTGCTACTCGCATTGCTTTCGAAAATTTTAGGAATATTTTTTTGTTTTACTTAATTCAGTGCTGAAATTAAATTAATACCCTTTGTGTTACGATCACAGGGGCAAGATGTTCAACCTAAGGCGGATTCTGTTGATCGTCCCCTTATCTAGGCCACTGGATAGGAAAGTAAGGTTTACCTACCACCAGTAGCTGTTAAACTACCCAATAACAGTTTTTAAGAGAAATAAGTAAGTCCTAGCCCCCAGCAGCTGCACGTATTTTCAAAGTTCTAGTCATCGGCTCATTTACCGATCGGCACGCCATCCAGTGTGATTTTTGTTAAACTTATTTGATGATTGGAAGTTTTGCTAATTCCTTATTGTGAACTGCGTTTTAACATTTATAGGGGTCCACCTTTTCAACTGATAATGATGGGTTTGACCGAGTGTATCTTTTACGTTGAGTGTTTAACAGAACAACAGTTCCGCATAAAATATTCCGAATTTAATCAGGACGGGCAAATTTAACAGGCAATAGCAGCTTTAGGAGGGCCGAGCCGGACAAGCCCGGACCTCGTACTTGCTGGGGCCTCCCACCTTCCCACTAAAGCCACTAAAATGGCCCTTGATACTCTCGCTTGAAGCTGCTTCGTAGCAAAGAAGAGTACTTCTAACTTGTTCAACCGCTTCTATATTCCAATGACCCAACAAATTTGTTACTCTGCGTAACTACGCTAAGGGGCCCCTGATGGTTGGGGCCCGGGTTCCACCGAACACATGGAACACCGTACGTTACACCACTGGGTACAATCAAAATATTCCAGCTTCCGGCTTTACATTGACTATTGACACACCTTGAATAACTGCTACTCTAGGGCCAATAGGTTAGGTTAGGTTCAGGCGTCGCCAGGTCTACACCCAGCGCACTTAGACCAGAATTTGGTCCATTGTGGTACCACCGAGAAAATCGTGCCTCTACTAACCGCTTATAACAGGGAACCAGCCTGTACTAACAATATATCTATTGAGCAGTATTGGGATCACATCACGAAGGTCATCGGTATCATAAAAATTCCTTGCGCCTCCGTTTCTCGGACAGTGGCAAAGTAGGTGGTGCACACTCTCTTCCTCTTCTTCGACATCACAACTTCTGCAAAAGTCGATGTGAGGAATTCGGAGTCTTCTTGCGTTCTCTTCAATAGGGCAATGCCCCGTTATCACCCATACCACGTTGCAAGTATGCTTTCTGTCCAAAGAAAGTAGCATGTTAGAACGGATATTGTCCCGTTTTCTCTCATTAATTAACCTTGCGTTGGTCATTTGCTCTGCAGCATCTTCTATTATTGGTGCACAGTTGATAATAGGTATTTTCAAGTTGGCGCGGATGTCTTCAGCGTTACCTGCTGACGCATAGGTTAGGTTATAAGATTTAAAAAAATGTACATCCAGTTAAAGAAAATAGAAAACTTCTTAAATTTAAGTGCGAAACAATTCTAAATTCATTTCGAAATATTGTTAGTTTATTGTTTTAGCTTATAATTTAAAAAATAGAACGATTTGATATAAATTAATATCCTGTCGGTCCTTGCGGTTTGAAAGGCCGCAATCCTTAAACGCTATTATTGCACCTTGTTCTTCGACTGTAGGAGAAACGCCACGTGGCATGTTGCCACAAAAAAAAAAAAAATCTGAAACAACCAGTAATTTAAAAAATGTCTTCGTTAAGTTTCGTTTAGATGTTACCAGACTGTTTCCCACAAAAAAAAACACGAAACAAAAATACTTCCGGTGCGAGAAATTGAAAAATAACGGACGTGAACTTATAAATATTTCGCAACACTTAACGCACGATTCGGACACTATTGAGTCTTCAGTGAAACTGACGGTAATGATTTCTCCAAAGTAACTGTATTTCGAACCGGAAGTTTGTAAACAACATAATTAAAATCCTTTTTGAAATTTATAACGGTCCAGGAATTATTAAAATCGAAAAATGGTAGAATTTGTGTGTGAACTTATATTTATTTCGGTGGCTGTAATGTTGAAGAAGTGGCCCATCTCTCTAAGTAATGCGCGGCAATTCTCAATAGTTCTTGATGCGGTCAGCACTGAATCAAGTGATTGAATTGCAGACTGACTATCGGTAAATAAAAAGACGTCTTTACCAGTGACGACGTGGCAGCCCAACCAAGTGAGGGCTTTCAATATCGCTGTTACCTCCGCTTGGAGGACGCTACAGAAATTAGGAAGGCGGTAAGACAAATTGATATCCAATTGAGGAACGTCAAAGTGACATATCAACATTAAGAGCTTCTAAGAAAACTACGCGAATATAATCTGGAATTATTATAGTCATACTATTTCAACAGTGCGGATTCCCGAAGCAAAATAAACGTCCTGCTTGCCGGTACAGATGGAAACAAAGTCATCACTGTAAGTTATCTTACCTTTCGAAAATTTGTTTCCAAAACACCAACCCGCTGTCTGGCACTGATTCCGAATTCACCTTAACAATAACAATATAAACCATCGTCACTTGCATAAAGAACATCTCACATTAAATCGCCTTCGATCATCAACATATTAATTATCCTAAAAAATCAACATTATATTAAAACAACTCCAAAATATAATACAAAATATCACCATCAATTATTTTTGGCGGTAGCAAGGAACACCTGTCAACAACACCGACACGATCAACATAAAAATAGCAGACCGACACTCACTTGGGAACTAATCTACATTGTCGGCGAAAAATGAGTTCAACTTGTAATACGTGCAAAGAAATCATTGTAGATAAGAGTGACACTGTTGAATGCAATGTATGCAAAAAGCT
This sequence comes from Microchrysa polita, assembly GCA_949715475.1. Taxonomy (NCBI): domain Eukaryota; kingdom Metazoa; phylum Arthropoda; class Insecta; order Diptera; family Stratiomyidae; genus Microchrysa; species Microchrysa polita. The sequence goes on along the minus strand of OX454416.1, from coordinate 123,893,730 downwards.
ATCTCATTTCTACTGTATTGGTTACACAGAGGCAATCTTCAGACGTCTAAGCAAAGAGAGGAAAGACAGCCACCAGTGTAACAATTGCAAAAAATCTAATGAGTCTGTAGTTCCAATAACGCAAAGGGAGCTAACTTATAGAGAGGAGATTAAAGATTTGAAAAGTTTTTTTAAAAACGAATTGGAGGAGTATAAAAAGTCACTGGACTACTGTTGCTCCAAAATTGATGATTTTAGTCTCAAAATGGACAAATACGAGGAGAAAATCAACAACTTGAATAGTACCTGCGACACTCTTTCAGCGGAAAACAACCTTTTAAAGAAGCGAATAAATGAAATCTCCTATATAGTAAATCAAATGGAACAAGAAAAATTGGGTAACTATCTGGAAGTAGTAGGTGTTGTGGAATCACCCAATGAAAATATCCACGAAGTAATAAACAAAATCGGTGCACTAATTAAAGTTACACCCGAAAAACACAAACCAATTTCTATGAAACGACAACAGAAACAAAATGCTGAGAAATCCACACCAAGACCCATAGTATTATGTTTCAACTCCCGGGATGATCGTAACATATGGTTGAATTGCGCCCAATCGATGAAGTCCAGCTTAAAATGCAACAAATTACATGAAAGTTTCGCATCGACTAACTTTTACATAAATAGCTACCTTACTAATACGTTAAAAACATTATTATATAACACAAAACAATTTGCTAAAGAAAATAACTTTAAATATGTTTGGATTAAAAACGACAATATTTTAATTCGCAAATCAGAATCTTCTAAAGTCTATAAAATAAGAACAGTATCAGATTTAAGTTTGAATTTCTTAAAATAATCTTATTTATATTATTATCAAACTATTATAGTTCTCATTTTAACATGGATCATAGTAATAACATATTTGAAATTAATAGAGTTATCACAAAAAATATTGAAACTTCTGAGGATTGTAAAACTGTTTTGATTAACGAAAATCATAACGAGGGAATCCGAATTTTTCACTTAAACATAAGGAGTATCAAAAAGAACTTTGAAGAATTATTAATATTAATGCATGAACTTGATTTTAATATAGATATTATAGTCCTCACAGAGACCCAACATAGCAGCTACTCTACCAGCATCGAAACTCTTATTCCAATACTCCATATACCCAACTTCAGTATGCATTATACGAAAAATTGTCGAAATAAAAATGATGGTGTAATTGTTTATATGAAAAACTCTCTGAAATTCAGCTGTATAGAATTAACACCATATGAAATTACTGGATTTCATATAAGCGTGAATCTTTCAAAAAACGAGACAGTAAATATTTATGCCATCTATAAATCACCTTCAGTGGATAGTAACGAATTCATTAATAAGCTATATGTAAATATTCCACACAAAAGCAATTCGAAATTCGATATAGTAATAGGTGACATAAATATTGATATGCTCGATAATTCTCCCATTAGCAATGAATACATAACATCATTAAATAGTCTTGGCTTCACGTCCCTTATTAACAATATAACAAGAGCAGATAATAGTAGTGGATCATGCATAGATCATATATGGATAAAACAGAATGAAAACCCTTTGAACAACAGCAATATTATTCCTATAATTTTACAGAATACGATAACTGATCATTATAGCACTATAGCAAAAATTATTTTTAAACATATCAAATATGTAAAGAAAAATTTAGTAACCATAACGAAAACAAATTACGAAGGTTTACGAACAAAAATTATGAATATTAACTGGGAAGAAGTGATCAACGAAAACGACACTCCAAATATATCAGCTGATAAATTTATAGCAACACTTAAAAGAGCAATAGAACTTTGTACCACTAAAAGCCAATACGAAAAAAAGTTTAGCCCCTTAAAACCTTGGTTAACAGTAGGCATCATTAAGTCAATTAGAACCCGAGATAAAATAAAGCAGCGATTAAATAAGGAGCCTTTCAATACAAACCTTTTTGCTTACTACAAAAAATATAGAAATAAAATTAATACATTAAAAAGAAAAGCAAAAGAAAATTATTACGAAACCGAATTAAAAAACGACATAAACAACAAGAAATTGTGGAAAATAGTCAACAATTTAAGAAATTGTCCTATGAGCGACTCTAATATACCACTAGGAATTCTAAACAGTTGCTATCCCAAAGAAATTCAAACCAATGAATTACTAGCTAATCATTTCAATAAAGCATTTATAAACACAGGAATAAATACCTTTCCAAATTATTGTCCCGACCTAGAACTAGAGGCAGAAAATAGCTCAACAATGATTGAAGCAAACCTACACTTTACAAAAATAACTGAACAAGAAATAGTTGAATCAATAAAAGATTTAAAGATAACCTCCTCTTCCGGCTGGGATGGCATAAGCTCTGCTCACTTGAGAAGTCTACAACACGAAATTAAACTCCCTCTAGCTAAATTATTGAATAGGTGCTTGAAAACGGGTGTTTTTCCCAACGCCTTTAAGAAAGCGATCGTAATTCCGGTCTTCAAACATGGAAAAAAGAGCGATATTACCAACTATCGCCCGATCTCTATTCTACCTTGCTTAGCCAAAATCTTTGAAAAATGTATCAAGAAACGACTAACTAAATTTCTTACAGAAAATGATATAATATCCACCAAACAGTATGGCTTTCGACAGGGACTTAGTACAGAAGATGCTGTAATTAGGGTAACAAGTTACTTACATGAGGAATTAGATAGAAACAATAAGCCTATTGCCGTGTTTATGGATTTATCCAAGGCATTTGACACTATAGACTGTCAAATTTTATTAAGTAAACTAAGGAAAATAGGAGTGTATGGAAAACCATTGAAACTACTAAATTCTTACCTAGAGTATAGGCAACAAAGAGTGAGAATCCAAGAGTTCTATAGTGAGTGGAAATTTAACGACAATATAGGCCTTCCGCAAGGGACTGTATTATCTCCCATTCTTTACAACATCTATGTAAACGACCTATCTAATTTTTCCCACGACAAATGTACAATCGTTTCTTACGCTGACGATACAGTACTATTAAGTTCATCTTCCTCTTGGAATCAAACTCTAAGCACAGTGCAATCTGCAATGATGAAAATAAAGAAGTGGTTATACAAACATCGTCTGAAACTTAACATACAAAAAACCAAGGCAATTGCATTTTCATTGACTTCTGCAACCCAACCATCTTTTGAGTCTATCCAACTTATTCATTCCAACATCCCAAGCCATTTTGAACCTAATCAAAATCAGGAAGACATAAAATTTGTCACTGAAATTACCTATTTAGGATTAGTAATAGACAAACATCTCAGATGGAATGGCCATGCTGAACATATAAATAAAAAAATTAGACAGACCTTCGTAATTTGGAATACACTTAGTAAACTACTAACGCTCAGACAATTGAGAAACATTTATTTTGCTTTGATTCAGTCATCGCTACAATACTGTATAGCTGTCTGGGGAGGAACATTTAATATCCATCTTGAAAACCTAAATGTAACTCATCGAAGCATTTTAAAAAATATATTTTCTCTGCCGAGACTATTTCCGACATCAAATCTGTTTAATATAGCGAATGTGTTAAGTTTGAAACAACTATATATTAAATCGACAATATTTTACACCTACAAACACCATGTAATCGCACCAATCCACGACAGAACCACTCGTTATAATGTCAGAAGACTTCCTATTCCTTTTTGTCATAAAACACATACCCAAAGATACCTATCCTTTCAAGGCCCGAGTAGTTTTAATTCACTTCCTGCTGAGATTCGTAATATTAGTTCGCCTAGTCTGTTTAAATTAACAATAAAAAAATGGCTCCTTAGTTTAAGATTAGAAGAATTCGATAATATATTTTATTTTTGTAATTAAATTATCTAATTATATTATATATGTACAGTTAAGCCAATATTAAATGAATTATAATCCCAAATACGAATCTAAATATGAATTACACGTTTATATATGTAAATATAAAAAAAATTGATATGTTGATTTTATAATAACTGAATCATCCCATCACAAGCATTCGCTTTTAGGGAGATTACTACACAAAGAAATTGTAACTTGAGAAATGTATTAACTAAAATAATATTGTGAATAAAACTGTTGAAATTGAAATTGAAAATTGAAATTGAAATTCATCTGACGGAATTCCTATACCAACTTCCGCATCCGTCTTGAAGGCGTCAGTATAGATTGCAATGAATCCACTGACCAGGTGCCTGTTACTATCCCAAGATTCCCTTGACGGGATCAAGCTGCAATGGTTCCTACCAAAAAAATGATTGGGAACCATGTAGGGGCAGGTTAAAGTTTCGAAGTATCTACGAGTGCCCATAATCCAGCGCTCGACATAGGCCAGTTTCACGTAGGCATAAGGCCGTGTATGCAGCCATCCGTTGACTAAAAACGTCCAATGGGAGCAGTCTCAGCACCATATCTAATCCGAATGAAGGTGTCGTTCGAAAAGCTCCTGTTATGAGAAGAGAAGCCAACATTTGAACTTTAGCCAGCAACTTATAATAGGTATCATCACTCAGTTTCATCCACCACACACTAACTCCGTAAAGCACTACAGGCCGCACAATAACGATATACATCCAATATACTACTTTTGGCTGTAGGCCCCAAGTCTTACCGATAGCTCTCCTGCTCTCCTCTTCGATGTTGGGCTTCCATTTTAATTTCTTATCTATAAATCAGACCCAGAAATTTCCCCCTGTCAGAAAACTCAAGTTGAACGCCTCCCAGTCTAGGGAGGTTAATAGTAGGAATCGTCTGTCTTCTTGTAAAGAGGACTAATTCCGTTTTGAATGGATTAATTCCGACGCCACTAAGATTTGCCCAATCCGTTAGGATAGTCAGGGCGTTCTCTGATAGCCCGCTAAGAATGTCAGGAAACTTACCCCTAATAGCAATAGCAATGTCATCAGCGTAAGCAATGACTTTGCATCCGATTTCTTCCAAGTTCAGAAGTAATTGATTTCTCGTTATATTCCAAAATAAAGGAGAGAGAACCCCTCCTTGTGGTGTACCTCTAGAAACATATCTACATACAGACAAAGTACCCAAATTACTGTGAATGCGCCTAGAGATGAGTTACGTATTCACGAGGGAGCAAATTGGGTCTTCAACCTGTAGATTACGAAGAGCATCTGTTATCACACTGGGTTTTATATTGTTAAAAGCCGCCTCAATACCTAGAAACACCACCACTCTAGGGCCAATAGAAAGGGCTATATTTTGAGTGATTTCACCTTTTCTGTTATAAGCTATAGCCATAAAATGACTTGTTAACCGGAACCGGAACCGAACCGGTTTTGACATTCCTACCATTAATCTATGCTATTCATAGAGAATACACAGGTGGGCAAAGTCGGCGAGGTCACTTTCGAATTTTCCATTTTTTCTAACGTAGCTCGTTTGCTCAGAAAAAACTCGTTCGCCCACTCCTGCAAGTTACTCATCGAAACCATTTTTCATTCAGAAATTTCACTCAACGGATGTACGAGTATTGTCATTTCCCCGATACAAAATTTCCGTTTGAGTGAAATTTCGGAATGGCAAATGTTTTCGATGAATAACTTTTTCTGCAGAGTTGGGCGATTTCCATTGAAGAATTGGCGGCCGTATGAGCATTTTTACTGGGTGAGATTACGAAACAAACCGCAGTTGCGTATTGTCCGCAAACATGTTTGCCGTTCTGATCCCCTAACTGCCATTTTGCGGATCAGAAATAATCTCCGACTCTTCTCGTTAAGTTATGGAATATGTAAACGAAAAGAACCGGAGATTATTTCTGATCCGCAAAATGGCAGTTAGGGGATCAGAACGGCAAACATGTTTGAGGAACATACGCAACTGTTTTGTTTCGTAACCTCACCCATTGATTACGCAAACATCCAGTGGGTCACAGTGGGATTCGAACCCACGCTCCGGTAACTCAGGGATAGTGTCATCTGAGCCACCGAATGCTCCTTAAGTTTTTCGAATTTTTCTCCGATTATAAAACACATCCGGGACCGAAGAAGGTATAGTCTTCTTTTATTTTTTGGTCATATGAAACGATATCAACCACTGGACAGTTGTTAACCAGTTTTTCTTTCGGTTTTTCTATTTTCCGGTTTTGAATCCGGTCCGTTGTTCAGTTTTTCGGGTCTAACCAGAATTTCATGCTCCTGAAAATTTTGAGTGATTTCACCCTTTTTGTCATTCATAAGCTAGTCATAAGGCAAAATGACTCGTTTACCCGAAAAACCGGTACTTTCCCTCTAGGAAAATGCACCAAACCGGCTATTCATTGAGCCTTCACAGGTGTGCGAAGTAGGCGAAATCAAATATTCAGCCATATCTTTTTATAGAATGTCGCGAAAAACTTCAAATTAGTATCAAATGGTAGCCGTTCGATGCCTTGATAAGATGATAAAGATGTGTCAGGTCCGACCCATCTACCCCTCCCTCCCCTACAAAAAATATGAAATTGAATATTTTTTGGTTTTGTGTGCCTTCTAGGTCTGTACATGGGTATACACTCATCGTGCTATTCGCACGATTAGAACTCGGTCTCGTTTACAATTGATTGTAAAAAACAAGACTCAAGATCTTCTTCCTGCCTCGTTCTTTATACCGCTCCATGGTTTCGCGTTGCTCGACCTGTGGTGCAGGCACATCGCCCGTTTTGGCGGTAATATCTCAGCATATTTCTACAGGCAGCTCTATCTTGGATCGTGTCATCGTCGAGACCAATGACCAATGCGTTGTTGTTGCTTGTTGCTGCAAAACAAGACTCAAAATATTGTAGGAGAACTTGTAGGTCCAACCATTCGTTATTCGTTATTTTGTGTTGCCGGCAAGAACTAGCTTTGTGGAGTCATCAAGGTAAAGTGTAGATATTTTGCTGTCCTCGCCGATGAAACCACATATGTTAGTGGAATTGTGCGATTTACGCTGTGTGCGGTAAGTTAAAAAAAAATTGAAGTGAATACTCAATTCAAGAAGATATTTAAAAATATGTTCCTGTTGATGATATGGCAAAGGCCTGGCAAATACCATAGTTAGTAAGTACCTTAGTACAGACCATGGGATTGATGTTTTGCACCTACATAATTTTTTTTATATTAAAATTTTAGTCAATTTTTGTCACTTTTTCCGCATTAATTTAAAGGATGTGCAGGTGAAGTTACACCCCAAGCCATTTCATTGCGCAAAGCACAGCCTAAATTTGGCCGTCATGGATGCTTGCGACATCGTGCCTATCAGAAATTTCGTTGCAACAATTAAGTCCGACATTATTTTTTCTCGCCGATCTACGAAAGGTGGTTGTATTTAGTAACGAAAATTAAGGAATCTCGACCAAATACAAATCAAACTCGCTTACTGAAGTTTGCGAAACGCATTGGGTAGCACATCTCGACACCTTGCAACTCTTTTCGGACGTATATGGAAGTATTTGTTTGGCACTGGAAGAATGCACAAACTAAAAAGGCTGAAGGAGTTCAACCGCATTCATTACAGTCAGCAATTACAACACCTGAGCTACGCCGAAAATGAAAGTTGCATTAGGAGTTTTGAAGCCCGTCTTCAATTTTTCAGACTGAGATTTAAGCTTTTGCGTCAGATATGCAAGTGACTTGAAAGAGGAAATCAACGAAATGCGACGAATATCGGATGCATTATTTTACAGTATTTCGAGGCCGATGTGAAAACAGCTGAAGAGGTCGGATTCGAAATCAGAGTCCCCCGAGCTACTAAAATACAAATATAAAAGAAAAGTCTGAAAGTTGTCCAGAAAAATATTATCGGCAATTTGTGTTGATTCCTTTGGTAGACCACAATCTAAGCGAATTGGACTCTAGATTTCTTAGGCTACATTTTATTAAAAATTCAAGATCTTCTGCCAATAAATTCGGCTAAGATGTCATCAGAAGGGAAGGTAAGGTAAGGTACTGTAAGGAATTTCGATATTCAGCGGTAGTATCGCGTATCGCGTCTAGCGAAAAGTTGGAAGCTGAGCTGACAATGTGGAAACGGTATGAACATTTGACCTAAAAGGACTAACTACTGGAATTCTGAAAAATAAAAATCAAAATTATTTCCGATATTGTTTAAAAATATCGGAGGAAACTCAACCGAAAAGTTTGGTGGAAACATTCAACATTTGCAACCAGGAGTTTTATACAACGGTCCACCGATATCTTCAGCTAGCAGCAACTCTACCGGTTTCTGCTACACCCAATGAAATATCGTTTTCGACTCTTTGAAGATTGAAAACTTATTTAAGAAATTCTACTTAACAGAACAGATTAAATGGTTTGGCTCTATTGAATGTTAATCTAAATTTAGAAGTACCCATAATTAGATTTGGGAACTTATAGCAAACATGTTGAGGAGAATGAATATTGTTTTTTAAATAGATATCATAAATCAAAATTTGTATGTGGATTTAACCCCCCATAGAAGCATGACAATATCAACCATTTAGGTTGGCTAAACCCTCAATATCTTCACAACTACACTAACAAGGATACTCAAATAAAAAGAGATTTTCATTGCCGACTCACTACCATTAAAATTAAATCAAACAGCAATACAATCCGATAAACGGGTTTTTACAGACCTCCAAAATCTACCTTTTATCATTTTATTTAACGCGCAAGTGTACCTCAACGCAAGTGTCGCTACGCCTTAATTTGGGTACAGTCTTGGGTCCAAGTAAATGTCGTGCAATAGCCGGCTCTTCGACGTAAATCGTCCCAGAGCTACCCGTTGTTAAAACAGCCAAGAGCTGCCAAGACTCCCTTCGATTCAAGAGAAAAAAAATCTCCTGAATCACTACAACAACAACAACAACCGAAAAGCTCGAAGACCGACAAATGAATTGGTATTGCCATGTTCAACGGCGTCCGCCTGAGAACCCCGCAAAGAAAGCGATATCGATGGAAGTTCCACTTGATGGACCCAAGGCCAGAGGCAGACCGAAGAACACCTGGATCTGTCAAATGCAAAAGCAACAACAACGCATTGGTCTCGGCGACGACACGATCCAAGATAGAGCTGCCTGTAGAAATATGCTGAGAAATTATCGCCAAAACGGGCGATGTGCCTACACCGCAGGTCGAGCAACGCGAAAACATGGAGCGGTATAAAAAACGAGGCAAGGAAGAAGAAGAAGACTATATCGGAAAAGGCGGAAGGAGAGGACGCGGAAGACTCCGAAAACGAAGCCGCTCCTTTGCCTACGCACCATTGAACACCAATGGTCAATGTTGAATCTCAAAGAAAAAATGTAGATTTGTCAAATTGGGAGTTGAAATTTAGCGGCCAAGTTCCGTATTCTGTTAACAGTTTTTTGGAAAGAGCCGAAGAATTACGGATATCAAGAGGCTTGTCAAAAAATCATTTATTCAAATCGGTGGTGAAATTGTTTGAGGATGAGGCTCTCATTTGGTTCAGAGCTAAAAGAACGTCAATCCAAAGCTGGGACTCTTTGGCTAACGAGCTGAATTTCTTCCTGCGGATTATGACGACCGACTCATGGAGGAGATAAAAGATCGTACACATGGTCGCGATCAGTCGCTAGGGGTGTACATCGCATTTATGCATTATCGGAATCGGAAAACGTAGAAATTGTTAACGCAAAAGAAGCTTAAGTTTCATTCAAATGTGACGAGTATTGCAATTTTGCCCGCGCCCGAAATTAGCCTCGGTCTCGTTATATATAAGATTCAGCAGAGAAAGAGTTCGGTAACGGGTAAAGTTTTGGTAGCATTTACAGTGTATTTCTAGTGAATTTCGTTCGATGAATGCAGCCATTGCCAAAGCCGTTGTTTTCCAATCATGAGTTACTGAACTGAAACACTTTTGTCATCAATTCACTTGAAAATCTAATTCAATTTAGTGATATTGTCACAATGCAGCTGTAGCCATTCATTCTCTATGAGAATTGCCACAGAGATATTAATTCTGACACCGTTCCATTTCTTTCCTATTGTGGTGGTGTCACCGTCTAATTCCTGCAGCAATTTTAGCGCAATGATAAATCCCTTAAAAAAACACACAGATAATTGAAAATTGAAAAAAAGCACATCGCATAATATATCTTTCTCCTCTCTAGAACGTAAGCTTGAAAGTATGTACATATGTAGACGAAAATGAAAAACGGTAGTATAACGTCTGAAAATTGCAATATCTCCGTTTCCATGGAATCTGACAAGGACACGTGAAATTGAATTGGATAAGCTTAGCCAGCAAATGTCACACAGACAAAAACAGCAGAATGAAAGGATCATATTTCACTTGAAATGAAGTGCCAGAGATCTACTCCGCGCCGGAGACATCGGATAGAGAAAACACAATTTGTGGTTAGTTGAGATTTCACGTGCACAAAGACGAAATATTCAATAAAGTGAATTCTTGATGTCATAGTTACGTACCATTTGCCGTAATTGATTCGTTTTCTAAACGAAATTCAAGTAGAGCATGAAATGAAATGGTGATGCAATGGTTTTTGAAATTATTTGAAATTAAATGTTGCTACGGGATTTCATTATATTCCCAATAAATTAGTCTCATATTGAAAGTGAAAAAAAAAGGACTTGAGTAAATGCAATAGCCAAATAGGATGATAGAAATACCTAAATCAAAAGCTTTTGTTTAATCATTGGCGTTTTTAAGTCCTTCCTGAATTCCCTGAATACGTCATGTTTTCGTAGAAATGTTCTGTGCAATCAAGCCGGGCCCCATAAATAAAATATAAGACACCTGTACTTTTCAAATTGTCTTCTACAAAGTGCCGGCCCAAATGTTGCCTTTTGCCATTATCCCGAATGAGGCCGAGGCGGAAACATGAATTTCTTTTAGCTGGTACAAGTACTTCCAGAAAATCGAGAAAAAAAAAACCAAAAATGCTGGCGTAGAAGAACGATATGGAAACGCGTATTCATTTAGCCATTATGGCGAACAGGAAGGATCGAGAAGCAGAGCTCGATTCAACTATGTATCCGCACGAAGACAGGGACTTGAGGGGCGATTTAAGAAGAAAGAGAGTGACTTCGCCCGCTTGAGAGTCCTTTCCAATAGTTGAGAGTGATTTGACCGTAAATAGCAGTCACTTTGCTCCCCGGAGCTTAGTATTATAAATCTTCTTTCAGTTCGTTTAGTGTCCATGGTGCCTATTCTTTCCTTTTTTCGTGGCACTCTCTATGCACTCATTGTATGGTGTATACAGTACATCCTTTCTTCTTTCAGTGATACCATCTGTTCCTAAGCGGATTTTAAACAAGAGAAATAGCGAAAAAAAGATGTATTCGTCCATTCGCTATAGTTAAAAGCAACGACAGATGAAATCGGAGTAGAGGGGATATTTTAACGATAGTCCCGACGGAAGTCAAGTCAGTAAACGCGCAATGGCGCTCAATAGTGGACCAGACTATGGAAAGAAAAGAAAAACACGACAATGACTCTAAATCTTACGGGTAGTGTTCGACACGAGATATTTTCCTTCATGTTTTCCTCTTACGCGAGTACATAAGTACAAATTTGCCCAAAATAGAGCAAGAAAATGAGCCGTCTTGTTCTCATTATATTTCCATAAATTCTACTTAATGGCTAGACAAAACTAGGGGGCTTCGCCCCCTGCTCGCTTCGCTCGCCAACCCCCGGGGCCGAGGCTAATTTCGGGCGCGGCCGAAATTTGGATACCCTTCGCTTGGGCTAAAAGTTTTTTCGGGCATACCTATGACTTGAATTTAATCCCCCTCCTCATTCTTTTTCTTCCGTCTTGACAAAAGTTTTGGGCTTGGTTGGAATAAGTGGGCAAATAAAAATATTTACTCGGAAAATTTTATTGGGGTTGCCGGAGCATGACCCCACAGTACGATTCCATTCGTTTTGAACTTTTTAGTTGCTTTGATAAAGACATATTAATTCAAGGTTTTGTGAAATTAGTGTAAAAAAATGTTTCTTAGAAGAACCAATATGGGGGGTTTGGTTTGTATGGCAGCCCCATGACCCCATGGTCCGATTTGATTCAATCTTACATATACATTGTATCATCAATAGAAATACATTTGTGTGAAATTTGTTCGAAATTGGTGCACAAATAAAAATGTTTTTCTTAGAAGAACCTAATTTGGGGGGTTGGATTTGTATGATAGCCCCATGACCCCATGGTCCGATTTCATCCGTTCTTACATATGTTTTGTGTCAACAATAGAAATACATTTGTGTGAAATTTGGTTGAAATTGGTGCACAAATAAAAAAGTTTTTCTTAGAAGAACCTAATTTGGGGGTTAAGTTTGTATGGCAGCCCCATGACCCCATGGTCCGATTTGATCAATTCTTGCATATATTATGTGTTATGTATAGAAACACTTTTTTGTGGAATTTGGTTGAAATTGGTACACAAATAAAAAAGTTTTTGTTAGAAGAACTCAAATTGGGGAGCTAGGTTTGTATGGCAGCCCCATGACGCAGTGATCCAATTTGGGTGAATCAAACATACAAACAGCCTGCAACAATAAGAAGCACGTGTGCAAAATTTCAGCTTGCTAGCTTCAATACCCGCCGAGTAAAACGCGTCGCAACAGACAGACAGACAGACAGACAGACAGACAGACGGACATGCTCCAATCGACTCCCCAAGTCATGCTGATCATATATGTATACTTTTTGTATGGTCGGAGATGCTTCCTTTAATGCGTTACAAACTTAACTTAATATTAATTTGAAGTTTTTCGTGACATTCTATCAAAAGATATGACTGAATATAACTTTGTAGGGGAAGTAGGGGTGGGGGTAGTCGGACCTAATCCACTTTCCATCAACTCAAAGTATATGTCAGAATGAGACATTGATCAAAATTTCAAGTCGATAGCGATATTCTACCGAAAGTTATGGCCGAATTAAAATATCAAGGAGGGGTAGTTTGTATGGGAGGTAGGGGAACCCGTGGTCCGATTTGGCCCATTTTCAATACCGTCCAAGATTTTAGCAAAACAAACATTTGACCAAAATTTCAAACCGCTAGCTTCATTATTTCGGGAGTTATCGTGCTAACAGACAGACACACGGACAGACAGACAGACAGACAGACAGACAGACAGACAGACATGGCTTATTCGATTCAGGGACCGACCCTGATCATTTATATATATACTTTGCCATACCTCCGGTGGCTCCTTTGAGGTGTTACATAATATCGGCGTAACAAAAACAATATACCCTTTCACTCTATGAGCGAAGGGTATAAATATATTTTCCCAAAGCGAAAGAAACCATTCGGTCTGTTGTTTTATTAGTTTGTCCTGTCTTGGTTTTCTCTATGTTCTGATGTCAACTCTACTACGACAGTATTAGTGGGGTGAAATTTATATGATGAATTCGTATGATTGTATGGTTATGTCTTCGGGCAAATAAATTAGTGTCTTGTAAAAGTCAAGGTTAAAATATAGTGCGCCCGGTTTGGTGGTTGCTCTGGTGCTAAATTTTTGGAGGCGTCATTTTGGCTATAGCAATTCATAAAATGATACTTTCCAAAAAAAAGGCAAAATGCAGCATTAATTTCGGTTAAACGAAGCGAAAGCTGGACTTCCTACCCCATCGACTAGCTTGTTGGCCTCCAAGCCTTTCTCCACATTCCCGAAAAATAGAAAGATTTGTGGGAAATCCTCCAATAGAAGGATTTCCCTACGAGGTTTTAGGTCATGATGCGGCTTGTGCGAATAATCTAAAAATTAAAACGTCCACTGTCTAAACATTTTTATTTGATATAATCATAACGTCTGCTGGCGGACAACAATTTGTTCTTCTTTTGTTTCAAGAGACATATGTGACTCATACATGCGAATGTGGACGAATACAATGTAACATGTAACACAACGACAGTAAATATGTTATTAAAAATCAGAAGATGGCTTACATTTTTTTGGATATCAGACATATTTTTCCCTGTAACGTTCTCTTTAAAGGTCTATCCACACTTTCCAGTCATCAGTCACAGACTCAGTCATTTTCCATACAAGTTGATAGATTGTCAGTTAATTGATTGACTATGGCAATCTATTAACTTAACAGTCATTGCCAAAATCATATTTAGCCCCAGCTTTTCCGGCAAATAATAAAATCCAAAATAATACTTCGTTATTAATTTCGGAGCCTTCTTTATATAGGTATAGGATGACCAGACGTCCCCTTTTGGACATGTCCTGCATCTTCACTTTGTGTCCTCTTTTTGGTCCCGAATGTCCGTTCGAATAACAATCTATTTGAGCTTCATACTGATAAATAAATAAATAATTGAAAATAAAATAAAATGAAAAAATTTCCTAGCACAAATGAACAAAAATTGACGTGAATTGACAGTCTACGTCCTGCTTTGGTATAGTTTAGAAACAAATATGAAAACTCGAAAGATGTTTGACACGTTACGCCCTATCAATTAAGGTTCGTTCCAGATTTTTGAAAATGCTCATGATTCGGGGAGATTTTAGGAGCATAAAGGGTAAGGAATTTTTCCCAATAGTTACTTAAGTAGGTCCACATGGAGAGGTTTCATTATCAGTGGCGCCGAGCTTTGACGATAGTATTTCATTGAGGTTTGTCTGAAACGAACGAATATTGAATTCATTAAATCCTAGAAAACGAAAAATTCATCTTGAAAGTTTGATCTTAAAATATATTTTAATTGTTTTATTTTTATCTTTTCATAAAATATTTAATGCAATAAAAATACTTTAAGACTAGCCTAGGTCGAATATTAAATTTACAAGATTTATAAACTTTCAATTTGGCAATATTTTTTTTTTGACCTGGTTCGATTTATACAATTCATGCAAAGTATAATCTTTTAATTTAAATCGACGCATTTTTAGGCGTAGTTAATTTGACTGCTCCTTTTTTGGGGATGACCATCTGGCCACCCTAGCATTTTTCAATCAATCCAGTTATACAAAAAAAAGGCTCTGAGTTCGCAATTATAGAAATTTGCTGCTTGTTTACTTACTGGTGCTGCCATTAATTAGTGAGAAAAAGTGGTACTTTCTCCCGGTTTTTAATCCTGTCGGTTGTTGTTGGAAAAGTATGCTGTTGTCATTTTTTTAACAAATTTCAAGCTACCAAAAATCTGTTTGAACCAGATGTGTTTTGGTGTTGGTCAATTACACTTTGTGAGTTATATGTAGGACTGGTACAATCAGTGGCGTAACGTTTCAAAAAAAATCTTGTGTTCATAAACGAAATGAGGGCCCTCTGCACAATATAATACTATACTATTAGCCAACATTTTTGCCCACTATGGCTATTATTTGTATTACAGCGATTCGTATCCTCTTCTTTGGGCAGTGGCGTAGATAGCTTTTCGGAAAGGGAGGGGATCTGTGACTAGATTTTTTCTTAACAAGGAAAATGTAATTTAAAGGAGTACAGAAGATTGTAAATAATCTGAGTTCTTACACTGACTAGTTTTTGTACAAGAGAAATTTTTGTTAACAAAACTTAAGACCGAAACACATGGTGCAAACGAAAATTTTGACCAAAAGTACAAAGTCTGAAGAAAATTTTGTGCAGCCTGAGTCTACATAGTTTAATTAATCGATCGTACTGAACTTTTGTACAAAATTGTATGTAAAAATTTGTATCTGAATTGTTGTAAGAAATGCTAGTGCATTCAAATTTGTGTGGGGCTCCAAACTCATATTTCATTGCTTCGAAATTCAGTTTTAAATATCGCTTTTACATCCCTTATTAATGTTCCTCTCGTGTTAATTACGCAGTAGAAATATTGCTACTCGCATTGCTTTCGAAAATTTTAGGAATATTTTTTTGTTTTACTTAATTCAGTGCTGAAATTAAATTAATACCCTTTGTGTTACGATCACAGGGGCAAGATGTTCAACCTAAGGCGGATTCTGTTGATCGTCCCCTTATCTAGGCCACTGGATAGGAAAGTAAGGTTTACCTACCACCAGTAGCTGTTAAACTACCCAATAACAGTTTTTAAGAGAAATAAGTAAGTCCTAGCCCCCAGCAGCTGCACGTATTTTCAAAGTTCTAGTCATCGGCTCATTTACCGATCGGCACGCCATCCAGTGTGATTTTTGTTAAACTTATTTGATGATTGGAAGTTTTGCTAATTCCTTATTGTGAACTGCGTTTTAACATTTATAGGGGTCCACCTTTTCAACTGATAATGATGGGTTTGACCGAGTGTATCTTTTACGTTGAGTGTTTAACAGAACAACAGTTCCGCATAAAATATTCCGAATTTAATCAGGACGGGCAAATTTAACAGGCAATAGCAGCTTTAGGAGGGCCGAGCCGGACAAGCCCGGACCTCGTACTTGCTGGGGCCTCCCACCTTCCCACTAAAGCCACTAAAATGGCCCTTGATACTCTCGCTTGAAGCTGCTTCGTAGCAAAGAAGAGTACTTCTAACTTGTTCAACCGCTTCTATATTCCAATGACCCAACAAATTTGTTACTCTGCGTAACTACGCTAAGGGGCCCCTGATGGTTGGGGCCCGGGTTCCACCGAACACATGGAACACCGTACGTTACACCACTGGGTACAATCAAAATATTCCAGCTTCCGGCTTTACATTGACTATTGACACACCTTGAATAACTGCTACTCTAGGGCCAATAGGTTAGGTTAGGTTCAGGCGTCGCCAGGTCTACACCCAGCGCACTTAGACCAGAATTTGGTCCATTGTGGTACCACCGAGAAAATCGTGCCTCTACTAACCGCTTATAACAGGGAACCAGCCTGTACTAACAATATATCTATTGAGCAGTATTGGGATCACATCACGAAGGTCATCGGTATCATAAAAATTCCTTGCGCCTCCGTTTCTCGGACAGTGGCAAAGTAGGTGGTGCACACTCTCTTCCTCTTCTTCGACATCACAACTTCTGCAAAAGTCGATGTGAGGAATTCGGAGTCTTCTTGCGTTCTCTTCAATAGGGCAATGCCCCGTTATCACCCATACCACGTTGCAAGTATGCTTTCTGTCCAAAGAAAGTAGCATGTTAGAACGGATATTGTCCCGTTTTCTCTCATTAATTAACCTTGCGTTGGTCATTTGCTCTGCAGCATCTTCTATTATTGGTGCACAGTTGATAATAGGTATTTTCAAGTTGGCGCGGATGTCTTCAGCGTTACCTGCTGACGCATAGGTTAGGTTATAAGATTTAAAAAAATGTACATCCAGTTAAAGAAAATAGAAAACTTCTTAAATTTAAGTGCGAAACAATTCTAAATTCATTTCGAAATATTGTTAGTTTATTGTTTTAGCTTATAATTTAAAAAATAGAACGATTTGATATAAATTAATATCCTGTCGGTCCTTGCGGTTTGAAAGGCCGCAATCCTTAAACGCTATTATTGCACCTTGTTCTTCGACTGTAGGAGAAACGCCACGTGGCATGTTGCCACAAAAAAAAAAAAAATCTGAAACAACCAGTAATTTAAAAAATGTCTTCGTTAAGTTTCGTTTAGATGTTACCAGACTGTTTCCCACAAAAAAAAACACGAAACAAAAATACTTCCGGTGCGAGAAATTGAAAAATAACGGACGTGAACTTATAAATATTTCGCAACACTTAACGCACGATTCGGACACTATTGAGTCTTCAGTGAAACTGACGGTAATGATTTCTCCAAAGTAACTGTATTTCGAACCGGAAGTTTGTAAACAACATAATTAAAATCCTTTTTGAAATTTATAACGGTCCAGGAATTATTAAAATCGAAAAATGGTAGAATTTGTGTGTGAACTTATATTTATTTCGGTGGCTGTAATGTTGAAGAAGTGGCCCATCTCTCTAAGTAATGCGCGGCAATTCTCAATAGTTCTTGATGCGGTCAGCACTGAATCAAGTGATTGAATTGCAGACTGACTATCGGTAAATAAAAAGACGTCTTTACCAGTGACGACGTGGCAGCCCAACCAAGTGAGGGCTTTCAATATCGCTGTTACCTCCGCTTGGAGGACGCTACAGAAATTAGGAAGGCGGTAAGACAAATTGATATCCAATTGAGGAACGTCAAAGTGACATATCAACATTAAGAGCTTCTAAGAAAACTACGCGAATATAATCTGGAATTATTATAGTCATACTATTTCAACAGTGCGGATTCCCGAAGCAAAATAAACGTCCTGCTTGCCGGTACAGATGGAAACAAAGTCATCACTGTAAGTTATCTTACCTTTCGAAAATTTGTTTCCAAAACACCAACCCGCTGTCTGGCACTGATTCCGAATTCACCTTAACAATAACAATATAAACCATCGTCACTTGCATAAAGAACATCTCACATTAAATCGCCTTCGATCATCAACATATTAATTATCCTAAAAAATCAACATTATATTAAAACAACTCCAAAATATAATACAAAATATCACCATCAATTATTTTTGGCGGTAGCAAGGAACACCTGTCAACAACACCGACACGATCAACATAAAAATAGCAGACCGACACTCACTTGGGAACTAATCTACATTGTCGGCGAAAAATGAGTTCAACTTGTAATACGTGCAAAGAAATCATTGTAGATAAGAGTGACACTGTTGAATGCAATGTATGCAAAAAGCTATCTCATTTCTACTGTATTGGTTACACAGAGGCAATCTTCAGACGTCTAAGCAAAGAGAGGAAAGACAGCCACCAGTGTAACAATTGCAAAAAATCTAATGAGTCTGTAGTTCCAATAACGCAAAGGGAGCTAACTTATAGAGAGGAGATTAAAGATTTGAAAAGTTTTTTTAAAAACGAATTGGAGGAGTATAAAAAGTCACTGGACTACTGTTGCTCCAAAATTGATGATTTTAGTCTCAAAATGGACAAATACGAGGAGAAAATCAACAACTTGAATAGTACCTGCGACACTCTTTCAGCGGAAAACAACCTTTTAAAGAAGCGAATAAATGAAATCTCCTATATAGTAAATCAAATGGAACAAGAAAAATTGGGTAACTATCTGGAAGTAGTAGGTGTTGTGGAATCACCCAATGAAAATATCCACGAAGTAATAAACAAAATCGGTGCACTAATTAAAGTTACACCCGAAAAACACAAACCAATTTCTATGAAACGACAACAGAAACAAAATGCTGAGAAATCCACACCAAGACCCATAGTATTATGTTTCAACTCCCGGGATGATCGTAACATATGGTTGAATTGCGCCCAATCGATGAAGTCCAGCTTAAAATGCAACAAATTACATGAAAGTTTCGCATCGACTAACTTTTACATAAATAGCTACCTTACTAATACGTTAAAAACATTATTATATAACACAAAACAATTTGCTAAAGAAAATAACTTTAAATATGTTTGGATTAAAAACGACAATATTTTAATTCGCAAATCAGAATCTTCTAAAGTCTATAAAATAAGAACAGTATCAGATTTAAGTTTGAATTTCTTAAAATAATCTTATTTATATTATTATCAAACTATTATAGTTCTCATTTTAACATGGATCATAGTAATAACATATTTGAAATTAATAGAGTTATCACAAAAAATATTGAAACTTCTGAGGATTGTAAAACTGTTTTGATTAACGAAAATCATAACGAGGGAATCCGAATTTTTCACTTAAACATAAGGAGTATCAAAAAGAACTTTGAAGAATTATTAATATTAATGCATGAACTTGATTTTAATATAGATATTATAGTCCTCACAGAGACCCAACATAGCAGCTACTCTACCAGCATCGAAACTCTTATTCCAATACTCCATATACCCAACTTCAGTATGCATTATACGAAAAATTGTCGAAATAAAAATGATGGTGTAATTGTTTATATGAAAAACTCTCTGAAATTCAGCTGTATAGAATTAACACCATATGAAATTACTGGATTTCATATAAGCGTGAATCTTTCAAAAAACGAGACAGTAAATATTTATGCCATCTATAAATCACCTTCAGTGGATAGTAACGAATTCATTAATAAGCTATATGTAAATATTCCACACAAAAGCAATTCGAAATTCGATATAGTAATAGGTGACATAAATATTGATATGCTCGATAATTCTCCCATTAGCAATGAATACATAACATCATTAAATAGTCTTGGCTTCACGTCCCTTATTAACAATATAACAAGAGCAGATAATAGTAGTGGATCATGCATAGATCATATATGGATAAAACAGAATGAAAACCCTTTGAACAACAGCAATATTATTCCTATAATTTTACAGAATACGATAACTGATCATTATAGCACTATAGCAAAAATTATTTTTAAACATATCAAATATGTAAAGAAAAATTTAGTAACCATAACGAAAACAAATTACGAAGGTTTACGAACAAAAATTATGAATATTAACTGGGAAGAAGTGATCAACGAAAACGACACTCCAAATATATCAGCTGATAAATTTATAGCAACACTTAAAAGAGCAATAGAACTTTGTACCACTAAAAGCCAATACGAAAAAAAGTTTAGCCCCTTAAAACCTTGGTTAACAGTAGGCATCATTAAGTCAATTAGAACCCGAGATAAAATAAAGCAGCGATTAAATAAGGAGCCTTTCAATACAAACCTTTTTGCTTACTACAAAAAATATAGAAATAAAATTAATACATTAAAAAGAAAAGCAAAAGAAAATTATTACGAAACCGAATTAAAAAACGACATAAACAACAAGAAATTGTGGAAAATAGTCAACAATTTAAGAAATTGTCCTATGAGCGACTCTAATATACCACTAGGAATTCTAAACAGTTGCTATCCCAAAGAAATTCAAACCAATGAATTACTAGCTAATCATTTCAATAAAGCATTTATAAACACAGGAATAAATACCTTTCCAAATTATTGTCCCGACCTAGAACTAGAGGCAGAAAATAGCTCAACAATGATTGAAGCAAACCTACACTTTACAAAAATAACTGAACAAGAAATAGTTGAATCAATAAAAGATTTAAAGATAACCTCCTCTTCCGGCTGGGATGGCATAAGCTCTGCTCACTTGAGAAGTCTACAACACGAAATTAAACTCCCTCTAGCTAAATTATTGAATAGGTGCTTGAAAACGGGTGTTTTTCCCAACGCCTTTAAGAAAGCGATCGTAATTCCGGTCTTCAAACATGGAAAAAAGAGCGATATTACCAACTATCGCCCGATCTCTATTCTACCTTGCTTAGCCAAAATCTTTGAAAAATGTATCAAGAAACGACTAACTAAATTTCTTACAGAAAATGATATAATATCCACCAAACAGTATGGCTTTCGACAGGGACTTAGTACAGAAGATGCTGTAATTAGGGTAACAAGTTACTTACATGAGGAATTAGATAGAAACAATAAGCCTATTGCCGTGTTTATGGATTTATCCAAGGCATTTGACACTATAGACTGTCAAATTTTATTAAGTAAACTAAGGAAAATAGGAGTGTATGGAAAACCATTGAAACTACTAAATTCTTACCTAGAGTATAGGCAACAAAGAGTGAGAATCCAAGAGTTCTATAGTGAGTGGAAATTTAACGACAATATAGGCCTTCCGCAAGGGACTGTATTATCTCCCATTCTTTACAACATCTATGTAAACGACCTATCTAATTTTTCCCACGACAAATGTACAATCGTTTCTTACGCTGACGATACAGTACTATTAAGTTCATCTTCCTCTTGGAATCAAACTCTAAGCACAGTGCAATCTGCAATGATGAAAATAAAGAAGTGGTTATACAAACATCGTCTGAAACTTAACATACAAAAAACCAAGGCAATTGCATTTTCATTGACTTCTGCAACCCAACCATCTTTTGAGTCTATCCAACTTATTCATTCCAACATCCCAAGCCATTTTGAACCTAATCAAAATCAGGAAGACATAAAATTTGTCACTGAAATTACCTATTTAGGATTAGTAATAGACAAACATCTCAGATGGAATGGCCATGCTGAACATATAAATAAAAAAATTAGACAGACCTTCGTAATTTGGAATACACTTAGTAAACTACTAACGCTCAGACAATTGAGAAACATTTATTTTGCTTTGATTCAGTCATCGCTACAATACTGTATAGCTGTCTGGGGAGGAACATTTAATATCCATCTTGAAAACCTAAATGTAACTCATCGAAGCATTTTAAAAAATATATTTTCTCTGCCGAGACTATTTCCGACATCAAATCTGTTTAATATAGCGAATGTGTTAAGTTTGAAACAACTATATATTAAATCGACAATATTTTACACCTACAAACACCATGTAATCGCACCAATCCACGACAGAACCACTCGTTATAATGTCAGAAGACTTCCTATTCCTTTTTGTCATAAAACACATACCCAAAGATACCTATCCTTTCAAGGCCCGAGTAGTTTTAATTCACTTCCTGCTGAGATTCGTAATATTAGTTCGCCTAGTCTGTTTAAATTAACAATAAAAAAATGGCTCCTTAGTTTAAGATTAGAAGAATTCGATAATATATTTTATTTTTGTAATTAAATTATCTAATTATATTATATATGTACAGTTAAGCCAATATTAAATGAATTATAATCCCAAATACGAATCTAAATATGAATTACACGTTTATATATGTAAATATAAAAAAAATTGATATGTTGATTTTATAATAACTGAATCATCCCATCACAAGCATTCGCTTTTAGGGAGATTACTACACAAAGAAATTGTAACTTGAGAAATGTATTAACTAAAATAATATTGTGAATAAAACTGTTGAAATTGAAATTGAAAATTGAAATTGAAATTCATCTGACGGAATTCCTATACCAACTTCCGCATCCGTCTTGAAGGCGTCAGTATAGATTGCAATGAATCCACTGACCAGGTGCCTGTTACTATCCCAAGATTCCCTTGACGGGATCAAGCTGCAATGGTTCCTACCAAAAAAATGATTGGGAACCATGTAGGGGCAGGTTAAAGTTTCGAAGTATCTACGAGTGCCCATAATCCAGCGCTCGACATAGGCCAGTTTCACGTAGGCATAAGGCCGTGTATGCAGCCATCCGTTGACTAAAAACGTCCAATGGGAGCAGTCTCAGCACCATATCTAATCCGAATGAAGGTGTCGTTCGAAAAGCTCCTGTTATGAGAAGAGAAGCCAACATTTGAACTTTAGCCAGCAACTTATAATAGGTATCATCACTCAGTTTCATCCACCACACACTAACTCCGTAAAGCACTACAGGCCGCACAATAACGATATACATCCAATATACTACTTTTGGCTGTAGGCCCCAAGTCTTACCGATAGCTCTCCTGCTCTCCTCTTCGATGTTGGGCTTCCATTTTAATTTCTTATCTATAAATCAGACCCAGAAATTTCCCCCTGTCAGAAAACTCAAGTTGAACGCCTCCCAGTCTAGGGAGGTTAATAGTAGGAATCGTCTGTCTTCTTGTAAAGAGGACTAATTCCGTTTTGAATGGATTAATTCCGACGCCACTAAGATTTGCCCAATCCGTTAGGATAGTCAGGGCGTTCTCTGATAGCCCGCTAAGAATGTCAGGAAACTTACCCCTAATAGCAATAGCAATGTCATCAGCGTAAGCAATGACTTTGCATCCGATTTCTTCCAAGTTCAGAAGTAATTGATTTCTCGTTATATTCCAAAATAAAGGAGAGAGAACCCCTCCTTGTGGTGTACCTCTAGAAACATATCTACATACAGACAAAGTACCCAAATTACTGTGAATGCGCCTAGAGATGAGTTACGTATTCACGAGGGAGCAAATTGGGTCTTCAACCTGTAGATTACGAAGAGCATCTGTTATCACACTGGGTTTTATATTGTTAAAAGCCGCCTCAATACCTAGAAACACCACCACTCTAGGGCCAATAGAAAGGGCTATATTTTGAGTGATTTCACCTTTTCTGTTATAAGCTATAGCCATAAAATGACTTGTTAACCGGAACCGGAACCGAACCGGTTTTGACATTCCTACCATTAATCTATGCTATTCATAGAGAATACACAGGTGGGCAAAGTCGGCGAGGTCACTTTCGAATTTTCCATTTTTTCTAACGTAGCTCGTTTGCTCAGAAAAAAATCGTTCGCCCACTCCTGCAAGTTACTCATCGAAACCATTTTTCATTCAGAAATTTCACTCAACGGATGTACGAGTATTGTCATTTCCCCGATACAAAATTTCCGTTTGAGTGAAATTTCGGAATGGCAAATGTTTTCGATGAATAACTTTTTCTGCAGAGTTGGGCGATTTCCATTGACGAATTGGCGGCCGTATGAGCATTTTTACTGGGTGAGATTACGAAACAAACCGCAGTTGCGTATTGTCCGCAAACATGTTTGCCGTTCTGATCCCCTAACTGCCATTTTGCGGATCAGAAATAATCTCCGACTCTTCTCGTTAAGTTATGGAATATGTAAACGAAAAGAACCGGAGATTATTTCTGATCCGCAAAATGGCAGTTAGGGGATCAGAACGGCGAACATGTTTGAGGAACATACGCAACTGTTTTGTTTCGTAACCTCACCCATTGATTACGCAAACATCCAGTGGGTCACAGTGGGATTCGAACCCACGCTCCGGTAACTCAGGGATAGTGTCATCTGAGCCACCGAATGCTCCTTAAGTTTTTCGAATTTTTCTCCGATTATAAAACACATCCGGGACCGAAGAAGGTATAGTCTTCTTTTATTTTTTGGTCATATGAAACGATATCAACCACTGGACAGTTGTTAACCAGTTTTTCTTTCGGTTTTTCTATTTTCCGGTTTTGAATCCGGTCCGTTGTTCAGTTTTTCGGGTCTAACCAGAATTTCATGCTCCTGAAAATTTTGAGTGATTTCACCCTTTTTGTCATTCATAAGCTAGTCATAAGGCAAAATGACTCGTTTACCCGAAAAACCGGTACTTTCCCTCTAGGAAAATGCACCAAACCGGCTATTCATTGAGCCTTCACAGGTGTGCGAAGTAGGCGAAATCACGGCGATTGCGATTATTTTCGATAACTCAGGAATCCTTCCCGATTCGTCTGGAATTTTGTACAACTTGGCACACATTTCCTCCAAATTACCAGGTCCTATACCTATCCGCGTTTGGAAGTTACGGCTGATCAAATCGCACTTCTGTGTTTTCTAATCAAAAATTATCCATAACTTTTAAATTCTTGAGCGGAATTTTAAAAATTGAGAGACGGGTGGAGCACTAGCACTAGCTGCCAAGGTTCAGAAGTTACAGCCGCCGAAAGTTGCGATTTTAATTTATTTTCCCTATCACAAAACGATGACAAAAAAATCAGCCACTGTACTCCATTCGATTCCTTTATGAACATTTATTGGAAAATGCATACTAAAGAAAGGACTGGATGGGTTTTAGATAAAGTTTTTTCCCACAACATGTCATTTTAAATTATTTAAAACGGCGTTGAGAACCCAGAGGACCGGCATAGGATAACTAATGTAATGTCCAGAAATATCACAACCAGGATAAGCCACCTAGTCCAGTCATACGTATTAGCATTTCAAATAGAAAAAATTGAGTAAGACTATTTTTTGTTGTTTTTAAATCAGTGGGCTCCCAGGAATCTAAAATCATTTTGCTAAAAAAAAAAAAAATTTATCGGAAAGGTCCCAAAAAGGGCTTTCCAAAGCCATAACTACGAGAATAATTCAATTCGTCACTACTTTTATCATTTTTCATAATCTATAATAGCTGACAATTCTACCATTAAATTTGCTATGAAAAAATTGATCGGAAAGCTCTGAAAAGGACATAAAAGGATAGTAATTGCACACCTTAATCAAACGTGGGCATGCGGGGAGTCATATCAAAGAGAATGTCGAGTACGTTCCATATCCGGCGTATGTTACTTGAGAAAATTATGCTCAAATGAAAAATTTTCGTGTTTTCCGTATCTGTATCTTTCTAAAGCCTTTAAGCCCGAATTATTACATTTACATACTGTCCTTGAAATAGGAAAGAAGCACCGGATATGCAATACACTCGACGTTCTCTTTGATATTACACCCCACATGCCCACGTTCGATCAAGGTTTATAATATATATATATATATATATATATAATAATAATAATAATAAAAAAAAAAAAAATTAGTGTCGTTTTTCAGAGCTTTCCGATCAACGTTTTGCTAAGCAATTTTAATGAAAAAAAATGAAATGAAATAAAAATGAAAAGTTGTAAAAGTAGTGACAACTTTAATTATTCTCGTATAGTTATGATTATGACTTTGGAAAGATACACGGGAAACACGAAAAATTTCCATTTAAGTTCGATTTATTCCTTTGAAGATCCTTGAAACAGAGGAAACAAACGTCGAGTACATTACATATCCGGTGTAATGTACTCGAAGTCTCTTTGATATGTTACCCCGCATTAAAGAGTATCCTTTTTTGTCCTTTTTGGGACCTTATCGATCAAAATTTTAATTAGCGAAATAATTTATAGATTCCTGGGAGCCCACTGATTTAAAAACAACAAAAATTAGCCTTACTCTATTTTTTCTATTTGGAGGCCTGAGTTGAGATATTTTGACTGGATTAACCATTCTACCGCTGTGGAGTTTCTCCTCGGACTCCATATAGCTACATTGAAACTATATGCCTGGAAAGAAAACACCTGAGTAACCTTCCTATACCCGCTTCAAATTTCGTAACACATACACTCCCAATCAATAGAATAGTTCCAGTGAAAAATGGCTGTATGTCGGAAAGTGATAACGGTATTTTCTTCAAACTTGGTGACAATATTTCCATAGTAGCTTGCTTGCTCTTTTATGAAACGATCACGATTAACAGACCAGAAGTGCATACATACTTTAATTCACTCGTAGTGCGTAGTCCTAGCTGTAGTCATCGCTGATTATACCGTCAGAGTTGTACGCATTGAGAGAGAGCTCTCAGGGGAACATATGGACATGTCACAATAGCCGTTCAATTCAAAAAAATATATTTACAAAAACAAAAAAAAAAAGTTGAAAAATAATCAACAATCGATTAAAATACCATCAATAATTTCAACGAAAAGGAAAATATGCCACTAAACCCGAAATTTGTCACATTACGGTGGATAACATTGAAACTCGATGACATTCACTCAACGGTCATTTTCCATAGCTATCGGTGGCTCAGCTCGAGAGTGAGAGTGGAAATAGCTGTCAACGACAGTGGACCATTTGATATTTGAAACCTCAAAAAGCTGACTGATAGCAACGCCATCTAGAAATATCATAGCCGCAACTCAGCTGTACAATGAAGTCATAGTTTAGCTCTTAAATTTTGGATTTACACGAACAAACAACAACAACAAGCATATGACGTAACAAAAAGCAAAAACAAAACTATGCAACATTGGCGAACATAACCAAAAATTATAAGCTGATTTTGACGTCTAAAGGTCCCTCTAGATTAGCAGCCAAATGGCGACACGTGCAGCCAAATGGCTGCTGTCATTCCGTCCAAACATGTCGCCATTTGGCTGTGCGTCCAGTTTTGATATTCAATATGACAACTCAACGAACCGCTTTGACAACCGCTTGTCAAATTCAAAGTGACAATTTTCCAACTTTTGTTTGTTCTTTTGTGTGAAAATGAATAATTCTTGAATGGCCGTGTAATAATACAAACGCGCTGAGTCCGATTTTGATAATTGAATTTAAAAAAATCACCAAAATGAAATTTTGGTTATGTCATTTTCTGTCTACATTTGGCTGCTAATCTAGAGGGACCTCTAGTGTGGATGCTAAGGAGCAGCCAAATGGCTGCACGCGATGCCAGTTTTTGGACGCGCAGCCATTTGGCTGCTAATCTAGAAGGACCTTAAGATTCTACATTGCGGCCTTAATATATAGACGGCGTTGCTGATAGCTATTGGAGTTTTAGAACGATGGAAAGTGAATGCGAGTAACTATTTTTACTCAGATCGTATAAAAGGAACGCGCTCCAGGTTTTCGCTATTAGCTGGCAGTTGACAGTTGCTTTTTATACTTGTCTCCCTCTCGTCGGCTTATTTTTATATTTGGAGAATTTTATCAAAAAGACGCTTATTTTTTTTGCAAAATTCTAAAATCACCATAAGAAACATTTGTACATTTGTTTTCAATTGATATTTTTACAGGTACGCCAACATAGAAAAAAACAAAATTTCCGTACTTTTCCCCCAATGCATTAGTAGCCATCTTTATTCCATTGCCCAAAGCTTTATCCCGTGTAGCTGACCTAATTATGGATTTCGTTACCCAAAACTATGGGTAAGAAAAAAAAAAGAAACGCAGCCCATATGGCAAAATTGAATTTAAATGCATTTATCGTCCAAATTTTAAATCTTGAGTAATCAACTCAACGCGTCTTGGTAGTCCGAGCCGTGATGGTAAAAAACCGGGGTTTTCGAACTGTCGGAAATTAACCATCTTAAAAGTTGCGTTTAGTTACGGTGATATCGAAACGGTTGGTCAGCCGAAGCAAAACTTGACCAGTATAGCGTAATTAGACGTAATTAGACGCAAAAATTAGAGGTGTTCGGGGGTATGGGCAACTGTCGGATCGAACCTATTTTATTCGATAGAGGACCTCTCCGTGAGTCTAAAAACATTGGTCAGCCGAGCCGCAACCTGACCGAAGGGTTCGGCCAACCAGTTTAAAGGTGCAAATTTTTTAGGTGCGATGGGGGTTTCGGAACTGTCGGATCAAACCTATTCTATTCGATAAAGGACCGCCCCCTGATGCAAAAAATACTGGTCAGCCGAGCGGCAACCTGACCGAAGGGTTCGGCCAACCAGTTCGAAATTACCAATTTTGACGGGTCGATGGGGTTTCAGAACTGTCGGATCAAACCTATTCTATTCGATAGAGGGTCACTCCCTGATGCTAAAAACATTGGTCAGCCGAACCGCAACCTGACCGAAGGGGTCGGCCAACCAGTTCGA
Organism: Microchrysa polita; assembly: GCA_949715475.1. Lineage (NCBI taxonomy): Eukaryota > Metazoa > Arthropoda > Insecta > Diptera > Stratiomyidae > Microchrysa > Microchrysa polita. Next base: position 123,864,784 of record OX454416.1, on the reverse strand, counting down.
AATTACCAATTTTGACGGGTCGATGGGGTTTCAGAACTGTCGGATCAAACCTATTCTATTCGATAGAGGGTCACTCCCTGATGATAAAAACACTGGTCAGCCGAACCGCAACCTGACCGAAGGGTTCGGCCAACCAGTTTGAAAGTAACAATTTTGACGGGTCGATGGGGTTTCAGAACTGTCGAATCAAACCTATTCTATTCGATAGAGGGTCACTCCCTGATACTAAAAACACTGGTCAGCCGAACCGCAACCTGACCGAAGGTTTCGGCCAACCAGTTTGAAAGTACCAATTTTGACGGGTCGATGGGGTTTCGGAACTGTCGGATCGAACCTATTCTATTCGATAGAGGGTCACTCCCTGATGCTAAAAACATTGGTCAGCCGAACGGCAACCTGACCCAAAGGTTCGGCCAACCAGCTTGAAAGTACCAATTTTTACGGGTCGATGGGGTTTCGGAACTGTCGGATCGAACCTATTCTATTCGATAGAGGGTCACTCCCTGATGCTAAAAACACTGGTCAGCCGACCCGCAACCTGACTGAAGGGCTCGGCCAACCAGTTTAAAGGTGCTAACTAATTAAGTGCGTTCGGGGTTTCAGAACTGTCGGATCAAACCTATTCTATTTGATAGAGGGTCACTCCCTGATGCTAAAAACACTGGTCAGCCGAACCGCAACCTGACCGAAGGTTTCGGCCAACCAGTTTTAAGGTGCTCATTTTCAAGTCCAATACATATTTTTATATAGCTTATAGCGTAGTTACTACGTGATTTCAGATTGCAAAGTGTGGTGGAGAACATTTTTTTTTTTTTATTTCTTATATTTTTTAGGGTGCTGAGCTCGAAACAGGAGCTCCCCACCAAAATTTCATTGCGGAACAGGGTCAAAACCGCGAAAAAACCTGAGATACATAATATACAAGAAAAATTCAACTTTTGCGACCAAAAATGAAAAACCGTTTAATCTCAAAATTTTATTCATAATATGGAACTATATGTTAAAAACGGCAAATTTAAATATCAATTGAAGTATTTATAATATTTATGTCTCTTTGGACGCGCAATTATGTGCTCTCTAATATATTTATGGAAAGTTTTCCATAGAAATAAATAGTTTCAGAGTTAGGAGCCAAATAACGGAAAACAGCAAACATTTTAGGGTTTTTCGTGATTTTGAACCTGTTCCGCAACGAAGATTTGGTGGCAAGCTCCGGATTCGCGCTCAGCACCCTAAAAAACATAAGAAACAAACACCACATTTTGCAATCTGATGTCACTCATTTAAAATGCATTGTGCTGTTTTCCTCGGCAACATTCATAGCGTCCCGTCTGTTTCAACCAAATATGTATTTCATTACTTTTACCAAACCGGATTCTACTCCCTCTCGTACGTACCACATTGCTACAACCTACAAGCTCATTCATAAATTGCCACAGCACACACACACAGTCATAATCCTTGCAAACATGCGCACACGCAATCAAAAACGAGAAATATCATCAAAACGAAAAACAAATGTATTTTCAGCAATCGCACGGTTCATCAATTGAGTCGTTTATGACTCTTTATGACTGTCGCTAAAAGAGGTCAGTTACTCAAAAATATTTATCCTTAATCTAAGCTTAAAGGGCGGCCAAATCCTGACGTGGGCTATCCTGTCACATTGATGATGATGAAGCTTAAATCATTCTTGAAGCGTGGTTGTTCACACTAGCTGTAGAATGCTTTAAGATAAAACGAGACCGAGGCTAATTTCGGGCGCGGCCGAAATTTGGATACCCTTCGCTCCCCTCGGGCTAAAAGTTTTTTGGGGCGTATCTATGACTTGTGTTTAGTCCTCCCCGCTTCCATGCTTTTCCTTGAATTTTCACATAAGTGCCGCGGCGAAGATTTAATGGGAGAAGCGGGGGATGTGGGTTTCTTAGAAGAACCTAGGAAGGGAGGGGGGGTTGTACGGCAGCCCTACGAACGCATGGCCTTTCCATAAATTTTTACGTATGTTTGTGGCATCAATTAAAACACATTTCTATGAGATTTGGTTGAAAATGGTGGATACATAAAAAAGTTTTTCTTCGAAGAACCTAATTTTGGGGTTGGGTTTATATGCCAGCCCCACGACCCCACAGTCCGATTTCATTTATTTCCACGTTTGTTATGTGGCATCAATAGAAATATAATTTTCTGAGGTTTGATTGAAATTGGTGTGCAAATAAAAACGTTTTTTCTTTGAAAAATTTGATTTGGGGGTCTAGGTTTGTATGGTAGCCCCATGACCACATGGTCCGACTCCATCTATTCATACATATGTTTTGTGTCATCAATAGAAACATATTTGTGTGAAGTTTTGTTGAAATTGGTGTATAAATAACAAAAAATTTCTTAGAAGAACTTAATTTGGGGAGCTAGGTTTGTATGACAGCCCCATGACCCCATGGTCTGATTTGGTCAATTTTTACATATGTTTTGTGATATAACTTGAAACACATTTGTGCGAAATTTGATTGAAATCGATGAGAAAATAAAAAAGTTTTTCTTAGAAGAACCTAATTTGGGGGTCTAGGTTTGTATGGCAGCCCCACGACCCCATTGTCCGATTTGGTCGATTTTTACATATATTGTGTGTCAGCAATAAAAACACATTTGTGTGAAATTTTATTGAAATTGATGCATAAATAAAAAAGTTTTTCTAAGAAGAACCTAATTTCGGGGGGTAGGTTTGTATGGCAGCCCCACGACCCCCTTGTCGGATTTCAGCGATTCAAACATACAAACTGCCTGCAACAAAAAGAAGCATGTGTGCAAAGTTTCAGCTCCATAGCTTTTAAACTGGCCGATCAAAACGCGTCGCAACAGACAGACAGACGGACAGACGGACAGACGGACAGACGGACATCGTCCAATCGACTCAGCTCGTCACGCTGATCATATATATACATATTTTATATGGTCGGAGATGCTTCCTTCAATGCGTTACAAACTTCATGACAAAGTTAATATACCCTTTACGCTTAATAAGCGAAGGGTATAAAAAGATAAAATGTATGAGCTATGTACGATGAATCGGCCGCGCCGGTATGCATAAACATTTTTTGTCAAATTTTCACTCTCCTCTCACCCCATAATGCCCGCAACTCTGCGCGTACATCATCGGGGTCATCGCGTCGCCGAGACTGAAAATATATTGCATCGCAAAAGGAAAAGGTGTGAGTAGTAGTGAGTCGTATTGATGTATATACTATATGTAAAATTGTAGAATGAGGAAAATGAAATGCGTTTCTTTTTGTCTAAGACCTCAGGTGCAAATTATTTGCGCCTTTCCTCGCAATTCTGATACACATTATCGAAAATTATTTGATTGCAAATGCCCCAAAACGATAGTCGGCCTCCTGAAAAGTGGGGCTAAAGGGGTGACAGAAGACATGTTGAAATTTTTCGAAGTTTTTTATGGAAAACTTGTAGTGCGTCTACAAAATTAACGCAAGTTAATTGCTAAATAATAATAGGCGATTCCTTCTGAACGGGATGTCATTCAGAGCACCATATTTCAAAAGGAAGACAAAAACCTTGAAAAGGACGAGCCTGAAGTGATGCAAAAAGTGGGATTTTGCGAAAAACAACAATGATCTCTCGTGGCAGCATTTTCCACTAATATAAGAATGGCAATGAGCAGCATCTCTTTTTGAACGCTATTCCATTAAGTATTAAATTTTTTTTAATTCTATATTCTCCCAGTTGGGTTGTCTCATATCATTCGAAAGTTAAAAAGTATGCTATATTCATCAGAATGAAGACAGATATTGTGGAAATTGGGGAGGGAGTGACGGTTTTTTTATTTCACGGGTCTATAAGAGGTGGTTCCGAGGAAAACCTACTAAAAGCTCGTGGTTGTGGAGTGTGAGCTAACGTGGAAAGGGTGTCCAAAAGATTTACTTTTGAGGGGGTTCGGTTTAATTTCGGAAATATCTAGGAAGCGGTGAGTCCTACTGAAAGTATTTGTATGCCATTATTACAGCCCATCAAGTTTCCAAAATGTTATTATAACATACAAATGCCGAATTCCTAACGGTTTCTACGATGCAGTTTACTGAAATCGGAAAATTATTAAAAATCGTTTTTTTTTTCATTTGTTTGGCTCTGGTGTCACCCGCGATTGTTTTGCAAAAAAACAGTTTGGCAACAAATTTGTACGATGTTTAATGTGCGCTAATTTGATATACTTCCCGTAGTCTTGCCTTAAATCGGTAAAAAGTTCAAGAGCTTAAACCAAGTTGCCGAATATTATTTCCCACATAAGTATAAAGGCAAATATTGTGAAAAATTGGGAGGGGGTGGCGGTTTTTTATTTCGCGAATTTATAAGGATTGGTTCGGAGGAAAACACACTAAAAGCACGCTGTCGAGGGCTGTGAGCTAACGTAGCGAGAGCAGGTTAAATTGTAGCATTTTTGTGCTTATCAGCTCCATTTCCGCTATATTTTCGAAAGCGCGAACTGTACAAAAAAATTGTCTGAGCAAAAGTGAAAGCTTACAAAATTTCCTATGAAACTCATCTTACAAGCATATGTCGAATTCTTAACTTGTATCAATATATTGCTAATTTAAAAATCAAGAGTTTCATATTGAGAAAATCAACACAGCATAGTCGGCATATCTATAGATTGGCTTTATGCATGTACGCTATATGGATGCTCTGTGAAATTATATATGAAATGAGAGATTAAAACTTGTAGGGATTGAATAATAATAAACAATAATTTAAGCATAAATTTCTATATGTATCTTTATAATAATGCTACTCTTAAAACTTAAAATTTTAAAATTGTATACAGGGTGTCTCACGACTCATGGTACATACAATACCTACTGGATGATAGTACAGCTCATTTAGGTAGAATGACCTAATATTGACCTCTATTTTTAACCGTTATAAAATTTTAGCATTTTTTTGTAAATACATAGTGTCAAAAAGCTCGACTTGCCGAGAAAAATAACTTTTTGCCACACTCTCAAATATTTAATCCGAGATTTGACTTCAATTTCTGAAAGTGCACAAAATTCAACATAAAATAACTCAATAACTCTCAAATAAATAATTTAAATAGCTTCCCAGATACTATATCGTTCAAACTTTAAGGAAATTCGAAAATCGATTTTTCGTTGAAAATTCTAATTGTAAAATCGTAACGGTGCTTTGAACTCACAAATGTGCAAAGTTGACAAAAGTTGCCTCATTATATTAGCTTTCGAACGACATATTAAAATTAAGGTCTTAGGATTTGGAAAATTGCAAATATTACGTGTTTAAAAGAAATACTAGGGGGCTTCGCCCCCTGCTCGTTACGCTCGCCAACCCCCGGGGGCCGAGGCTAATTTCGGGCGTGGCTGAAATTTGGATACCCTTCGCTCTCCTTGGGTTAAAAGTTTTTTCGGGCGTACCTATGACATGTATTTAATCCCCCTCCTCATTCTTTTTCTTCCGTCTTGACAAAAGTTTGGGGCTTGGTTGAAATACGTGGGCAAACAAAAATATTTACCCGAAAAATTTTATTGGGGTTGCGGGAGCATGACTCCACAGTACGATTCCATTCGTTTTTAACTTTTTCGTTGCTTTGGTAAAGACACATTAATTCAAGGTTTTGTGAAATTGGTGCAACAAATGTTTCTTAGAACAACCAAAATGGGGGTTGGGTTTGTATGGCCACCCCATGACCCCATGGTCAGATTTGATCAACTCTTAGATATGTTTTGTGTCATCAAGAGAAACACGTTTGTGTGTAATTTTGTTGAAATTGGTGCACAAATAAAAAAGTTTTTCTTAGAAGAACCTAATTTGGGGGGTTAGGTTTGTATGGCAGCCCCATGACCCCATGGTCCGATTTTACCGATTCAAACATACAAACTGCCTGCATCAAAAAGAAGCATTTGTGCAAAATTTCAGCTTCATAGCTTTTAAATTGGCCGAGTAAAACGCGTAGCAACAGACGGACAGACGGACATCGCCCAATCGACTCCCCATGTTATGCTGATCATATATTTATGCTTATTATATGGTCGGAGATGCTTCCTTCAATGTGTTACAAACTTCATGATAAAGTTAGTATACCCTTCCTTGACTCTACGAGCGAAGGGTATAAAAAACATCGCCCTAAGAGAAAACCAAAGTAAACATTTCCTCAATTTTTATACGATTTATTTAGTAAACAACATTTTTTATTTATATAAAAAACGAAAAAAGAACGAAACAGTAAAATTATTAACAATAAGAACTTAAAATACAAGTACTGGTCGAAGTGTCCCCCTCCATATCGACACATTTTACCTACAGAAGAGACCGCCTGAAGCACCTTTTCTCTTTTTTCCTTGCAAATTGTTGCAAGCTGTTTCGCATGGCCTGCTAGAAGTCCAAATTTAACGCTGCTTGATTTCCATGTATAGGGTAGTGTAGACTAAAAAATGAAGTTTACGATGAACCTATAGTGTCCCGGGAACACCAACTACAAACAATTGGAACGGCTTGCAACAATTTGCGAGAAAAAAGGAAAATGCCGATATGGAGGAGGACACTATGACGAGGACTTGAAGTATAAGCTCGTATTATTGATAATTTTACTTGTTCTTTCTTTTTTCTTTTTTTTTAATAAAAAAAAATCTTGAGGAAACTTTTACCTTGGTTTTCTCTTAGGATCACGTTTTCTCTCCTTAACACGTAATATTTGCAATTTTCCAAATCCTAAGACCTTAATTTTAATATGTCGTTCGAAAGCTAATATAATGAGGCAACTTTTGTCAACATTGCACATTTGTGAGTTCAAAGCACCGTTACGATTTTACAATTAGAATTTTCAACGAAAAATCGATTTTCGAATTTCCTTAAAGTTTGAACGATATAGTATCTGGGAAGCTATTTAAATTATTTATTTGAGAGTTATTGAGTTATTTTATGTTGAATTTTGTGCACTTTCAGAAATTGAAGTCAAATCTCGGATTAAATATTTGAGAGTGTGGCAAAAAGTTATTTTTCTCGGCAAGTCGAGCTTTTTGACACTATGTATTTACAAAAAAATGCTAAAATTTTATAACGGTTAAAAATAGAGGTCAATATTAGGTCATTCTACCTAAATGAGCTGTACTATCATCCAGTAGGTATTGTATGTACCATGAGTCGTGAGACACCCTGTATACAATTTTAAAATTTTAAGTTTTAAGAGTAGCATTATTATAAAGATACATATAGAAATTTATGCTTAAATTATTGTTTATTATTATTCAATCCCTACAAGTTTTAATCTCTCATTTCATATATAATTTCACAGAGCATCCATATAGCGTACATGCATAAAGCCAATCTATAGATATGCCGACTATGCTGTGTTGATTTTCTCAATATGAAACTCTTGATTTTTAAATTAGCAATATATTGATACAAGTTAAGAATTCGACATATGCTTGTAAGATGAGTTTCATAGGAAATTTTGTAAGCTTTCACTTTTGCTCAGACAATTTTTTTGTACAGTTCGCGCTTTCGAAAATATAGCGGAAATGGAGCTGATAAGCACAAAAATGCTACAATTTAACCTGCTCTCGCTACGTTAGCTCACAGCCCTCGACAGCGTGCTTTTAGTGTGTTTTCCTCCGAACCAATCCTTATAAATTCGCGAAATAAAAAACCGCCACCCCCTCCCAATTTTTCACAATATTTGCCTTTATACTTATGTGGGAAATAATATTCGGCAACTTGGTTTAAGCTCTTGAACTTTTTACCGATTTAAGGCAAGACTACGGGAAGTATATCAAATTAGCGCACATTAAACATCGTACAAATTTGTTGCCAAACTGTTTTTTTGCAAAACAATCGCGGGTGACACCAGAGCCAAACAAATGAAAAAAAAAACGATTTTTAATAATTTTCCGATTTCAGTAAACTGCATCGTAGAAACCGTTAGGAATTCGGCATTTGTATGTTATAATAACATTTTGGAAACTTGATGGGCTGTAATAATGGCATACAAATACTTTCAGTAGGACTCACCGCTTCCTAGATATTTCCGAAATTAAACCGAACCCCCTCAAAAGTAAATCTTTTGGACACCCTTTCCACGTTAGCTCACACTCCACAACCACGAGCTTTTAGTAGGTTTTCCTCGGAACCACCTCTTATAGACCCGTGAAATAAAAAAACCGTCACTCCCTCCCCAATTTCCACAATATCTGTCTTCATTCTGATGAATATAGCATACTTTTTAACTTTCGAATGATATGAGACAACCCAACTGGGAGAATATAGAATTAAAAAAAATTTAATACTTAATGGAATAGCGTTCAAAAAGAGATGCTGCTCATTGCCATTCTTATATTAGTGGAAAATGCTGCCACGAGAGATCATTGTTGTTTTTCGCAAAATCCCACTTTTTGCATCACTTCAGGCTCGTCCTTTTCAAGGTTTTTGTCTTCCTTTTGAAATATGGTGCTCTGAATGACATCCCGTTCAGAAGGAATCGCCTATTATTATTTAGCAATTAACTTGCGTTAATTTTGTAGACGCACTACAAGTTTTCCATAAAAAACTTCGAAAAATTTCAACATGTCTTCTGTCACCCCTTTAGCCCCACTTTTCAGGAGGCCGACTATCGTTTTGGGGCATTTGCAATCAAATAATTTTCGATAATGTGTATCAGAATTGCGAGGAAAGGCGCAAATAATTTGCACCTGAGGTCTTAGACAAAAAGAAACGCATTTCATTTTCCTCATTCTACAATTTTACATATAGTATATACATCAATACGACTCACTACTACTCACACCTTTTCCTTTTGCGATGCAATATATTTTCAGTCTCGGCGACGCGATGACCCCGATGATGTACGCGCAGAGTTGCGGGCATTATGGGGTGAGAGGAGAGTGAAAATTTGACAAAAAATGTTTATGCATACCGGCGCGGCCGATTCATCGTACATAGCTCATACATTTTATCTTTTTATACCCTTCGCTTATTAAGCGTAAAGGGTATATTAACTTTGTCATGAAGTTTGTAACGCATTGAAGGAAGCATCTCCGACCATATAAAATATGTATATATATGATCAGCGTGACGAGCTGAGTCGATTGGACGATGTCCGTCTGTCCGTCTGTCCGTCTGTCCGTCTGTCTGTCTGTTGCGACGCGTTTTGATCGGCCAGTTTAAAAGCTATGGAGCTGAAACTTTGCACACATGCTTCTTTTTGTTGCAGGCAGTTTGTATGTTTGAATCGCTGAAATCCGACAAGGGGGTCGTGGGGCTGCCATACAAACCTACCCCCCGAAATTAGGTTCTTCTTAGAAAAACTTTTTTATTTATGCATCAATTTCAATAAAATTTCACACAAATGTGTTTTTATTGCTGACACACAATATATGTAAAAATCGACCAAATCGGACAATGGGGTCGTGGGGCTGCCATACAAACCTAGACCCCCAAATTAGGTTCTTCTAAGAAAAACTTTTTTATTTTCTCATCGATTTCAATCAAATTTCGCACAAATGTGTTTCAAGTTATATCACAAAACATATGTAAAAATTGACCAAATCAGACCATGGGGTCATGGGGCTGTCATACAAACCTAGCTCCCCAAATTAAGTTCTTCTAAGAAATTTTTTGTTATTTATACACCAATTTCAACAAAACTTCACACAAATATGTTTCTATTGATGACACAAAACATATGTATGAATAGATGGAGTCGGACCATGTGGTCATGGGGCTACCATACAAACCTAGACCCCCAAATCAAATTTTTCAAAGAAAAAACGTTTTTATTTGCACACCAATTTCAATCAAACCTCAGAAAATTATATTTCTATTGATGCCACATAACAAACGTGGAAATAAATGAAATCGGACTGTGGGGTCGTGGGGCTGGCATATAAACCCAACCCCAAAATTAGGTTCTTCGAAGAAAAACTTTTTTATGTATCCACCATTTTCAACCAAATCTCATAGAAATGTGTTTTAATTGATGCCACAAACATACGTAAAAATTTATGGAAAGGCCATGCGTTCGTAGGGCTGCCGTACAACCCCCCCTCCCTTCCTAGGTTCTTCTAAGAAACCCACATCCCCCGCTTCTCCCATTAAATCTTCGCCGCGGCACTTATGTGAAAATTCAAGGAAAAGCATGGAAGCGGGGAGGACTAAACACAAGTCATAGATACGCCCCAAAAAACTTTTAGCCCGAGGGGAGCGAAGGGTATCCAAATTTCGGCCGCGCCCGAAATTAGCCTCGGTCTCGTTTTATCTTAAAGCATTCTACAGCTAGTGTGAACAACCACGCTTCAAGAATGATTTAAGCTTCATCATCATCAATGTGACAGGATAGCCCACGTCAGGATTTGGCCGCCCTTTAAGCTTAGATTAAGGATAAATATTTTTGAGTAACTGACCTCTTTTAGCGACAGTCATAAAGAGTCATAAACGACTCAATTGATGAACCGTGCGATTGCTGAAAATACATTTGTTTTTCGTTTTGATGATATTTCTCGTTTTTGATTGCGTGTGCGCATGTTTGCAAGGATTATGACTGTGTGTGTGTGCTGTGGCAATTTATGAATGAGCTTGTAGGTTGTAGCAATGTGGTACGTACGAGAGGGAGTAGAATCCGGTTTGGTAAAAGTAATGAAATACATATTTGGTTGAAACAGACGGGACGCTATGAATGTTGCCGAGGAAAACAGCACAATGCATTTTAAATGAGTGACATCAGATTGCAAAATGTGGTGTTTGTTTCTTATGTTTTTTAGGGTGCTGAGCGCGAATCCGGAGCTTGCCACCAAATCTTCGTTGCGGAACAGGTTCAAAATCACGAAAAACCCTAAAATGTTTGCTGTTTTCCGTTATTTGGCTCCTAACTCTGAAACTATTTATTTCTATGGAAAACTTTCCATAAATATATTAGAGAGCACATAATTGCGCGTCCAAAGAGACATAAATATTATAAATACTTCAATTGATATTTAAATTTGCCGTTTTTAACATATAGTTCCATATTATGAATAAAATTTTGAGATTAAACGGTTTTTCATTTTTGGTCGCAAAAGTTGAATTTTTCTAGTATATTATGTATCTCAGGTTTTTTCGCGGTTTTGACCCTGTTCCGCAATGAAATTTTGGTGGGGAGCTCCTGTTTCGAGCTCAGCACCCTAAAAAATATAAGAAATAAAAAAAAAAAAATGTTCTCCACCACACTTTGCAATCTGAAATCACGTAGTAACTACGCTATAAGCTATATAAAAATATGTATTGGACTTGAAAATGAGCACCTTAAAACTGGTTGGCCGAAACCTTCGGTCAGGTTGCGGTTCGGCTGACCAGTGTTTTTAGCATCAGGGAGTGACCCTCTATCAAATAGAATAGGTTTGATCCGACAGTTCTGAAACCCCGAACGCACTTAATTAGTTAGCACCTTTAAACTGGTTGGCCGAGCCCTTCAGTCAGGTTGCGGGTCGGCTGACCAGTGTTTTTAGCATCAGGGAGTGACCCTCTATCGAATAGAATAGGTTCGATCCGACAGTTCCGAAACCCCATCGACCCGTAAAAATTGGTACTTTCAAGCTGGTTGGCCGAACCTTTGGGTCAGGTTGCCGTTCGGCTGACCAATGTTTTTAGCATCAGGGAGTGACCCTCTATCGAATAGAATAGGTTCGATCCGACAGTTCCGAAACCCCATCGACCCGTCAAAATTGGTACTTTCAAACTGGTTGGCCGAAACCTTCGGTCAGGTTGCGGTTCGGCTGACCAGTGTTTTTAGTATCAGGGAGTGACCCTCTATCGAATAGAATAGGTTTGATTCGACAGTTCTGAAACCCCATCGACCCGTCAAAATTGTTACTTTCAAACTGGTTGGCCGAACCCTTCGGTCAGGTTGCGGTTCGGCTGACCAGTGTTTTTATCATCAGGGAGTGACCCTCTATCGAATAGAATAGGTTTGATCCGACAGTTCTGAAACCCCATCGACCCGTCAAAATTGGTAATTTCGAACTGGTTGGCCGACCCCTTCGGTCAGGTTGCGGTTCGGCTGACCAATGTTTTTAGCATCAGGGAGTGACCCTCTATCGAATAGAATAGGTTTGATCCGACAGTTCTGAAACCCCATCGACCCGTCAAAATTGGTAATTTCGAACTGGTTGGCCGAACCCTTCGGTCAGGTTGCCGCTCGGCTGACCAGTATTTTTTGCATCAGGGGGCGGTCCTTTATCGAATAGAATAGGTTTGATCCGACAGTTCCGAAACCCCCATCGCACCTAAAAAATTTGCACCTTTAAACTGGTTGGCCGAACCCTTCGGTCAGGTTGCGGCTCGGCTGACCAATGTTTTTAGACTCACGGAGAGGTCCTCTATCGAATAAAATAGGTTCGATCCGACAGTTGCCCATACCCCCGAACACCTCTAATTTTTGCGTCTAATTACGTCTAATTACGCTATACTGGTCAAGTTTTGCTTCGGCTGACCAACCGTTTCGATATCACCGTAACTAAACGCAACTTTTAAGATGGTTAATTTCCGACAGTTCGAAAACCCCGGTTTTTTACCATCACGGCTCGGACTATGGGTAGTGTTCCGTTCTATATGAGTTATCTCCACGTTTTTCGCCGTTTTCTTCGATATTCGTGATAATTTCATTGACACGTCGGCCTCGTCACCGTAACCGTAACGCACCTTTTTGACGATGATATATTTTAAAATACACTTACCCGTTCTTTGGCCCAAATGTAGACAAATTTCGTTGCCAATATTCTATTCGTAGGCGAAGAATGTTACGCGTCTCTAAACATACCGCACTAGATAATTTAAATTTTATTTTGAAATTTTCTATAATGTGTGCTACTCGTATATGCTCCGGACTGGCGTTGACGGTAATGCTTAAATTTTCGTATTTTCATAATGCCTCCGATCACGTACTCAGCAAATGTCTTATCCATTAAGTCGCAACTTTCATTTGACATTTTACAACCATCACGTAAAATTCTAGTCTAGCGGAGCATCGTACAAATCCTGATGGAAATCATGAAAAATTATCCTTCGAGCTGGTGGCCCAGTTGTGGCGCCGATATGAAGGATACGAAACTGTTTGATGATTTGAAGATTTTGCGATTTCGTCTATGATGAGAAGTGGGACGCGATTCTTTAAAAATATGATATTTAAGTGAATGTTATGGAAATTTTAAAGGTTTAGTGCTTCACGGATATTCACGACATCTGGACAATTTTCATCCTAAAAAAATGCATTCCAACGTTCAGAAGATTCTGATTGAAATCATGTAATTATCTGACCCAATACCTATCTACTACTAAATTGTCTCTGTGGTGTACCCTGATATTTTCTTACGGCACAAAAATTAAATATTAACAAACTGTTCTCACGCAAATTAAAGGAAAAATTCCTTAATCCAATGCTTTCGGTTTCCCGTCCTATACCTTAAAACACTTCATCCGACAACATCCTTTTTCGGCTAAACCTCCATTCAATCGCAGTAACTCCTTTCCCTGCCACCCCTGCCACCGTTCGACTTTAACCATAAATTTCGCTGATACAGCGAGATACAACACATTCGATAAACGATGCGGTGTTGTCCATTGCTTATACCTACGCGGTAGTAAATAATCCCATGAAAAATGAAGATCGTCCAATTCCCAAGCAATCTACTCATCGCAGACCCCCCTATACATATAGTTTTCGCAAACTCTCTCCATCGTATACAAATAATCCATTGGACCGTAAATCAGGTGTAGTTTTTCTCCCCACTCCATCACCCTATACGAACACCGTTATAGCCAAGGACTGCGGTATAATATTTATGTACATCCGTAATGAATCGCTTCAACTTCGCAGCGGAACTGCACAAAAAAAGGACACACATTCTTGAAGAAAGGAAAAGTCGAATTATATACGTTCCGTACGAGCAATATGTCAGCGAAAGCAGATCCTATATTGTACGAGTACGTTGAAAAGTTCACAGAGGCTGCAGAAATGGCAAAAATAATTATTTCTCGCGTCATCGTCTTGGCCTGCCAAAAGGATCTTTTCGTATCCTGTAGAGTCGTACTCACCGCCTTGCTATGTATGAACATGAGTGAGTATTCAGTGAAGCAAAATATTTTCATTTTATGGTCCTCAATTTTTCATATTTCATCTGGAAGAGCTTATTGTACACACCAAGCAAAAACTTCCTGCTTGCTTGCCGACATACGCGCGGTAACATATGGCCGCGAAGAAGTTTCCAATTTTTCGTTTTCTTGTGTGAATAGCACGGTATAGCGTATAGTAGTGTATGCATGAAGGTACTTAGGTATAATCCTTAGCCATTCTATTCAATTCAATGTTGCTGCTTCCAATTGGGATCCACGTCCGATATTGGAGAACGCCAGAGACTGGAGGTTGGAGGAAGCCTGTTAAGGAGGCTCTTTTCTATATCCAGAAAATGTGATGAATATGGTCGACGCGTGTAGAGTGAACATAAGAAGAAGAGGCTTGATTTGAATAGGTGCTGAGTTATTGCAACAACAGACGGTCATGAGCAATTTTTGAACGGAATTATAATGCTGAAGCGATAAATCAATGACTAGCCTTAGGTAAGAACCCAAAAAATGAGCCATAATTGGAGCTTTGTTTGGTATCAGTGCCAATTAAGTTGCTTAAGCCAGTTGGACCAACTCTCCAAAATATTAGGTATTGTGAGCGTCAATGTTGAATTTGGAAAATTTACATAAAGGAGTTACGCGTTATAATGTAAAGGTACGACGTCAGTCTATAGCTTAATGAAATCAGAATAGGCTGGTGACATTTATTAACAGTGTTCTATTCGGTGGAATTAAAAAAAAAACCTCCATCGCGAATCTCAGACAAAATATCAGCTTCTAGGTTTCCATTGAGCACCCATACTTTTTGCTGTAGATGATAGAAAAGGAAACTCGGAAACTATGGCACTCACTAAAGCAACGGTTCTTAACTGGTGGTCCGCGGACCACTAGTGGTCCCTGAGACTACCCTAGCTGATGTGGTTCCCTCATAATCCGATACGACAATTCTCGAATTTCACGCATCTCAATCTTAACTTTCTAATAGAAACTTGAAGGTTGAAAGCGGATGGGAGTCCGTTTTTACTGAGCAGGACAGACTGTTTTCTTTGAGATTTTGACCGTTACGATGAAATGAAATATCGACAAAATTTGCTTTAAATGCTTCTTTTTTAGGTGACGAACGCAAAATGATTGCGATGTGCAATCATCGAGGACGAGAGCTTGATATGAATGTTCACTTTATGTGCTTATGTAAAAATTGTTGTTCTTCCAGAAAGAACTGTAAGGCAGGGTTTTATAATCGGATAAACAAAACTGGATTTCAATATTATGAGCCATCTCTGGATGAAACAAACCGAAATATTGGGCAACACCCTTTACGCAAATTAATGAGGGTTTTGAAATCCGTTCAGACTTAGCAAAAACACACCCAGAGTCCTTTGCAAGACGATCTCTGTCAGTCAACTTTTTCTGAGTGATGGTCTTAAAAGCAACAATATCCGTTTGGCGTTATTTCCACATTTTTCTAATCGAAAACCTCTAATGACAAGACAGCAATAAGTTGTGTTCCCAAGATAGTTCGGTACAAGATTTCATGATTTGAATCATTTTTATCACAATTGCAATTTGGTGGTCCGCAACAACTAACGAGTTTGATCAAGTGGTCCTTCATGTGCAAAGGTTAAGAACCACTGCACTAAAGTAACAATTGAGATAAACGTTGTGATTTATAGGTGCTGCATAAGGTTAAAACCCTTTTTAGCTGGTTGTAATGGGGTTTATTTTCAGCTCCTAACAAAACTTCACCCAAATGGGTTCCTAAATGTCCAAAACACATTAAAGAACGGATATCTTACAGTCACCATAGACTTTCCAATCGATTGTACAATAAGACTCATTTTCTGCGAAGAAAGCTCATTTTCTTTGCCGAAGGGGGTAGTGGAACCTTAAAAAAGGAGCTTTATTGTACAATCGATTCGACAGTCTGCGACTCATATAAAGCCATCTTCGAAAATAATGTTTTTAAACAAACTTCAACAGAAAAGTTCCTAGTAAAGCTTTTTAACCTTCATCTCGGCTCGCCTCATTATGGTAAATCGAGAGAAGATTATGTCACAAATAAGTAATCATCATAAAACCTATTATCTGCTGAACAATAAAATACGTTCTGTAGTTTTAGCAAAGCACGTCCCTTCCGTGATATTACATATAGCCAGGGGCGGCGCACAAGGGCCCGCGTTTCGGGGGTCCACGAGTTTTAGGGGCTCGAAAGCCACATGATATATTTCTCGAACCATAAAAAAGCACGATTGCGAAAAATAACACTTCCGACATAGATTTTTTTGTAGACATGAGATATTCACTTTTCGAAGTCAAAACAAACGCTAAATTTATTGCTGCGCTATTTGCTGTAACTTTAGCCGCGGGTTGTAATCTGACCCCCCTCCCCCCCTTTCCTTGCCAATTAGCATATGGCCAAAAAGATTTTGTAGATCGTTCTGCAAATAAACTGTCTTACAACATTTTTGGTGATAGTACCTTTTTTAAACTTCCGGACTAAATTCCAATCCACCTTGTCTGAAACTGTCAAACACGATGAAAATAGTTTTAGAGTGGTACTAAACTTAGTTCAAACTAGTTAGTATGGCCTGTATAAGTCGTTGAAGGCTAAAATATTTTATCTTGCTTGCGGTATATACAAAGTCATTAGGACTTTCCAAGATTGCTGTATGTTTAATATTAAGTGCAAACGTTGTTAAAATTGAAGGATTTAAATTAGAGCAAACTTAAATTTAAAACTGAAACAAGGTATAGAGTTGAATTAATAACGTGTTGCTTTTTTCAATTGTCTAGCATGTTACAAACTTAGACCACCAACACACGAAGCGTCCGAATCCATTTTCTGGATTCTTCGTTCTTTTATATTTATACATTTTCTTCGATTTTGACAGAACGAAAATTAAAAAAAAGGAATGACCATGTATGTGCGGCATTAGGGTAGATAGGGCACTCGTCTTGAAATCATAGGTTCGCAGGATCGAATAGCATTGTAGGCGCAAGTAATGTACTATGCTTAAATATATAACCAACATCTACAGATGTCAATGCTTCGCTGCGTGGGCGCTTTTATTAAAAAATAAGAAAAAGAATGATGAAATCATTAATTTGATAAACGTTGCAACAAGAACGCTGTTCTCAATATAAGAATGCAAAGAGTGAAAGTAGCTCTTAGCAAAGTTATTTTAAGTACGATGTTCTTAATTTTAGTAGAAACACTGTAACGTCAAAATCAAGTTTCAAAAGAGTTGATTTAAGGTCGATTCACACGTTTTAGTCACAGTCATTTCCCATACAAATTGACAGATCCGTCAATCAAGTAACTGACAATCTGTCAAGTTGTATGGAAAATGACTGTGACAGATGTCTGAAAAGTGTGGATCGACCTTCAAGAGTGTTTTCGATTGACTTCACTCTGCTTTTTCTTTCAGTGTAGGGGCCGACTCAAGAAATTGGCGGGAGTGCCCCGAGTGAAGTTGTTCCGCCACTGTACAGAGCACACACACTTTGAACGCAACTTTCTACCAAAATGTTAAGAATACATACCTCTCCCATCCTATTTCGGCCAACGACAGAAAAGTTATACGTGGGTGATGCGAGCGACTTCCCGTATAGGGGAAGATAAAGGTTGAAAGGCTCCGGCCGATTCGTATATCCTCTTCAGTTGTGGCATAACTGCGGACCCTTAGCTATGCAGGAGAAGCTTCATAGGGTGAACGGCTTCGGCCAATTTCTATGTCTCTCTACGGGACGTTACTTTCCCGCATTATCCGAGTAATCGCTGCGCCTGAGTGCTGTATTTACATCTGCAGTGTCTCAGGTTACTTAACGTGATGAGTGACAGAAAACGTTTAATTCAACCACCAAAGCAGCATCTTCGAGGCATGCCCATGATGGCCTTTACTCGACGATGAAACCCTATCATGGTTTAGCGATGTGCCGACAACTCATCCTAAGAAAAAACTTTAAGTCAAGAAACCTGAAACAAAAGCCTCGGATAGAACGGATACAAAACAACGACGACCCCGTAAACGAACAACTGATTACTCTTTCGGATCCTGGAATGCACGCTCCCCGAATAGATCGGAGCCTTAAGGGTCCTCCGGGATCAGGTAGAACAATACAAGCTGAGCATAGTTGCAATCCATGAAACTAAATGGCTCCAAAGCGAGATTAACGAACTCAAATAGCACACAATTTTTACGAGTGGTAAAGAGGAGGGCAACAAGGAGTTTGGAGTAGCTTTCATCGTGAGTAAGCAACTCAAGAATCACTTTATCGGCTTCAAAGCCATAAACGAGCGGCTATGCGATCCGCAAAACCCGTTTCGCTAATCTCTGGCTCATTAATGCGCATGCCCCTACAGAAGTAAAAGAAGACGCGTTGAAGGACGAATTGTACAACCACCTAGATACACTCTTCGACTCACTTCCATCAAACGACGTCAAGCTGCTGCTAGGAGACTTTAACGTCAAAGTCGAAAACGAAAGCTGGCATGGGGGAACTACTGGAGGTCATTGTCTCCATGTCGAAAACAACAACAACGGTCATACGCTCTACGTGTTCCCTTATCGAAGAATCCATAAGCAGACCTGCAAGTCTCCATATGTATCCACCGTGAACCAGATCGACCACATACTGATCAGCAAGAGATCGAGAAGCCAACTGCGACTCCGATCACTATTTGGTGAAGACCACCTACAGGTGCAGAATCTCTTCGGTGCACCTAACGAGAATCACCCCTGCCAAGATCTTCGAGGCTGACAATTTCATTGATGATGCCACGGCGGCTGCGTATACTACAGCACTTGAGGAAAAACTGTCGCCCATGCTTGAGAACATCAACAATTTAGGCATCCATGAGTTCTGGGAGGAGCTCAAAGACAGCATCAAAGGAGTTGCAGAAGAGGTCGTGGGATATAAAGGCCTGCGTAGACGAACAGACTGGTTCGACGACGAATGCAGGGCCTCGATGGAGGCGAAAAATGAAGCCTATCGCCAATACACACAAGGCGCATCTCAAGCCAAGAAAGAAAGATACAACGAACTTCAGTGAGTATCTAATAAGTTAATTAGACGTAAGAAACGCAAACATTTTGACGAGCATTTACAGCAAATAAACCAAAGATTAGCCAGTAAGAACATTAGATAGGCGTACAAGCTTTTAAATAATATACAAAAAACGGATATCAACCTCGCATTTTGAAAAGCTCCTCAATGCACCATCAACATCCCCCACGGAGCCAGCTCTTGAGCAGTTATCCGAACCAGGCCCTCCCGTTCTACCCCCAACCGTAGAGGAGGTGAGTCTCGCCATACAGTCGCTTCAAAGTAATAAAGCGCCCGGCGCTGACGACATCCCAGCAAAACTGCTGAAGCATATGGTGGAATGTGCCTGACCAACGCTATACATGTGCTACTGCTGAAAATATGGAACGACGAGGTAATCCCCGAAGATTGGCGCAAATTCATAATTTGCCTAATCCACAAAAAGGGCGACAAGCTGAAGTGTGAGAATTACAGGAGCATTGGTTTGTACGGCCTATAAGATTTTATTGAAAATTTTGGAAAATCGCAGAACGAATCATTGGCGAGTATCAAGGCGGTTTCAGACCTGGTCGTTCAACGACCGATCAGCTTTTCACAGTGAAGCTACTACTCCAAAAGTGCTGGGAATATAACATCGACGTATACCAAATCTTTGTCGACTTCAAGCAGGCATACGACAGTATCGATCGAAGTGTACTGTACAACATTTTGCTGCATTTTGGTAAACCGGCAAAGTTAGTGCGACTCACAAGGAGGACGATGACTAATACCGTCTTGCAGGTCATAGTGCAGAACCGACTCACTGACCTATTTGAAACTCGTACTGGACTCAAGCAGGGCGATGGACTGGCGCCGACGCTCTTCAACCTTGCTTTGGAGTATGTAATTCGAGCCATGAATATGGACATCAGCGGAACACTACTCATCAAATCGACTCAATTAGTAGCCTACGCCGACGGCATCAACATCATGTCTCGAAGATTGGGTGATGCAAAAGCCTTCTGCATAACCTCAATAACGTCGCAAAGGAAGTTGGACTACTTATCAACGAAAGCAAAACAACGGCCATGATGCAATCGAAAACAAGGACGCCAGATAATTCAAGCCTCACGGTGGGGGGACCTCACTATCGAGTATGTAGACAACTTCAACTATCTGGGTTAGAACCTATCAAAGGATGCCAACGAAACCGACGTATTTCTCGGTCCTCCCTATAAATAATTCGAAACTTGCGCACAGGAACACGAAGCTTCGCGTGTACAAAACGATCATCCGACTCGTGCTATGTTATGGCTGCGAAACATGGACCCGCACCCAAGCCTCCGAAATTTTGCTAGACAGATTCGAACGAAAGGACCTACGGCGGCCAAAGCCCGACATCGGGCTATCGTGCCACATTGATGATGATGATGATGAAATGAGATCACAACAATATGGGTCCAATTCTTTCAAGATCTTCTGAATCTAACATTGGAAGTATCTGAAGATATCATTCAACTATCCCGCATGAGAAAGATTGCCCGATATGCTGACTTTCGCCCAAGTGGAAATCGCCTTACATAAACTAAAACCAAACAAAGCCCCAGGAATCGACAACATCCCTGCGGAGCTGCTCAAAGAAGGCGAAACGGATCTGACTAGACAAATTCATAGGCTCATAGTTAAAACATGGACAAATGAAAAAATACCCGACGATTGGAGGAGAAGTATGCTGTGTCCAACAACTGGAGAATATCCCTACTGTGTACGTCTTATAAAATATTGGCGAAAATCATTGAACAACGTTTGAAACCATACGCGAACAACATTATCGGCGAATACCAAGGTGGCTTCAGAGCTTGCAGATCTACAGTGGACCAAATTTCCTCGGTAAAACTTGTACTCCCGAAATACTGCTGGAACTAAAATCTTTTGTCAGTCGATCTAGGATCGGTATTGTTGCGAATCTATAAAACGCTTATACAACCGCTGCATCTCTATGGTTGCGGAACGTGGATATAAACGCAAGAAAAAGCAAACAACGCGTTTGAAAGGGAAATGCCGCGGAAGATTGTAGGACAAGGACTTGACCATCCGAAGATGCCCTGGGGACGGAGCCAATGCCTCTTGAACCGTGCAGGTTAGGCATGAATTTAGGTCTCTTCAACGAGCAAGCAGCGGCATGCGCTTGCTGTAGCTCAATTCGGGAGATAATGGTGGGGCTTGTGCCACTCGTTGCCCCTGTCCTTCAACCAAAAAAAAGTATATCGCATGCCTTCGGGATCACAACACAACACAACACGAGGGTTAAAATGGGGTTAATCAATGCGAATTGTAGCCGGCGAGCAAACGTACCATCTTATTGCGCTCCGAGAACCCGGATTGCGACGGGTCCCGGCCGGACTAAGCCCACAAATATTTTGTTAATAAAAAACCCGACCTGAGGCGCCCGTGGCCGAATCAAAAATTGTAGGGCGCCTCCCTTCAAAAACCCCGGACCAGCTGTTCCGCTCAGTGATTCCGACACATAGATGTCCATTTTTGAATCTGGCGGAATTTTCAAAAATATTAATGATTTTAAATTAACTAAATCATCAATACTCTCGAAAAATGTTCAAAATCCAGAAATATGCACTTATGTGTCGAAATCGGTTCCTTAGAGGTGACGACCTTGACAGGACTGCGTTGGGACTGTGCTCACCCAGACGACAGACGATGGTGCTTAGGTGCCAATAGCCTACATGTCGAAGAAACTTAATCCGGCCCAGCGAAATTATACCGTTACTGAGCAGGAATGTTTAGCGGCTGTCCTCGCTATTAAGAAATTCCGTGCCTACACGCACTGAGTACGCGACCGGAGATGAGCTGCAGGAGCAACCGTCCTGGAAGTTCTGGATCCCAGAGGAGCTGCGCCTACAGCGCTCATGGCGGTATCGCAAAACATTAAGACGCCTTCGTGCACTATTCTTTTGGCCTAAACTGGCTAAGCAGGTCAATGAATATGTGTCCCTTTGTGATACCTGCAAGTCTACCAAAGCTCCAAACCAGTGTATTCGCCCTCCTATGATCACCTCCGAGCGCGTATTCCAGCGGTTGTATATGGATCTATTAGGACCTTTCCCCCGGTCGAGATCCGGTAATGTGGGCACGATTGTCGTGGTGGAGCATCTATCTAAGTTCACTTTCGTGGAGCCCATTAAAAAGTTTAAAGCCGAAACTCTGACCAGTTGGCTCGAGACTCGAGTTTTTCATGTGTTCGGTGCAAGTGCATGCAATTGTATGCAAAACTTGTTTTAATCGTCTTAGTATCAAGAAAGGCAGTTGCAAGTGGCCGGTTCAAGATTCGCCGTGTCGTGATGTGCGTGCGTGTGTCGGGGCGTGTGACGACACGACCCAAAATCGGGGAATCGCGCGTGGTGACTGACCTTGTCTTATCTTTTGTAAGTTTTTTGGTATGTGAGGTGTTAACAACGGAATTTAAGTGAAGTGGTGCGAGTGTTGCGTGATTGTGACAGTGCAGTGGTGGAAAAAAAGAAAATAAAATATCACGCGTCACAAAGGTGTTATGTGAGCGGAGGCGGGCCACCGCGTGCACCCGAAGCGGTTAAGGATCGCACATACCCACAACTAAGCGGATAAGTACCCGATGTGTTAGTGATGTCCCTCTAAATTTTGTTAGATTTCCCGGTCCCCGTTCCAGGGGCATATTTTGAATATCAGTAAGGCCCCCCATTTTGAATTTTTGTTGGCCATTGGGAATCAAGGTCTTCGGGATTCGTTTTTAGGGTTTTTTAGAAATTTTTTTTTCAAAAAACCCTTATGAAATCGATTTTGTCTGTCCGTCCGTCTGTCCGTCTGTCCGTCCGTCGGTCCGTCTGTCCTTCCGTCTGTTCACTAAATAACTCGCGAACGGCTCAACCGATTGTCATGAAATTTGGTAGGAATGTGTAGAATGGTTACAGTCATTGGCACATATACCTTAGAAGTTGGTAGGAAGAAGATAACAGGGTGTCCCGAACGTTTGAAAAAAGTCGAATTTTTTAGTTTTTTTCGGAGATTGACACATGGGTATTTAAATCAAAGAACTAAACGAGTACATCTCACATCAGTTAAAATTTTCCAGTTTCGAGTAACGGTAAAAACGTTATTGGCGTTGAGAGTTAAACTTCCTTTTCGACCTCCGTTTTTCTAAATCGTTATAGGGATCGATATGAAACTTTGCGCAAAGATTGGTCAGAATGGCTTTATATAGTTAAATTAATATTAAGACTGTTGACTTTTGCTAAGGAAAAGTAAATAACAGTAAATTTGTAAAATTTGAATTTGATCGTCTGTAGCCCCTTTTAGGTTTCCAAATATGAAAATTCTGCTAGGGATTTTTAGAAAATTACATAGGGAATATGTCTACGAATTTTCATTCGACTATCTGTATCCAAACCGGAAATATTGCCAAGTTAGTATTTAGTAAGGGCCTTTCACAATGCAAGGGAAGCCTCTTAAGCATTTCTTCAATGCATATCTTTTAACTTGATGAAACAATGAACATGAAATTTGGTGG
Organism: Microchrysa polita; assembly: GCA_949715475.1. Taxonomy (NCBI): domain Eukaryota; kingdom Metazoa; phylum Arthropoda; class Insecta; order Diptera; family Stratiomyidae; genus Microchrysa; species Microchrysa polita. The sequence goes on along the minus strand of OX454416.1, from coordinate 123,841,089 downwards.
ATATGCATAGAATGGTAATAGTGTTCGCCACAAATATTTTTGAAGATTGTAGGACCAAGTTAACAGGGTGTCCCTGAATAGCTGCAAAAGTATACTTGTTCAATTCTCATAAGAAAGCTTGCATGTGCTCTTATGTCAGGGGACACAATGGAATCATTTCATATAAGTTGCTTTTCCTTGATTAAAAAAAGAGTAACAGTAGTTTTACAGCCAATAATTCAGTTCATATATAAAGCCAAGCCGGCCTTACGTTTGCCTGCGTTTCTTTTTGCTCAAAGGCCATCAGAAATCTTATATCGAAAAATGCCTGTAGATTTGCCTACTTTTATACAAACTGGGTAAATAGTAAATCTATTTTTGGATTGGTCTAATTAAAGGTGGAACAGAATGAAAGGCGCTAGCCTTTTATTATTATTATTATTTATTTATTATTTTAACGTGTGAAATGGGAAGACTCGATCCACACCGATATCAGGAAGCTTCTATAATTTGCGAACTTTTCACGATGACAACGTTTATTATTTTCCTGAGCTACAGTTTTCTCAAACCTCGACCCTACATTGAGTATAGATTATACAATTTAAACCGACGTGAAACTTCAATTGTTGTTGAAGACTTAAATTACATGCTCCTAGCCCGTGAAATATTGGCCTTGCCTTGTGGAAAAGTTGAAATAAATTATACGCTTTAAAATTATGCATAAAGCGTACAATGCAATACAGTGTCTCCTTTGGCTGAGACGGAAGCGTTTTTCCCTAAAGAAATAGTTTCGACAGCAGGATATTTTAAATCGCTAAAATTTATCATAGTGTGAGGCGTGAAATCAAAACATAAAATTAGACACTTAACATTTTGTTCGCATTCTCTCCAATTCAGTGTAATTTCTCAGTGTCAAAACTGATTCAATAAAACGCTAACCCCATTATACATATACAAATAAATCATTCAACAAAACAACAAACAGTGGGTTCGACAATATATCCTATAAGCGTTTATCACGTACTATAAACAATGAATCAGCAGGACATTAATCCAACATCCGATGCTCCACTTCGATCCAGTAATCTCAAATGAATCTCTTAAAATGAACAGTCCAGCATCAGCAATAAAAAAAAGAATTGCAAACAAGAAGCATGAAGAAAAATCGATTCACCTGAATCATGTCGATCGCTTTTCCGTGTAGCGAGGAAGTACATTGATTGCTCAATAACTTTGATGTCCTGTCTGTCACCTTGTACTTGTATACACACAAAAAAATCTAATCTAGGGCAAATCCTAGCCGCGCGACAAATTCACCAACAATAGACTACTACAGGTACTATTCAGGTTTGCAAGTTTTATCCTACTCATGTCCTGAAATGCTGATGAAGGTGACATGCCGGCGATAGGATGATAACAATTGGATTAATTTAAGAACGACTATACGAGACGCGATGCCGACGACGAGAGCTATCGTGCCAACAAGAATAATGGTGCTGGCAACGACTACACGCCCATTTAGTTTTGATTTTCGCATCATCAATGATGTGCCCACCTGCCGCGGGAACGAAGAGAGACGACAATCGCAGAAAGGACATTGTTTCGTGTATACTTTGTATACGATTTCCTGTGTATATTCGATGATTTCCTTCGTCACGAATTCCGGAACGTTTGAAAATAAATATTTTTCGTCTTTACGAATTTGAAGAACGTGACTAATACTTTTCGATAAATTTCAAATTGCTTCGAGCTTATCCGCGCTGAGCCACCTTGTCGATATATAGAGGGCCACAAAAACACTGGCAAAATGACGTGAGGGTGTTAGTTGTGAAAAGAGCATACTACACAAGAAGAAATAAATAAAACGGACCTGCCTGTGTAGGACTTAAATATTTCGGCTTCAAAGTCAGATTTTCCATGATTGCAAAAGCGTTGTGCAAAATCCTGTGTATATTTCTTAGCTGCTCTGATCTTATAGAAAAAGAACGTGCTTGTCGTATTCGGGACATAGTCGGGCGGGAGAGCCCGCAGGATGCTAGAAAATTTGGAAAAATTTCAGATGAAATGGCCTCCTTGGGAGGCATTATCTGCGTCGAAAAATGTATTTTTATTTGGACCGGAGAGGATTTGCAAATAGGCCTCATTTGAATTTTCAATGGCACTAAGTAAAATCTATTCATTGTTATATCGCTTCTGTTCTGTGCTGTGTACCTATGTAGAAGTGTTGTCTGTAGTGTAGATGAAGAAGCTCGCCAGCGAAAACCTTGGGGCCACTCTAAATGACTTTTTACACGGACGAAAAAGAAAATTCATGGAGGGGATTAGTTTTATGTGATGTGTTTCGTTTTGTCGAAATTTATGTTTATGTTAGGTTTGGCCTTTTAACGGCCGCCGGGGGTTTTGCTTTTAAATTACACTTTTTCTTGCTATTGGAAACGTACTTATAATATGAGTGTATAGCAAATCATTAGATTAGATTTTTCGTTGAATTTAATCTGAATAGAAAATTAAAAAGAGGACCACACTTCACTCAGTTGAGTAGTTAAAAGCATTAGTAATGAATGATCAATAAAATCTTTTCTGAATGGTGACAAAATATTTTCATATTAAATAAACGGTTTTCTAATCAAAATCAATTAACACTACTTCAATTATGGACTCTCATAATTCAATCGTATACTTACTGGTACAAGAGTCTTCCCCCGCATTAGTAGGGGCCACGAGGGCCAACTTGTCGCATTTTGATTCTTCTTTTATATGATTGCTTGTCAATACACATGAATTACATTCACACTATCGATCGATCATTTCCACGCAAACGACGGCTTGTATTGAACTCTAAGTGTCGGCACCTTTTGAATACAAACGTTCTGAATACAATGTTGTACTAACAGTCATAATAGGAGCGGCAATCTGAATTTTTATTGTAAAAGATAGTTGTCGTGTTCTTGTTAACAGCTGCGATGCTCTCTATCACAACAAATTAGACACCGACACCACCAATTACATCTAGTCCGCCCACTCAATGAAAGCTGGAAAGATATCGCATCTTCTGTTACATGAAAATTTAATGCTAGAGCTGCCATACACTATGCGATCCATCGACAGATTTATTTGAACTGAACATCGATGGCAATGGCAATGAAAATATCTGACGATGCGTGCAGCACCTTAGAGAAAGCATGCGTTAGTACAGAGTGGCTATCAGAAAATAAAAATGGCACCGTTTTCACACTATTGCAGTTCATAGTATGTGTGAAAATTTAATTCAATTGTCAATTTTTTGTTTACAATTGAGAATATAAAATCCGCGTAATATTTATTACTCTCTTAAAATGCCGACTTGACAATTAACCCTTCACTTGGCACATAGGCACATAGACCTAAATAGATCATTGTTACTATATCTTGATGGAAAATATCGTTCAACAATATTTTCCACCCCTATCCATATATATTTTAAAGGAACTGACGGCCACAAATGCGATCAAACGTTCTGGGAAATATAAAATGTCTAAAGAAACGAAAAATGGCGTATCATCGTAAGATATAGTATGTTATTTGTTTCTAGAACCAATATTATACCTCTTCAAAAAATAAGATTGATTTTACAGAAGATTCAGCTACACCTCAGGCATAATAGCTCGTAGGCGGCGACAGAAGGGTTAATAATTGCATCGACAATATTTTGACGTTTGAATTATTTCGTGGAGTGGAGTGTAATAAATTTGGAGTCAAACACATATGGGTTGTGTGATCACATAGCCACTCTGGACTAACGCATGGCATGGGTTGCTATGCTTTCTCTAAGTGCAGCACATACATTATTCAGTCCATTGTACTATGCATGTTCCTAACACCGGTACATCGGGATTCAAGACCGAAATTTTTTCAACATCAAGATTTTCTTAGGAGCTCAAATCGTTGGTGGCGAAAATATTGTTAGGCAAAATTAAGTGTAGTCTGGCTGGTGTAATGATTAGTGCGCGCACCTTCGGAGCACAGGGTCATGGATTCGAGACTCACCGTGAACGAATTCAGTTTATGCTGCTTTTCGACCTCACGCCCCGAACTATAATCTCACTCATATGTTAAACGAGTACTTATTTATAGGGATAAATATCATTACTGAGCGTAGTGTTGATCTCAACACCTCAACAAAAAAGCAGTTAGGATCTTGGGAAGTGGATGCCACTAACACATCTGCGGCCTTAGTCCAATGTTGGACTGTCGCACCTGTTTTTTTTAATTTTAGACCCAAATTTTCTGCATTATTTAACGAAAAATGGTCCCTGAACGTGTTTAGACTTTTACTGGTGATTCTGATTACATTCCACTTGTGAGATCAATGTCCTTTTTAAATTCTGGCTTTACTTGGTTCTACAGGATCGCATCTCCTGCCGAAACATACCGAGAAGCCTCTTATCTCACATCCACAGAATCCATAGAAAGAAACATTATCCGACAGTCGGCTGGAGCCATTTAGGTATACATGCTTTTCCTCTTCCTTAAAGTAGGAGCCCAAGCTCTTAAAGCTGTTTTTCCTCTTCCTAATAGGAGCCCAAGCGCTTCAGATGCTCCTCTATCCTCTTTATTCAACTGAGAGTCCGATTTCTTTAGCTGCTGATCGCAGTTGCTCCTACGCTTCTACAATAACATCGGGAGTCCTAGCTAACCCTCCTCAGAACGATGTAAAGTTTATAACGAGATTGGACAGGATTGCATCCTATTTCCGATGGTAGTATTTTGCTAATTCGATTTTATTTGCCGGAGCGCCGTGGAACTTGTATGAGGAAATTTCGACATTTAAGTACTCTCGAACAAAATCAACGATCTGGGCGTTATAGCTCTGGATCTCGAGAAGGAGTTAAAAGCAGTCGGGTTAAAGAAAAAAATAAACGAAATCAATGTACCTAGTCTGAGTGGAAATTCAACTTCCCCTTAAATATCAATTTATCTATTTAGACAATATTGTCGCCGTTGATGGCGGTATCAAGAGCATTCCACAGCCAAGTGCTTAAGGTGGGTTGTCCAAAATTTTGCCAACCAGATTGTAAAAACCAAAGCTGCTGTTAGGAAGCAGTACTTGGAAAGCTGTAACTACAGAAAAGCAGCAAACAATCGTCAAGAATTAAGATCTTAGCTAAGCTAGCGAATAAAATCGCAATCGAAAGCGACAGTGGATCATTCATTACGTATATCTACATTACTGGTCGATGCAAAGAGGCCGACAAAATTTCACCCTAGAGCCTAGATCTCTAAATGAATAGTGTTCGACTGAAAAACTGTGGTCAAATTAGGAGACAGAAATAGTATACGTTATGGGACGTAAGTGCAGTCGATGCTCTATTTTCCACAAGTGGTTAAGGCACCCTATAGTAGTAACGAACACTTTTTTTTGGGCTCCAAACTGTTCGCCCTCCCTGTCCCCCCCTGAATACGCCCATGGTTCAAACAAATAAATAAAAGACCTGAGAAAGACCCGGTCCGGTAATAAAAAGGTGCTAAGCACCCGGTACTAAACAGGTGCCACAAAAAAAAATTGCAAAAAAAACGGTACTCAATAGGTACTAAAAACCTGAAAAGAAACCGGTACTGAACAGGTGCTAAAAAACTTGATAAAAAAACGGTACTGAACAAGTGCTAAAACACCCGAAAAAGACCAGTACTGAACTGGTGCTAAAAAACCTAACAAAAACCGGTAATGAAGTGGTGCTAAAAAGCCTGAAAGAAACCGGTATTGAACAAATGGTTAAAGAACCTGGAAAAAACGATTCATGGTAAAAAGAACGATACTAAAAAAAACCATGTCATGGTTAAAAAAAAAACGGGTCTTGGTCGAAAAAAAACTGTACTGGAAAAAACGGTCCATGTTGGAAAAAACGGATGTTTAAAACAAACCGGTGCACCCGGTGTTAAGGAGAACCGGTATCCGATACAGAAATCTGAGTACAATACCGACCAGGCCCGAGTCTACATCGTACGATCCAATTGATCATGACAGTTTCATAGAATGGAGAAAACGAACAATAAGGTGCATGACACACTGATTTTCGAATTACGGAAATGCGTTATTATTACACAATTTTACCATAATTAGCACGAATTCTTAATTACGAATTTAGACCATCTTTTGCTCAATAATGACAGGAGACGCCATCTGTTGTAAAGTTGAAGAACTCGAAATTTTTGTAAAAATTTTAAATTTGTTATTATTTTACACATATTTATTCAAATGCCTAAAGAAAAGTGTGTCTTCAAATTATTGAACAGAAACTTCATCAACATATTGCTATTTTGAGAGACATTTTCATAGTTTACACAAACGTCAAAAGTGAATGACGAATTGCAATGACGAAAACATAATCACCACAATTTCGAACTTTAATCATCATGATGGATTTTCGTCTTGATGATTTTGCTATCTGTCTAATCTAAGCCCTAATTGTTGTGAATGCCATTTATTCACTTAAATTCCTTAAAAATTCCTTCCCCAGCAAAGTCTTCTTCTTCTGTTGGGCCAAGCATCGCACCGTTAACTCAGCCGTTTATAGGCAATTTCGAGTCAATGTTTGCATATCATTTCGGAGTGTACCTACACAGTAAGTCTTTTTTCCAGTAAAATTTTACTAGGCTGATTCTAGTTCCTGCAATCACTGCAATTCTAGCGATTATGACAAATTAGAACTAGTATCTATTAATTTAAACTAGATTGGCTGTAAAAGCAATCGAGTCTCGAAATAGCCCTAGATATCCAGCGAAATTTTACTAGTTATCCAGAAAATACGTGATAATTCCTAGAAAGTCAATACATTTTACTGACAGACTATTAGTTTTTGGTAGAAAACAGTTCCAAAGGTATTGCTTTTCGCGATTTGTTTATTAGTTCATATTCATGCGCATTTAGATATTAGTTGGACAAATGTTCTGTGAAGCAGTTGGTGTTTGTGAATTGGTGGTAAGTAGATACGAATTCAAATACGCGAGTGAAAAGTTCACCATGCTTTGTGATCATAATTAAATTAAATGTGATTTTTATTAATTGAAATTTCACTATTCTTCAGTTTAACGAATCGGGGCTTCAGAATGGCGATGGCGATGTCAAATAAAATATAGATGTGGAGATAACCTGGGTTAGTAAGTACATTGAAAATAATATGAATATTGTGAAAATAAAAAAAAATCACCTAATGATCACTTTTGAATGCAAATGTAGTTCTTATTTCTTTTTTTTTCAGGCCAACGAGATGAGAAAGGGATGAACCATGTAAGATGCATATGAGACGGAATGGAAAACGACTACAAGTGAATGTAATTGTTTTAAAGTTTGATTTCTATTTCATAGTTTGTAAATTGAATCAAAAAATATTCATATTCTCAAATGCTTTCAGAGTTAATAAATAGGGATTTGATCGCCCAAATGAACATGTTTGATTTTTATTACATTTTCAGATGAAAGCGAATGGAATAATTTCCTGGATTATCTAGTTAAATCGAACGAAATCTAGGGAGATCCACTAGATAACCGTTTGGCTGAGAACAAGAAGTTCTAGTGAATTTCACTAGAAGAATTCATTTGCCACTAGAAATACAGTACACTTATTCAATAGACTTCTAGTTAATTATACTAGATGTCAATTTATTTTAACTAGATTCACATTAGAAAATTCAACTAGAATTCCCGTAATACTTTTTTCACTAGACTTGCAACTAGAAAATCTAGGAGCTAAAATCTAGTTGTGAATTACTGGAATCTAGTTGAAAAAGATTTACAGTGTATATAATGTTGCAAGCACTATGTATTTCCTATCCGCCCATGTACGGAAATTTTGAACCACGCCGAGATTCGATCTCCGGACCTGTAGATTACTAGGATCGTAGAGTGCGACTCAACCAAGTGAGCCGCAGAGCGTGTCAAAGTCTTAACTGAATCTTATCTCTCCCTTCAATAGAAGTTTAGTAACACATATTATCTGTTGATTTAAAATTGATAGTCAAATCATTAAAACTACATGCGAAATTCACATACACCATCCAATTCATCTGACGATAAAAAAAAATTGAACGTTATCTGACGATCGATTGCATTGTTTATGGCGACCCTTACATTGAAATCCGATAAAAACAGGGCTTTATTGTTCATAATTACTGCAGTAGGAGTATCAATTTTGGATATGTGTTCCTGATCATGGCAATGATTATTATTTACGAGGGTCGTTCGATTTTAACAATTCAACTCGTTCGCTAAATGAACATGAGGTCCTCTCACTCTTACTAAACTATTTCTCTTCTAATCGTGTTCAATTAATCCAAAAGTAGAATCGATCATAACACCCTAACTCGTCGTAGATGATACGACGTGGGAGGCAATCTTCTTTTCTTATTATTAATTTATTTGATGTTTGTTGTCTTGTGCCGAAAATAATTATTTTCCATTTAACGTCAGCCGAGATAATTTGAGCATTTGAGGCGCTCATTAACGTATCATTTCATTGGTATGTATGAGGAGGTTATGAGGGTGGCCTTAAAACAGAAAATCGTAAATTGAATAAATTTCTCGGAGTCCATCTTCCATTTACTATACGGAACGGACAATATGAAGTGGATTGTTCTGTTTATGATCAATTGAAATACAAAAAGTCGAGTGATACATATTACACAGAAAATTAATTATAGAGCGTCACGCAGTTGTTATGGCTGTCAAGCGTAAATGGGGGGCTATAAAATGAAAGTGAATGTGGAACGAATAAATATAGCACCAAATGCTGATAATAATTGAAATCTAATTTTGTTCTTTTTGAAAACTATACAAAATACAGGGCCTAGGCAGTTGCAATACCTAAATAGCACAGTAGCACTAACACACACTAACCAACTTCTCTTCTTCTTTTCAGTAGGTACATCATTCATAGAGAGATTGCAGCCACATTTGAAGGATTCTTTTTTCTCAATAATTTCCACAGAATTCTCTTTGGGCTCCCTTTTAAAAATGATTCAAACCTCATTTAGTGAATATGATAGGAATGCCTACCCTGCATGAATAGTCTGTGCACGCCACTCTCTATAGCCCGATCCGAATTAACCATCTTGTGGATTTTCGGGGCCCGGATTAAGTGATGCCCACACCGGCGCTTCAGCGAATATTCGCGGCAAATTTTTTCGCGGCGTCAAAATTGTAACACACTGCGTTGTATGGAGATGCCCACACCAACGCGAATATTCGCCAGTTTTGCAGTATTTTTTCTGGTTCGAATATTTGCTACCTAATGTCATTTTATTCAAATAATTTATTTGACAGGCGCAGTGTAGAACAACTTGCTGTTGGTGCACCCGAAAAAGATGTAGATTTGGAATGAGTTGTTTAGGTATTGACCGAGCATTTAAGTTTTGAATGTTTTATGGTATAAGTGGATGAGTAAAAAGAAGTAACATTTTTGGAAACATGAATTCCAAGGAAGGAAGGTTTTCACTCGTTGTTGTTACACTAATAAATTGCCCTATTGTGACAAGTCCGGTGACACCCCGATCGTATCGGCCGAAGGATTGCAGAGATATCGACGATTTTCCAAAGTGAAATTGCTGTGACCGACATCTAGGTTGACAACTAACAAAAGCATACATTTTCTGAATTATTGTACTTATCTCGGTTATCCCCTTGTGAGCTGCGCAGGAAAGATGCTCCGACGCCACCTTAGAGAATTTTGTTACAAGTCCAGTGATACCTTGATCGTTTCGCTGGACTTAAGGATTCTAAAGATATCGACGGATTATCGAAGTAGTTCGAAGCTGATTGTGAAATTGATGTGGCCAACGTCCAGGTTGACGGTTATCTCTGACCACCCTGTGCATTGACCGGAAAAAAAAGAGGATCCGATGACCCTTCCGGCAATTTTATGGTCGTCGTTCTGCCACACCAAAAGATTGCAGAGATATGGACGGATTTCCGAAAGAATACAAGGTCAATCGTTTCAATCATGAATAGTATACGATAGGAAATGAAATGAATGAATAGTATACGATAGGAAATGACGTATACGGGTACGCGATAGTCAATTCAAACAATCAAATCGAACACTGCCGCAAATTTTTTTAGGGTACGGTATAACAAGGTTGTACTGCACTGCTTGTACTGCACTGCGTATTTCCATCAATTTGCGCATGTCAATGATTTTATCCTTAGAATAAGTAAAGACATGGAGAGGTAAAATGTCGAATTTCACGTTGATTTCTTCCGCTTACGTATTTACATAATAAGTAAAGATGCCGCGACATTTTGATATAGTGCACGAAAATTGCAGTATGATTATAAATGTTAAAATAATTGTATTTGGCCAGTTCTTGCAGTTATTCTCTATCATGTCTAAGTCCCTTCCTTACATAAATCTAATACCTTTTCTAAGGCAACAACATGATATCAGCTGGGAGTGACAGTACCCAGCGAATTATTCGCGCCGCGCCGCACAGTGGGGCGAAATCAATGATTTTTCGGACATCGCATATTTGCGAAGAAGTCCTGTTATAAAATATACGATGTAAATGACTATAAGTTGAATTTGATTGTGCTGAATCGAATGGTGGACTCCATTTTCAAATATGTCCTGTCCAAAAGAAGATATAGCGGTTTTAAGGACACTTTGACCAATCCCAAAGTATAGATAATTTACCGTTTCTCCTTTTGGATGTTACACATGATGTTAATAGATAGTATGGCTCAATTAGAGAAAAATATGATAAGAACATAAGGTTCTCTCATTTACCGTTACAAAACTGCACCATTATTATTGAAATCTTAGGAAAGCTAGAGTTACCAAACAAAACCCAAATTTAATCCACCTTGCTTTGTGCAATTTATTTGGCTTAAGTTCCTAAAAATATATACATTTGATGTAATTTGACTGCTCTCCCGTTGAAAAAAATCACTGTTATTTCGAAGATATAGTAATTCAAACTGCGAAAAATTACAAAATTTATTTGAGATAGAAAATGCAAACGCTAATATCATAACGGTTCTTTGAACAGCTAAATCTGAATAATTCACAAAAGTTGCTCTTTTATGTAAGCTTTTAAGGAGCTTGTAACAATTTATCAAAAATATGCAAATAACGAAACAAACGATTTTTCACTTCACGAATTACGATCAACTACGACCATTTTTCTGGTAAAGTACGATCTTTTATAGAGAGGTGGTGGAGCCTTTGATTTAATCGAACCTGTATTTAATCCTGTCGAAGTATATTCGATTAAAAACTTTTCAGAATAATTTGAGCGAATTTGCTAAATTTAGCCATGAGTTATGCCTAATTTGATATGTTTTCTACATACAATTTGTAGGGGAGGTGCGGGACGCGTTGCTCCCATTTGCCTCATTTTCAATATCAGATGAGCTTATAACATTGCTAACATGTAAGCACAATTTAAAGCCAAGAGCAATACCAGAGTGAAAGTTATTATGCGAAAAGACAAACATGAAAAACAGAGGTTAGTCGATAAAAATGGCTACTGTGGCCGGGGTCGCAGCCTAACTCTGTGTTTTTATTGACTCCATTAATTACAGAATTAAATGGTTTAATTCATTTCCCGGCCAAATACGGCCATGTTTTGGTTTTTGATGAAAAAACAAAAACATCCAGGTTTTTGGCTATTATCTTTAAAATTTACCGTTATGTTCCTTGTTAGATACGCAAATACCATAACAAGGCCTTCTTATCAAAAGATCTAACGTGAAAAGTATATTTATGTGCCATTTTATTAGGTAGGGCAGTTGGTACATGCATTTGAAATTTTGGTGGTATATGACCAAAATGCATTTCTTATGGAACAAACATGACTATACAACCAATACCGTTACAACTAAAAAACTATTAACAATGGTTTTCGATAGCTGACACTATAAAGTGTAAAATCAAAGCAGTCAAATCTGCAATATTTGAATTTAGTTTATTTGCCTATGTCCGAATTTTTGTTCTACTCGCCCCACTGTGCGCCGGTGTGGGCACCAAAAAATGTGTCGCGAATTTTCCGGCGCGGATTCGTGACGGAAAATTCGTGACGCGTTGGTCTGGCCATCACTTTATGGGGATAATGTATTTATGTTATGATATGACTTTCTGTCTATTTTAGGACGCGACGGTACCATTTGATTCAACAAGTGTCGTTAATGATAACGGTGAAAACAAAAATAAATTTTTGTCTTACGTGTCTGTGTATAAAATGGATAATTTATGTTTCATGATTTTGGCTTTAATTTAGTTTTGACACAATTTGGTTTTGGATCCCTAATATGCAGTGTAATCATATAGCAAAAAAACTAACGGCATTTGAGTAATAGCAGTATTTTGAGGACTCTAAAGGTGACAAAGGATTTCGTGAATTAACAGTTAATTTATTTGCGCACAGTTATTCGGTTCAATTCATTTCAACAAAAAGTTTTATTACAATAATAATTTCATAAATTACTTCCTTTAGATCAGTAACCAAAGGACCAGGAGTTCGTCCTGGTGTCATAATTTGGGACGAGTTCCATGAAGACTATTATGTGTGATTTTGTGCGTAATGTGATTGGATAAGCAATGTTCACAGCGACATTTCAAAAAACTCCAGGAATTTGTGATTTGAAGCGATATTCAAGACATCCAAATTCGACAATGATATTCATCTCGTCGACAGAATTTTACATTTTTTTCTGAGTGCATGGATAATCATTTTTTTTAAATCTTTAAACATAAAATATATGTATCGACTTCCAACTAAACCATATCCCAACCCAGCAACATAGGCTCTCATCAGCCCTGCTGTCTATGGTTAGTGCTACAACTTTAAAATTTCGATGATCGCAACAGTGCAATAAATGTCGCAAATTTGAATTTGATTCAATGGCAAGAAAAAAATTTACCGCGCCCCTATTTCTCCTAAAAACACCCCATTAGTGTTTTTTGGGCCAATTTTTGACGTTAAAACTCAAGCTGAATCGCCATAAAATAAGCTGACCAGACGTACAGCATTTTGCTGTACAGTACAACATTTGGACCAGTCGTACAGCATTGAAAAATGTACAGCAAAATGTACAGCATTCCCCAAGCCACATAATGAAACCTAATCACTTCAAGATAAGCTCCTCGGTGAAGCCTGCGATCAATCTTGACTGCTTTTGAGGTGTAAAGTTTGACCCCTGTGACCTATATGATATTTAGCGAGATAACCGAACTTTTATGTTTCTGAAATTCGGCACATTTGTAGAGCTACTTGACGTTCACATTTCCTCGAAATTGCACGGTCCTACATAATCGCGTTCAGAAGTTACGGCTGCCCAAAATGCAATTTTGAGTTTTCTAATTGAAAATTGTCCATAACTCTGAAATTCATGAGCGAAAAACTTTAAAATTTAGAAAACTTGCAGAGCACCGTACTGTTCATATTTGGTGATAATTGGCACCCTTGTAGAGCTACTTGACTTGACTCCATAAGTTTCAAGGTCCTACCTATCCGCGTTCGGAAGTTACAGCTGCCCAAACCACAATTTTGTGTTTTCTCATGGAGTTTTTAAAGTTGGCAGACTTGTAGAGCATCGCACTGTACATATTTTTTAAATATTTCAAGGATCTAGGTTCCAAGATTCAAAAGTTGCAACCATCGATAGATTCCAGAAATCTATTTTCAATTTTATGTGTATAATCTTATTTCGAGTATTCTTCTTTGCTATACCTTTTGTGTTAAAACATACATTTGTATGGGCACCAGTGGCGTAGATAATTTTTTTCAGCATAGAGGAAGTGCAATAAATGAACTTTAGAACCCCTAAGATATAAAAAGAGGCCGTTGCTTTAAGGTTTTCAAATTGTTTCTATTCTGCTTGTTTAGCTGAGATTCTGGAGGAATAAGTTTGGCACAGCGAGGAAGAACCATGAATCGCCTAAAGATTTTAAGTACGCAGAATACATGTAATAGACACCATTCTGTTTAACTTGACGTTACCCTCCTATTGTTTTTCACTCAATGGGTTGAAAGTATCAACCTCAAAGGAGTGCGTTCAACAATTTTGAAATGTTGCTTGCGTTTATTTGTTTGAAACATTTCAAGATTGTTGAACGCACCCAGAGAGAGTGATTTTGGTTTCGTCAAGTTGTGCCCCTGCATCCGTGTCATGCACCAGAAAGTGTGCACGTCATGTTCTCGTCCATTTGGATGACGACCACGGCGTGACACGGACACACGGAGAACTCCCGGCACCAGGTAAGACATTTTAAAGAAAAAGAAAAAAAAAGAAAAAAAAAGGGAAAAAACAACCGAAATATTTAATTCGGCTCGTGTTTTTTTTAGGACCTAGTGCTGCTTGTGGAAGTTGTATTAAAAGTCGCTCAGCTTATGGTTATCGGTCGATCGCTCTCATCACGTGGATTTACTTTGGCTAACCTAGAAAAATCCGATTACGGATCTGACTATCCTTTACACCTAAAAACGATCGAGGATCAACAACATCAGAACACTAAATCGCTAGACGAGTCTGAGCAACCGCCGCCACCCAACAGCAATCGAGTGGTCTCACGTCGCGGTTCAAAATCCCTTCCAGCTTCTCCATTCTCTTCTCCAAAATCAAGGAGGAAATATCAGCCAAATCCATACTTTACCGGAGGTTTTGCCGCTTCGCAAGCTCAACCAGAATCAAGAGGGTGGTTCTTGTCATCTTTATTGGGCGTTCCACGCAAAGCCGCGTCCACCACATCTATAAACGAGGACGGCGAAGACGCATGCCATAAATCCAAGAACTTAGCAAGCAGGGAAAACAAATCAAGCAGCACGAAAGATTTGAGTGCCGAACCACTAGAAGCCAAATAAATTGTCGTCCAAAAGGAAACCACAGATAAGATTCGTGTTGTGTTGTCTATTAGTGTAGTGTATTTTTTTTGTTGTTGTTACAGTTTGTCATTACAAATTTTCTATTTTGTTTCTATAAAAAAACCTTTTATTCCGTAATATTGAAGTAATCGGTGATGTGATCAGGTTACACCGCGCATTCGTTCCCGTGTCGGTTAGAAACTTTGAGTATGATATATATTCCTTAGCGGCCGCCCAGGAAAATAAGCGTTTCGTATATCTATATTGCCAAAAAGTAGAAAGAAATTCACTTAAAAACTCCGGAGTCGTGTGTGTGACCCTGAAAAAGAAAAAAAACAAAAGAAAGAAACGATGTTTAATTAATAACTTAAGTCAAATAAGGTTTGAATAAACAATGTTGTCGGTTAGAAAAGAAAAATCAAATATGTGTTAATTTTTGCGCTTTTGTTTTCCCTCGGCCGTCGCCATGTGAGACGGGTGACCCTATCCAAAGGATAGCTACCGGAAAAATTCGGTGTGTAGGACAGTCCGCGTTGTTTTCTTTTTTTTTTCTTGTCAATTCAGTAGAGAATTTTTTTTTTCGTTTCTTTTGATATTGCACCTGAGTTTTTTAATCGTAATGACGTCAACGTCGGAGCATTCCATTAGCTTAAACACACGGCCAAGTTCCCTCTTCGAACAGAGCTACCGGCAATCAGGTGCTGCTCCGCCCGTCGCGTGACGTTTTCATTACATACAATATACCTTGAGAGTAGCCCTGTTCTGCTCAGATTTCAATATGGGATACTGGTTTTCTTCAGTACCCGGTAACATACTCGGAACACCGCCCCCCGCCGGTTTTTCAACCATGACCCGGTTTTTTCAATTACGGCCTTTTTTTTAACCATGAGCGGGTTTGGCTTGTTCTGCTATCCGTTTCCATAAAGAGAACTTTAGTGTTTCTGATATTGTCCGTTATATGGTGGATGGTAGTGTCGCAAGTGTGTCGCAGTACGGTGCTCTGTAAGTTTTCTAAATTTTAAAGTTTTTCGCTCATGAATTTCAGAGTTATGGACAATTTTCAATTAGAAAACTCAAAATTGCAATTTGGGCAGCCGTAACTTCCGAACGCGATTAGGTAGGACCGTGCAATTTGGAGGAAATGTGAACGTCAAGTAGCTCTACAAGTGTGCCGAATTTCAGAAACATAAAAGTTCGGTTATCTCACTAAATATCATATAGGCCACAGGGGTCAATAAATAGAAGAAAAAATTCTTCTTTAGAGAGCTGATAGCGTAATGTTCCGCGGTTTTTATTCGAGTACCGGTTTTTTAGCATTACCCGGTTTTTTTTTTCAACCATGAGCCGCTTTTTTTACATGACCCATAGTTTTTTTTAGTATGACCCTGCTTTTTCGATCATGAGCCGGTTAAATCGCGGGATGTGCCCATGGTTGAAAAAACCGGACAAAAAATCGGGATATCTGTACTTCGAAATATTGGTACCGGTACTGATTGAACACCGGCCTTAAACCAATGTACCGGTGTTAGGAACAGGCCTACTTGAAAGTTCAATCCTGGAAAGTTGTGGGGTGAACTTAAAATTGAAGGTCTGCAACACCGAGCGCAAATGTTAGGAATCGTTCCCGCACTGGAGATAAATGTAGTACATAGAATAGGCCTCAGTTAGTGATTTGTCTGCAGCTGCAGCATACAATAATGTTCTGCAGAGCGAGGATGCAAGACGTAAAGACGAGAAAACCCTTTCTTAACTACATATCGGAGAGCATGATGCAGTATTGTTCAACCAAGTTACTCCAGCATGTGCCGTAATGCTGCTCAATAAGAACCCTATTTTATCACTAGATATCCCACAATATTGATGATGTGCGTTATAATGCAAAATTGTCTTAGTAAATTCTACCTGATCTGTTCTTGTGGCAGTAGCACTATTTGAAAAACAGCGCTTGAAGAAATCCAAATCTCATGTACGCCAGTATACGCTAGGAATTGTCAAAATTCAAGCCAAGACACTAACAATTATGCAATTGAAAATACGGTAAAAAGGGTTAGTTCCAAAATTCCCTGAAAACAAAACAAAACAAAAACAAAAAGAGACCGAGTTCTAATCGTGCGAATAGCACGATGAGTGTATACCCTATACGCATGTATAGACCTATTTTTTGTGTGGGAGGGAGGGGTAGATAAGTCAGACCTGACACATCTTTATTACCTTGTCAAGACATCCAACGGCTACCATTTGATACTAATTTGAAGTTTTTCGTGACATTCTATCAAAAGATATGGCTAAATATAACTTTGTAGAGGAAGTAGGGGTAGGGTAGTCGGACCTACTCCACTTTCCATCAACTCAAAGTATATGTCAGAATGAAACATTGATCAAAATTTCAAGTCGATAGCGATATTCTACCGAAAGTTATGGCCGAATTAAAATATCAAGGAGGGGTAGTTTGTATGGGAGGTAGGGGGACCCGTGGTCCAATTTGGCCCATTTTCAATACCGTCCAAGATTTTAGCAAAACAAACATTTGACCAAAATTTCAAACCGCTAGCTTCATTATTTCGGGAGTTATCTTGCTAACAGACAGACACACGGACAGACAGACAGACAGACAGACATGGCTTATTCGATTCAGGGACCGACCCTGATCATTTATCAGTCAGTCCCCGACTTACGTAAGCATTTCGTTCCAAATGAGTTTACGTAAATCGGATTCTTACGTAAGTCGGATTCATAGAACTCTGTTGAAAATTCATACATAGCAACATGCTTTTAAGCGTAAAATAATTATAAAAACTTCGAATACAAGAGTTTATTTTTGGAAGAAAAGTATGTGTTCATCACAGAATATTAATAAATTATTCACTTCAAAAATAATGTAAAACTAGTTAGAAAACAATTTCCTCATAAAAGGATAGTGCCGTCCCTATAATCAAATGCACATATTATAACAAACTTGTTAAGGATAGAGATGATGAACTTACTGAACAAAAATTTCTAACGGCTAATGAATGTATGTTATATTGTTGTGATATGCAGATTATACATGACTCCGAAAAGGATAACGCCTTCCCTAAACAAAAATAAAAAAGTACGTGTACGTGTACGTAAGAAAAACGGAGTTGTTAAGGATTAAGCTGATGAACTTACTTCGCAAAGAAGAAATTACTGACTGCTAGTGGATGGATGTTCTTGTGAAATGTTCGTATTTTGTGTTTCTTTGCGAAAAATGAGTCCAATTATGGTTGTTGCATTTTTTTTCTGTTTTTCGATATAGATTTGTTTATATGGAGATATAGCATCTTGAATGTCCCTATCTATTTTTAGATAACGCGATACCTCTGAGTCAATTTCTTCAAAAAGTGACATAACTTCTTGCAGTTTTTTTAAATTCCGTGGGCATCTTTGCCAATTTAAATCCAGTTACTATAGCAACATCATCGCGATCCGAATCATCCGAAAGGTTACTTCTCTTTCCTGCTTCTAATTCCATCAGATCTTCTGTAGACAGTTCGTCCTCCTCCACATCCAGCAACTGCTCAATGTCTTCTTCCTCTAATTCTAAATTGAAATTATTTGCTGATATCAAAATGTCCTTAGTTACTTCCCGTAGTTCTGCGTCTGCCTCAATAGTGCTGTTATCCACAAAAATTTCAGATTTCGCCAAAATCTTTTTCCATACTCCAGCCATGCAGGATTCAGTCACCTCCATGCTTATATTAAACGAATTGCTTTGAGAATATCGAACGATTTCCAAAAATCAATATCATTTTTCCATCATCAGTTTCTGTGATAGCCTTCGAAAAAGTGTTACGAAGGTAATAGATTTTAAAAGCTCTTATGACTCCCTGATCCATGCGTTGAATCAGTGATGTTGTATTCGGCGGCATGAAAATCACTTTCACATGTTGACTAATACTGTCTAGATGAGAGGGGTGACCAGCGGCATTGTCTACCAGAAGTAAGATTTTGAATGATTTTCCATACTACAGTCTCAGAAGCAGCAAATTTTGCGTAGTGTCTGGAATCAAACTCGCATTTTTACGCGTTCCAGGATTAAAGTGCGGGGATGTATGTTCTTTTCCTTGCAGTATTTCACAACTTCTGGGATAAAGCAGTTGGCGAACCAATCTTGAAATACGGAAGCTGTAGCCCAAGCCTTACGGTTTGAACGAAAATGCACTGTAAGAGTTTCTTTTTTAATACCCTCAAATGCACGGGGATTTTCACTGTGATATATCATAAGATTTTCACTGTGATATATCATAAGAAGTTTTAATTTATATCCTGCAAGATTGCCACCAAGAAGCAGTGGCAACCGATCCTTTGCGATTTTAGAGCCAGGCATCGATTTCATCGCTGTAGAAATATAGGTTCCATCAGGCATTTTTTTCCAGAAGAGTGCGTTCTCGTTAGCGTTGAATATTTGCTTCGGCAAATATTGACCATCTTTTACTATTTTAGCCAGAGTTTCCGTAAATTTGTTTGCAGCGTCTATGTCTGCACTTGCCGTCTCTCCCGATATACGAACGTTATGAAATCCACTTCTTTTTTTAAACCGGTTAAGCCATCCATGGCTAGCTACAAATGTACTGATTGTATAGTTATTTTTTTCTTTAAGTTCTCAAAAATTTTCCTTGCCTTGGTCTTTATCACATTTAAACTTAGAGCACATCGGTTTTGAATGTGGTCTTCCATTCACAAAACAAGCAATTTTTCGGTTTCACAAATAAGACTGGATCTTACCTTTGAAATTATGGTGGATTTCATCGATGAAGATTTTGTTACAGCATTTTTAATTCTATCTTTATCTTCGACGATGGTATTTATCGTAGACTGCCATAGAACCAAATCGTGCAATCTCTAATAAATGTTTTCCTCCCTCGTGCATATTTCTCTTCCATATCTATAAACTATATATCTATAACTTGATAAACTTGATGGCATTTACGTAAGTGCGGATTTACGTAAATCGGTTAAACTTGATGGGACTTACGTAAGTGCGGATTTACGTAAGTCGGATCATACGTAACTCGGGGACTTACTGTATATACTTTGCCATACCTCCGGTGGCTCCTTTGAGGTGTTACATAATATCGGCGTAACAAAAACAATATACCCTATACCATCTTATGGGTATAGGGTATAAAAAAAATAAAATGTAATCAACCAATAGCACAGAACTAACGTTATATTATTTTGGTATAAAAAAATATGTGCGTGACCAGGTCGATCAATCCCCGCTTATCTACGCCACTGTGAGAACTTCAGAGCTCCTTCTTTAGCATCAACAGAACCTTGCCATCCCAAGGTTTACGAAGATATCATTTATGACGGGAAGAAGAATTAGATAATTTTATGGCATGCATCATGGTGGTGCGCTTACACGGTTTCGACCTTTAACCTTTCGCCATTTATACGAAACTATAGCTGAAATGCTAAGCCTCGTGAAAGCTACATTCCGAGCATGTGTACAGCATTGGGTCTTCGGAAGTCTGGTCAGCTTACCATAAAACAGAGTAGTTGAATGCTGCAGAGATTATTTATTTTTACATTTGTCGCTACTAGGGTGGTAGTCCTTACTTGGCGGGGGTTGTTTTTAAGGGAAGGACGGTTGCAGCAATTTTTCTTTCCATTGAATCTCGGCAAATTAGCAGCATTTAATTAACTATATTGATCTTCAAAATTTGGAGGTGGTAGTGCTAATTTGACAGCCCTCTATTTAATTTCTATTTGAAATTCTCAAATATAGGACTGTGAGATTGGTATTGGAAAAAAAATAATTGCACTTGGCCTGATCTCTAGAGAATGCAGCGATACAAAAGGAAGACTTGGCAACTTATCTATCCTTTAATAAAAACAAAAAACTAGGTAGACAAAACCCGATAGGATAGGGTAGGTATCCTTCATTTAAATATGTATGAACATTGTAAATATGCAAACATCATGGAAATATCAACAGAGGGCACATGAACAATTTTTCAATCAGAAGATAACGCTAAAAGTAGATGCAAAAATATTGTTTGTGTTCGATGTATCTTTTCAGTTCGATAGAAAAAATTACCTTTGCGGGAGCATTTGATAAAGTCGCGATTTGCATAAAACAACATCTGGTTTGATGTCATAAAACATGCTGATGGGACAAAGGTTTTTTTTTTCAAAGCTCTTTATTGGGAATTTCACTATCCATATAGTGTCAGCAGGGATGTAGCAACAATTTCAAGCTTCAAATTCAAAGGACTCCCGCGCCCTCAAAGTGGCAAACAAAATTATGTTCATTCGTCTGAATTAATTACGACTAAGATATTTCCCATGGTATCCTGACTAGGAGCATCAAATATTTGCAGGTGTTATTTTTGATGTCACTTTTGCTTTGAACCGTTTCAGTTTAGTTCGGTCCTCCTGGAGGCGAGGACGTCCTATATTCATGATGACGAAGGCAACAATTCAATCTGCCTAGCAACAGACAACATTTCGGATAACCCAATTTATCATTATCCCCAGCGACATATCAAAATAATTCCTGAAAGGATTTCTCGTGGAACAACCGCACGGACATACGTGCATACATAATATATTCCCGAATCGAGGCCTTGTAAAGTAGGTAAACCAACAGTAGCGACGAAACCACGAGCTGTATGCTGCTCCAGCCCAAGCGCGACACTATGATGTAAAAGCGGATCGCCAGACAAAGCCATGCAACCATGTACCAATTCATCATCATGATGCCGGGATGCGAGCGTTAAACCGTGCATTGTGCCTGGATCCTGGCCTCAACAGTGTTCTGGTGTCGCCTTTCTGTTGAACTACCTCAACATTGGGATTCTTATTTACAATGGAACTTAGCCCCCGCGGGAGATGGCCTTTTCGCATTTATGCACGAGGCGACCAGAAGTTAAAGGGCATGTCAGTTGGGAAATTGGCAAACGTGCATCAAACCGAACAATGGATGGATGCTATTTATCTTTGCGCGATTCTTTTGTTGGAGCAGGACAGTGAGGCGACCGATGGCGACGGTTTAGTAAATGTGGCGGTGTTGCTTTGTTTGCGAATGCATTTATGTATTAATTAATTGTGGTGCTTGAGTGTAATTAAGGGAAACTATCAATTATTTTGAACATGGAGTAGTCCTTCATGAATTACTCAATCCGTACTCAAGAATCGACCAGCCCCAGACTCCCAACAATAAAAAGCCGCTTGTTTCCAATAAATTTAGCCAGACACCATGGAATAAAATATAAAGCGACGATCAAAGCAATTTTAACTCCTGCTATTATGTCCGGTCTAACATCCTTCCGTTCCGCTTTTAACAAATAGCATTCCATCCAACTTGTTAAAAATGAGAAATTCTCAAAGGATCGAGTCATTTCCACTTTAATTCGACACCATATTTTCTCGGGGCAATGCAATCGTTCAATCGGATCCAATATCGAAGGGCATTGTATCCTTTAGCACAAGTAATAATATGTGTGCTCTTGAAAAATAGATACTCCACTTGAATGCAGCCGTTCGAACCACTCTCATAGTTGTATATTGTATTTGAACGTTTTGTTGAAATAAATTGTTCGACTAGCAGACAGGACATGCATCCTGACGACCGTTCCCGCACACTTTGGCCCATGTTGTTGCTCAATCGGTAAATATATATCATCCACTCGCTTCAGATCCTTGTTTGGGTTTCTCGCTCCTCCACACAACTATACCGAAGTATATGCAACTGCAGTCAAGATGAAAATTTTCCGCTGGCACGAATAACGGCAAATGACAGCGACAACGAGGACAAAATGAAAATGGGGTCCAGTTCAAAAAATACAAAATACATGAAATGGAGATTTGTACGCGACAAATGGAAACCGAAGACGTTTTTCCTTAAACACGTACCGACTGTGCTGCTTGCACTGAGCTCGGGCTGCAACGCGGCAACGAAGGACATGAGAACACGAACAACCGAACGGATACAAGGATATAAAAATTTGCCATGTTGGAAAATTTGTCACGAGATGTGAAATACATTCCGCATTTTGTCGTTTTACGTGCTGCACTTCAGCAACGAGGACGACTGATGACATACGGACTCGACTCGGTTCCAGACTCCAAAGCTTGCAAGGATAGAGAAAACCCTTCGGCGGCTTTAGTGTACGATGTCGTGCTGCACAAAAACGGAATAAACAAGGAGGCGGCTCCGGCTATATGCTTAGGAAACGACATGTTGTATGATGATGTCCTTTCCAATCCGGTATACTACTTATGCTTTATGTTGTTTAGTTTGTCTCTCAACTCAAGCGCAAATGGACTACAACGAAGTCCATAAAGTTTTCAGCTTTTCTATGAAGGTAGCTGTGGCATAATTCGCTTCAGTTCAGACAGACACATACTACAGACAAATATGCACAAAAGGATATAGACGAGCTGTAGTAAAGGACAGGGAAGTGCCGGGCAACATAAGTTTGCCCGAATGTTACTAGCCGTGTTGCAGATTGTTTCCGTTGTGGACTAATGTCGTGGCGTTGGCTACGATCAAATTGAGTTGTTGCATAGTTTTGTGAAATCGAAATGAAAGTTTTCAGGATATTTGTCATGTTGTCGATTTGGAAATTTGATAGAATTGACTGCGACAACTGTATTGCAAAATTGCTTTCATCTACAGACACAAGATTTTCTCCAAGGATGTCGGCTAGAAAAAGAGGAAGATGATGCCATTTCGATGGCAAGTCGATTTAGATTTTCGAAATTGCTTAAAATATGAGAGACAAGAGGAAATTTTCTGTAGAGTAATATTGTTGGCGTTGACAGATTACTGACTAGTGGAGTTGAAGTCAGAGTCACTAGAGATATTATGACTCATATATTTTATGCAATAAATAAGCTTAAAGCTTTCTATAGACAGTGTAAACGTAAACGACCATGCTACAAGTATGCTTTAAGCTTAAATTATGGATAAATATGTGCGAGTAACCGACACTTAAACTTGAATAAA
The DNA here is from genome assembly GCA_949715475.1 of Microchrysa polita. Taxonomy (NCBI): domain Eukaryota; kingdom Metazoa; phylum Arthropoda; class Insecta; order Diptera; family Stratiomyidae; genus Microchrysa; species Microchrysa polita. The sequence continues at coordinate 123,817,301 of OX454416.1, read as the reverse complement.
TCATGGTGTGCCTCTTGTCTATACGATAAGAATAATAATCAGTCGACGGGCACTATATAAGATGTACGAGTTATCGGCCCGAGGGAATCGACATCAGGAACAGATTCTTAGTGCAAAATATTGAAGACAAATTTTTAGATGAAATCAGAATGATGGTCTACGAATTACGGGCAACCCTAAACCCACAAAGCATTATCGACAAACATCCAGTTCCGAAAGCAGAACATTTTTTCAATGGTATGAAAAACGATCGTCTTTTCTACCATCTTGATCTTGTTGATGGTTACACTCATTTGCCAGTCGACGAAGAATTCAGTCACGATATAATGCTTAATCAGTGTTGCCAATTTAGCCGTTTTCCGGCCAAATGTAGCCGGCCGGCCGAATTTTTAGCCGGAATTGATTTTCTTCGGCCGTTTTTTCGGCTAAATTTTTTTTATGATTTTATATGAACGACTTTTTTATTTATGAACCAATCTTAACGAAACTCATAAAAGGATCCCTATGAATGTCACAAAAAATATGTGAAAATGGATGGAAACAAACGATGGGGTTATGGGGCTGCCATACAAACCTAACCCCCCAAATTAGGTTTTTCTAAGAAAAACTTTTTTTTGGGCACCGATGTGAACCAAACTTCATGAAAACATATTTCTAATGATGATCTAATGAAAAAAATAAATGGAATCCAATAATGGGGTAATGGGGCTGGCATATAAACCCAAACCCTCAAATTCGGTTTTTCTAAGAAAAACTTTTTTTATTTGGACACAATTTACACCAAACCTCATGAAAATGTATTTGTATTGATGTCACAAAGCAAATGCAAAAATTAATGACATCGAACCATGGGGTCATGGGGCTGCCATACAAACCCAACCACTAAATACCACCAAACAAGAAAAAATGTAAAAATAAGTGGAATTTTACTAAGGGACCATGTCCCCCGCTGCCCCCCAAATAAAGTTGTCTAAGGCCCGTATTTATGAACATTCCTTAACTCAAGGAGACTTTTTTGTCTCCTTTGACCAGGGTTGTGCTTTGTTCCTGATGTCACCGCCGCTATGCGAAAGTCCACAGGTCAAGGAGACCTTGGGTCAAGGATGCCGAAATTCAATAAATTAAATGTCATTTCCCATACTTTTTCATAGAAAAAAGTCTCCTTGAGTTAAGGGAACATTACGCTATCAGCTCAGTAAGGAGAATTTTCTAGTTCTTCTTATCGACACTAGCGACACTTATCTTACAGTCCGCCATATAGCGGACACATAGTGGAAAATATCGGAAACACAAAAGTTCTCCCTATGAGAACGGATAGCAGAACAAGCCGAGTTAAGGAATGTTCATAAATACGGGCCTAAGAGAACTTTTTTTTTATTTTGAAACTAGAATAAATTTTTCGATATTCACAACCAAAATAATTAATCGCCGTGAAATTATTTCTACATACACTTATTGTCGTGTATTAGGGTAAGTACCTACTATGTCCACCAAGGGGAAAACTTGCATTTATGTCTCCTGGGAAAAATGTGCCGTGGAGACTTGCCTTTTTTCAACAAATTTAGGATAATGGGTTTCACGTAAACTGACGATTAGTACCTAGTCTAAGCATGTAATTTACTAACCACCAATATGCTGAATAATTTGCAAAATTGAAGACACTTTCTTAAATAAAATTCTTTGCTGAGCAAGTCTTGGAGCGTGCACAAAAGCTAAGTGCTGAAGAAGGGGGTAAGTTACCCCTGAAATATATAAACACTTTTTGTAGTTTACTGGGCAAACTAGGCTTGACTCACGCTAATCCGGACCACTAAATATTTCCACTATGTATTCTATAGTCCGGATTTCGGCAGCAATTCTGACTCTGTAATCCGAATATTTGAGATTTTCAGGGTGAAATGGTAGATTTGGTCTCGTACCTTATTACGAGACGGTTTGGCAAATGACACAATGCTGACTAATTTCAAAGAAATAATACATTTATCGCCTTTTGCTCCTCTTTTTTATTTATTTGAACTGTTTTTCCTCAGAAATCCACTAATCCGGATGATCCGATGGTCCGGATTACCCATTGCAATAATTGATCCGGATTATCGAGTCAAGACTGAACTTGCACAACGTCAGATGATTCATAGAACCTACGCATTTAAAATCTATGCCATTTCCCGACCAAGCTCATAATTTTGGAACTTCAATTTCGTGCCTTTGGAGCATCAAATTTGTAATTGCGGATCATCAACAACGCCCTTGCCCAAAGTTACGCATTGGACGTTCCTTTTTAAGAATTTTATGTTCCACAATTTCTAACCTAATGTGGTTATGAACTTAACCGAGAAATTGTACCTGTGTACAACAATTTTGATTAGTTGAGCTATCTAACCCCGAACAAAGTAAATTTTGACTGTAATGACAGCGATTTGAGCATATATGTAATAAAACTAAAAAATCTGCCTAAAGCATAGTTTACGGGTGGTACTCCAGAAAAGAAATAAATTTATTAAAATCAGTTTTTCACTATATTTCTCGCAATATGATTGTTTTGTATGATTTAGCCGGTTTTTTGACCGTTTTTCTGACTGAAATTGATATAGCCGGATTTTTAGCCGTTTTTGAAAAAAATATAGCCGGTTTTCCGGCTAAATTTAGCCGTTTTCTAAATTTCCGGATGGCAACACTGTGCTTAATACACCCACTCACGGCTTAACTAGACCAAGGAGGGCGGTATACGGTGCAGCTGTAGCGGATAATCGTCTTGCAATAATAAACGCGATTAATAATAACAAACGAGAACTTTTATTGTTTGTCGAAAACGTTAAGTGTTTCCTAGCTGACTTCGGCCTTGCGGGCGCATAGGTCTTGGGATGGGAGTACCAGCTTCTCTATTGACGTCAAACTGGTTGATAATGACGGGCTTGTCGGATAGCTCAGGATTTGGTAGATTCAGACATTCAGTAGACACGGTTGTTTGCCGTCGACGTTTATTCGATACACCGAATCGCTTATTCGTTCCAAAATTAGGTGAGGCCCCGAATAAGGCTGCTGAGGATCTCTCCACTGGATCTTCTTTCAGAAAACCGTGCGTGCAGGTAGACAATTCTTTAAACACGAACTGAACCGTGCTATTGTGATGGGAAGCAGGAGTAGCCCGGAGTTGTTGCATTTTTCTCATTCATTTTTCCACAAAAACTTGCGGATTGATAGTTCGATCGTCGTTAATGAAGTATTCCCCAGGTAGTCGTGTCATGCCGTATACAAGTTCTGCTGCTGAGCAATTCCGATCCTCTTTCAACATAGTCCTCATTCTCAACAACACCGTTGGTAACGCTTCGGTACACTGTGAATCCTCATGGCACATAAGGGACGCCTTGAGGGTGCGGTACATACGCACCATACCGTTTGAAGCTGGATGATACGCCATCGTCATATGTCGATCGCAGCCAACCAGTTGTCGTAATGCTGTGAATAACGAAGCTTCAAATTGAGATCCCCGATCTGTTGTGACTGCAATGGACGCACCGAAGTGAGCTATCGAACTATTGTAAAATGCGGTATTAATGTTTCTGTGGACGCATCTGGAATGGAATCGCCTCCGGCCACCAAGAGAAGCGATCAATATCATTGATAGGACGTACGTATGCCCCTGTGAAGGCGGCAAGGGTCCCACCAGATACAAATGCACATGCTGGAATCGCTGGTCTCGGTTCACGAAATGCTCGGAAATATTTTTTACGTGCCGACTGACTTTGGAACGCGGGCTTGACAAATATGTCCTGGCCCAACTAGCAGTCTCTTTACCCATGCCGGGCCAAACGTACTTCTTGCGGATTTGTTTGCTTGTAGTTCGAACTCCTGAGTGACAAAGTCCATGCACCTGTTGGAAGACGCGTCGTAAGGTTTGTGGTATGTAAGGTCTCGTCTGGCCAGTGGCTAAATCGCAATACAAGTTTCGTTCTCTCCAATGCTTACAGATTGGATTTGCAGTGATGTTTCTCCTTGCAGAATGCCTCTCACCTCATTATCAGAAGCCTGTACTCGCGCGATGTCGTTAGCAGAAATTAGATTTGTTTTAGTGCTAACAACTTCCAACCTCGATAATGTATCCGCCACAATATTTTTGCTACCATCGACGTGTCTTATGTCAGTAGAGAATTGCGCTATATAGGACTCTGCATCAGATAGCATATATTGCAAGTATCTCGCTTGAATGGGCGATGCCTTACCCGATCGTTGCTTAAAGGTGAAGGAGAGTGGTTTGTGATCAGTTTTGATTATGAAGTTGGGATCTTCTAGCATATGACGGCTGAATTGAGCTTTTTCGAAAAAAAATACTAGAGGCTTCCATTCATTATCAAAATACTGCTCGATAACGACTCCTATGGCCGTATTTGAGGCATCCGTATATAATGCTATTTTAGCGTCTGGAGAAGGTTGAACCAATAACGTAAACTTAAGTTGTTTACTCGCCTCAAAAGCAGTTACAGCTTCGTTCGTCCAGACGATTGGTCTTTTGTCATTCTTTCTGCTCTCACAAATAAGGCTGTTGAGTGGAGCTAATACATGCGCTGCAGTTTTTAGAAATCTTCGATAAAAATTGTCACTCCCAAATATCGGCGGAGTTCCTCTATATTTTAGGTCGTTTGAATTTGGTGATCGCTTCTACATGGCGTGGCAAAGGCTGCGTACCCTTCTGCGATATTAAATAACCCAGATATTCTATTTCTTTTACCCCGAATATTTATTTGTCCATATTAATTTGGATTCTGTGTTCGCTTAAACGCTAAAAAATTTGCTTTAAATGCTCAGCATGCTCCTCTGGTTTAGCAGAAGCGACCAAAGTATCGTCCAGGTACGCGTAACAAAAATCCAAACCTCGTAGGACTGAATCCATTGAGTTTAGACGCCGAAAATCGCCAAATGGTCTCCACTCACCAGATTTTTTCTGGACCAAGTGGAGCGGGCTACTTGATGGGCGGCATATTCAATTGCTAACCATGAACTCGAATTCAGGCCGAGGAATTGATTATCAGCCCGAAATTCTGTTAGCGACAGGTAACTATTTTTGTTCAATTCTGCACACATTGAAAGTTGTGTACTGTCATCCACGAGACGCTTTCATTTACCGTCCATTCTCGTAGACGTTAAAAGATAGTGAACTCTCTGAGAAAATCAGCACCTATAATGGGTTTGTTGACGTCTGCTGCAAAATGACGTCATCCATTTCAAATGCATTGGTGCTGCTTTCGCCGCTGTTTTCCTGCATCATATCATATCTATTTCAAGCACCAAGTGCAAGAAAATATAAGGATAGAGTCATAAATCAAAAAATTGGTTTCCATTTGCTATCTCATTCATAATGGCAGTGGCGCGGGAGTCAGTGTAATTTAGTAAATGTTAATTTGTATTTATATTTTAAATCGCTTTAAAAGCACGTGACAGTCATATAACCAATATATTCTTCAAAACAAAATTATTGCTTTTACACAATCTTTGTACTCTCTCTCTGGATTACCGTAACTCCTAGTGGAGCACGGTGCGTTGATGACTACCGTGGGTATAGTCATCAACGTTACAAAGACAACTGCATTCGGAGTGTGATGCGGTTGTCAGCCATACCACTTCCAAGTCCCATTGTTAGTTTTATTATTCTACGATTAGAATATTTCTTATCATCTTCTTCTGAATATTAAACTTGCGACGAAAGGTGCCGAGTTTGGAAACTCGTTTCTCTATGAGTGTCTATTTCACAGAGTGGCGACCGAACGATCACGGCCACAGAGCACGACAATCTTTGTACTGAACTAACGATATCATGTTCATAATTTCATACAAATTAGCCCCTTCAATCTTACTTTTACCCTACTCCTTTGTGCGAGACTAAAATGCAACACAACTAATGTACTGGGATGACAACTAGACAGCGCCCGCTCTAGCACTTACACCGCCCCGGGCAAGAGGACAAATTGCCGCCTCTTAGGTGAAGTACTAGGCAGATTGATAGTAGATAGCACATGTTATGTCGTTGTTGTTGTAGAAGCGATTTAAGAGACTTTTTATTCTTGAATCGAGTGATTTTGGCAGCTCTTGGTTGTTGTAACACATCGGTTCCACAATGGCTGCCGTAGTATCACATATCAACACAAAAATTCATAGTCACGCTATAGTAATTCAGAGAACAGAATGTCTACCCACTTAGAAAGCCCAGATAGTATGTAGTAGAAACCAGTTCCGCCATCATTCATACTCTTAAGCGCAATTCAGTTCAGTTCAGCAAGGCCTTAGAGAGTTTGTCTGAAATTCCAAAATTAAAGCTAAGTAAGTATTGAATTTCCCGAGCACATGCTATTCACCACCGGCAAAAAATATAGGGATGTCAAACCTTGCGGAATTTAGATAACGTAAGAAATTGAAAATTAATGGGAGCATTTGTTTTCCTCAAAAACACTCAACACGACAACACATTTTAGAAAACTCCGCTCTCGAAAATGGTATGCCAAAAAAATGGTGGAGCGGATAAACATTAATTAGCCGGGTCTCTTCGTGGGCGAGTTTCTTCAGTGGTTTAAACATGGGTGGCTTATTTTCATAATGGCATCATTTCGCGAGATGTTATAGAGAATAAGGTTAGAGCCAGCTGAATCGGCGGAGCCTAGCCAAATCCTGATATTAGCATATCCGCAAACATATTAGGGAGGACTGCTATTGCGGCTCTGGCAATGTGTACATCCCTCATTTTGCTGGAATCCAAACTACCTTGTTCTAATTTTGACCACCCAATTCTTGATGAATCATGAATTAAAGTTGAAATGATGCCAAATCCGAAAAGAAATTGTGTTGAAAACGGTGCATTTGGGCCAGAAATTTCTCATTTTTTTTAACGCTTTTATGTGCTGAGCGTATATGCACTACTTATTTTTAATTTCTTATGGTTTCTCCGGAGGTTCAATATTTACTTAGAGGACGAGATCTGACGGAACAAACTGAATAAAAATATTAGGACGCAACCACACTGATCGGGGTTTGCAAAACCGCGAACAAAACATGAAAATTGTGGACAACACACGCCGGGAGGGCTAGAGACTTTGGGAAGATCAATTTTGTAATTTGTTCGGTTCGGTCAACTGATAGGGAATATTTATGCTATCAGCTTTCGAAAGAAGAATTTTTCTTTCTTTTTATCGCCACTAGCGACACTTTCTGGACCATTTAACGAACATGTAGCGAAAAATATCAGAAACACAAAAGTTATCCTTATGAGAATAGATAGCAGTCCAAGCCATTTCAAAATCAGGAAGCCCTTCCCTTTGACAAGAATTAGCGATAATGCAAGCAAATCCTTAATTCTGATGAAAAGAAGAGGAACTAATTTTCAATTGGAGGACGAAATCAGCCAGTGGCGTGGCGTCCTTGGAAGCAAGGGAAGCATTGCTTCCCTTCTTCTTTCAAAATAAAAACGTTTAGAAGCATAACGTATTATCAACATTGTTTATAATTTTTCTTGTACACTATACACGGGTTTTTTATGTATATTACATAAAATCATACGCAACCCTGTCGCAACGTATAAAATTACTTTAGCATGCGCACTCTCCAACCAATACACCAACCCACCTGTCTCACGAAAAAAATCAACAGCGAGAGAGTTTACAGTCGCCAGTCTCGGCGAGACAGAAGCAGAGCGAAAAAATGCCTGTATGAAAGATGAAAGCTTGCTGAGCAGATTTACCGGGGCATTGGGCGGCGGAGTAGAGTTAGTACGAGAATGAATTCGCCATTGGAGGTGGATTTCTAATTGCTTCTTTTAAAATTTGCCAACCGGTGTGTACAGTTCGTACCAAAAGTTTGTTCATTCTGATTGAAATTGGATTCTGATTGGAATTAGAATTGGCATAGCACAGCAATGCACCAAGGTACAAGATATCTGTATTTCGGTGCAGCAATGCGATAGTTTGCTTTTAATTTGAAGCTGTTTTATGCTTGACGGTATGTGTGTTCGTAATTTCTTGTACGTGGTACGTTATTAGAGAAAATTTATAGTAAAATAGAGAATAGAGAGTTTAGGCCAGTGGCGGCCCGTCTCAGTGGGCCAGGTGGGCCCGGCCCACCCAATCATTCTAGTTGGAATATAAGAAATTTTATTATTTCATTTTTTAAATAACTAGTTTCCATCGTTACCAATAATTTTGAATATAGAAGGTTTAATGCACACATTGTTTCAAACAATTATCCAATATAAAAATATACATCTACATATGTACCTTTATAAAGTCTTTTTAGTTCCAAAATTGCTTGAACACTTTCCACGCATAATCAATTGGCCAATTACTTTAATTCTATTCTACAACCTAATCTCATTGGATTGCATCCCAGCTACACACATATTTGCAAACCGATTTCCAATCCAAATATCTTGTCACAATGTTGATACTGCTTTCAAACTTTTGGGCACTAGCTGATAGTGCATGACCGCTTGCATCGAATTTGTCGGATGCAAGTGATAATTTGTACAGAAAAATTTCGTGCGATATCAGCACAAGATGCTTCGCGTTCGTATGGTTAAGGGGCCGGCCCGTGAGAGTAATCATTTAAAACATGCGATAAAATGTATTGGTATGCAAGTGTTGAAAGTGTTATGCGTCACAATTTGTGGCTTGTAAGAATGCAATTTTTTTAAGCTAGTGCGTGGAAATGATAATAGAATGTGATGTACCAAACCAACCAAAACAGACATTCATGCATACGTGTATATCATTAGGGACAAATCGATTTAGGAATGAAAATGTAAGATAATGATATTTGGAGTTTCCTAATATTCATATGATGAATAGCCAAGAAAATATCTTAAAATTAATCGGAGGATAAATTTAAAAATGTGATCTTTATTCAATCATACAGTCCATTATTATATATTTTCCGAATTGTGTGTAATATATACAAGAATGAAAGAGGAAGAGTCCGAGGAAATTTTCAAATGTCGCTGAAAATGATATAGTAGAGCGTCGATTATCGGAACTAATGTAGACAAGGGGTGGTTCGGATAATCGAAAGTTCGGTTAATCGAGTTTCCATAGAAAAATAGGAGGATTGCCTAAAAGTTAATATAAGCGACAACCAGGATAAATGACAAATGACTAGGACTGAACAAAAACAAAAAATTCGAAGCAACTGAGTGCTGCTGATGAAAGGTTGTTTCCTTCAGACACTTGATTTTTTCACTTGATTTTATACATTTCATATGAAAAAAGCCGAGTCCCCGGTTCGGTTAATCGACGTTCGGATAACCGACGCTCTACAATTTTGATTTCATTATAATTTATCTTGGTGCAGGTAATAAAAATTAAATATGCAGATGGATTGCTAAAGGCTTTTAATTAATGTTAGAAAGATGTGGAACCATATAAAATATAGCAGGATTATGTTCCTCTTCGACGAAATAACTTCTTTTTAATTTCAAGTGAATCGCGGTTTTGGATATGTTGACTGTTTTTTATGTGTGTCAAATATCGGTACAATTGATCGTTCAACTTGCTTGTTATAATTACGTTTCTTTTTACTATTGTTAGTCTCGATGTCGATCAAAATGCATTAATTTGTTATTTACAAAATAAATAATATCTCAACCAAATCTAAATTGATCTTTTAGATTGAATCTTGTTAAAAAAAAAAAGTTTTTTTTTTTAAATAATATTAATATATTTTAGTGTAATTAGCTACATGAGCGAACTAAAAATAAACTAAAATATATTCTTCTTCTCCACAAATAAATTCATTTTTATCTACATCAAGATTGAAAATAGTAAAAAGAAACGTATAACCAGCAAATTGAACGAAATTGGTTGCACTAATATTGGACATCCATAAAAAAACGTAAAACCATCGAAAACCGCGATTCATTTGAATTTAAAACAATTTTTTATTTCATTTAAAACAAAAATAACTAATGCCTATTATCCAGAATCGTACAAAATGGATATTTGTGCATAAAACTGGGATTAATACAAAGTTGGTGGCCCACCCTGTACCGTACGCCACGAGCCGCCACTGGTTTAGGCAAGTCGTAAAAACAGTTGTGGTGTACGAATCGACATTATACGTATTGAAGTAGGTGATGATAAAAGTACGAATTGTCATTGCATCGAGTTCTTCTGGCTTAAATTAAGCAAGAAGAAATATTGCAATTTATATTTAACGTTTTTAGCATTTTCTTCTTTTTCTCTGTACCGCGTTCAACCAAGTGAGCCAGAGCGTGATACATTTACGACAACTTTTCGATAACGTCTTCAACATACGGAGTTCATAGTATGTACATACATATATTCGTATGCATGTTGATATTTGAATAATACAAAGCATACTGCACAAATGCTTACATGCAGTGGCGCAACCACGGGAGGGGCTAAGGGGGCTAAAGCCCCTCCCAGACCCAGAAATTGAGAAATGACGAATTACAAAATGAAATATGAAACAATTAAGTTTCGTTGAAGATCCTATAAAGATATGACTCTTATTCTTGAAACACATTCCTACATAGGTTATTCAACATTTTATGATAGTCTTTCCAAGTTGCAATATCGGAATTTTGCAATAAGGAAGAAGATAAACACGTAGGTTTGAGGTGATTTTTGCAAAAAAAATTGTGTAAATGCTTCGCAAAAATCCGACTGCTTCCATAAATTTTACCGAGCTCAAAATATTTTTCAGCTGAAACATGTGATTATTCGGACTAAACATTTTTATTTTTCATTGCAATTGCATTGCGGCAGCAATTACGCTAAGATAATCCATGGATTCCGTATGTGGCCGCCCTAAAATATTCAGTAATTCACATCCAAAATCAATTTGATGAATTCCTGGCAGTCCTCCCATTGTCTATATCATCTGAGAAGATGAGGTTTCCTGAGCTGGAGACATTGAATATTAGCCCAATTTCGGTCCGCATTTTGTTTGTGCCTAAATTCTTATTTTTCTTGTGTACATAGTACCCAACATTCACAAATACTCTAGTTGTGGGACCATTTTTCAATGCATCCCTTGACCTTACTCGTAAAACGTTGTAGGAACGTGTGATAATGTCGCCATGTCGTCGCGTCGCTCGGCCTGCGGTGTAGGCACATGACCCGTTTTGGCGGTAATGTCTCAGCTTATACCGTATAGCGTCATTACAGGAAAATAGCAACTAGCGAAGGCAAATCCATCGTTAGCCCCCTCCAGGACAATATCCTGGTTGCGCCACTGCTTACATGCGTCTTCTTAAGTCTAGAAATAGAGAATATTTTTTTAGTTTCCAGTTATCTTTATTTTATTAGGATTTCATTCTCATTTCTAGACAGGTGTACGCAGGTTCCCAATTTCATTTACATGAATGTCGAATTATACGTAACTGCTTCCCTTTACTTCAAACTCACGCCACGCCACTGAAATCAGCACACCATTTTCCAATAAGTTTCTTTTTAAAGAAGAACTTAATTAGGAAATAGCTTTGCAAGCATCACAGACGTAAAATTTAGGCAAATCTCACTAAACATTTTAAGATTCTTCTTCGTATATCAATTGTATGGGCTCTTCAGAGCCTAGCAAGAACTTTGCATCTTTAAAATACATCTTTCAAAACAGAACTAATGATACAGTTGATACATTTAAAAATTAACGCGTTTCCTAAAGAAGCAATTGTTGTGCTTCTTTACTTAAACAAAGCCTTATTCCTTATTTTGTTTCACCCCTTTTGACTTCATCTGTAGTTATCATGGCTTGCTTTACACTAAATCCAAGTTGATATTGAGTTCTTACTTTTGGTTTTTCGATTTTTTTATTCGTGTTTGCCCAAAAAGCCGCCCCTAAAATTTGGCGCCCCGGGCGACCGCCCGGCTTGCCCCCCCTTAGAGCGGGCGCTGCAACTAGACTAGAAAACAAGTAGTGTTATGGTAGAAATAGAATGGAAGCAGCAGCGGCCCAATGCATTTTAAATGGGTGGCAGCAAAAGCTACAAAATAGCTTTTGCTGCCAACATGACGACATCCATTTAAAATGCATTACATATGCTACTTTCCTCGGAAGCATTCAACGCGTCCAATCTGTTCAAAGCATGAACATTGTAAGTTTAGTTTAGAAACACATCATAGGCGTAGTGAAGAGGGAACAGGAAGGGGCGCTTGCCGATGATTACCGTAACAAATTTATATCTTTTATAGCTCCCAAAATATAACAAATGTTCCTCTCTACGGGCATCCCGGAAATGAAACTTCGATCGAACAAACTTTTTGTCAAATTGTCTGCTTTCCGGAAACGATTTTTAGAAATAGCCTTATAACAGTATATTTAATGAGAAAGTCATTTGCGACGAATATGAAGCTTCTACGGTGAAATGTTTGCGGTGGATTTCAGTCATCTGACAGCGATGGGTAGATTTAAGTCATCTGAAAGCCACGGGAAGAAGACACTCGTGCTATATGCTTCCTACAGTGACGGAACCATTTGACTTGGGGGCCTACCGCTAACGTCGTGTGGGTCCCAGGATATAAATCGTAGTTTTTCGGCGATATTTCGAAAAATGTCTGTCACTCTTTATTGCCAAGCTTGCCAACTAAGTTATTCGTTTTAGTATCCGAAATGGGATACCTACATCATCCCGAAAAAACAAATTCCCGCACGTTCGCAATCCCAATTTTTACAAAAAATCCGGCTTGACAGTATCCCGACATTTAAAAATCCCGCGCAAGTTCGCCCACTAAAAACCCCGCCGTTTTAAAATCCCCTAGTGGATAGTGAAATATTCCCGTTAAAATACTGCCAAAAAATATTTTCATTGTTAATAAAACAAAAAATTCATAGTTATGATATGTGATTTCCAGCAATTATTTATTCGATCAATTATTATCATTGAGTCCCTACAGAACAAGACTGTCACACAGGGGATACTTAAATTTCGACTATCGAAAGACCAGACCTCCCATTTTTATATCCTTCGCTCGTAGAGTGAAAGGGTATATTAACTTTGTCATGAAGTTTGTAACGCATTGAAGGAAGCAACTCCGACCATATAGAAAGTATACATATATCATCATTGAATTACTTATATCTTCTTTTAAAACTAATTCTTCTTCTGGACCTGATGGAATCCCAAATTCGTTTTTAAAAGAAACACAATTTTCCATATCTAAACCTCTCGCCATTTTATTTAGTAAAAGCCTACATGAAGGTGTTTTCCCAACTCAGTGGAAATCGTCGTATGTGGTTCCCGTACCGAAAAAGGGCGATCCTAATTCTGTGTCTAACTATAGGCCTATCTCTCTTCTGTCATCCTTTTCGAAACTTCTTGAAAAGATTGTATATAAGTTCATTCATGAACATTTTAGTTATCTTATTAAGGATCAACAACATGGATTCTCCAAAAACAAATCCCTTGTCACCAACTTAGTTGAACTTGTTAATTTTGTGTCAAAATCCTTCAATAAGCACTTGGACGTACATGTAATCTATACAGACTTCGCAAAAGCATTTGACACCGTCAACCACCAAATTCTTCTTAATAAATTAACTGCATTGGGATTCCCATCTTACCTTATTGTATGGCTCTTCTCTTATCTTAATGATCGCTCATCTAGAGTTGTTTTCCAAAATTTAACCTCTTCCGAATTTTGCCCATCATCAGGTGTGCCACAAGGATCTATTTTAGGTCCCCTTCTTTTTTTACTTTTTTTAAACGATCTACCATCTTGTCTTAACTGTCACTCTCTCTTTTACGCCGATGATAGCAAACTATTTTCAGCTATTTCATCTATTTCTGATTGTATAGCTTTGCAATCCGATTTGGATAGCTTTACGTCCTGGTGTATCTCTAACGAGCTGGATCTTAATATTTCCAAGTGCTCCGTTATGCTATATTCACTGAAATCTACTCCTTTCATTTTTCAATACCAAATTAACTCCATTCCCCTCCAATGTGTTTCTACGGTTACAGATCTAGGGGTTGTTTTTGATTTAAATTACGTTTTACTGATCACTACTCGTCGATTATTAGCAAATCGTCGAAACTAGCTGGGTTCGTTTTACGGTGCTCCTCTAGCTTTCAATCTATTAATACTTGTGTGAACTTATTTGTGTCGCTAGTACGCAGCATATTAGAATTCGCCTCGGTAGTTTGGTCTCCTTATTCTTCTGTTTCTCGTGATGCATTAGAAAAAGTTCAGAGAAAGTTTTCTAGAACCTTATTGTTTAAATATAACTTGGCTTATAGGCCTTATCAAGATCGGCTTAATTTCCTAAATCTACCATCACTAAGCAAAAGAAGAGACTGTCTTGACCAGTGTTTCCTTTACAGGTTATGCAAGGGTCTTACTACCTCATCACTCATAGAAGATATAAAATATCGGTTTCCATTTTACAACACTCGATCAGTTGCAATTTTCAATCCTCCTCAATCTTCACTCTCTATTTATAAAAACTCTCCGTTACTTAGAGCTATGAGAAACTACGACCGATTGGAGATTGGTCCGTTGCCTTCTTCTTTTTTTTCTTTAAAAAGCACCTTGCTACAAAAACTTTAATTATTTTTCATTTAACTTTTTGAATATTAATTGTTTTTTTATTATTTTAACTTTTTGAATTGTAGTTTGAACTTATTTTTTTTTTCTTTTCTTTGTATTTTTTTTTCTTTACTTTTATAAGTTTATTTTTCCTTTATACTTATTTTCCTTACTTTGAATTCTTTACATTACATGTTTTGGGAATTTATTCCCGTTTTGTAATATTAAGTATTAAATAAATAAATAAATAAATAAATCAGCATGACTTGGGGAGTCGATTGGGCGATGTCCGTCTGCCCGTCTGTTGCGACGCGTTTTTCTCGGCCAATTTAAAAGCTATGAAGCTGAAATTTTGTACAAATGCCTTTTTTTGCTGCAGGCAGTTTGTGTGTTTGAATCGGTAAAATCGGACAATGGAGTCATGGGGCTGCCATACAAACCCAACTACCCAAATTAGATTCTTCTAAGAAAAACTTTTTTATTTGTGCAGTAATTTCAACCAAATTTCACACAAATGTATTTCTCTTGATGACACAAAACAAATCTAAGAATTGATCAAATCTAACCATGGGGTCATGGGGTGGCCATACAAACCCAACCCTAATTTTGGTTCTTCTAAGAAACATTTTTTGCACCAATTTCACAAAACGTTGAATGAATGTGTCTTTGCCAAAGCAACGAAAAAGTTAAAAACGAATGGAATCGTACTGTGGGGTCATGCTCCCGCAACCCCAGTAAAATTTTCCGAGTAAATATTTTTATTTGCCCACTTATTTCAACCAAGCGCAAAACTTTTGTCAAGACTGAAGAAAAAGAATAAGGAGGGGGATTAAATACAAGTCATAGGTACGCCCAAAAAAACTTTTAGCCCAAGGAGAGCGGAGCGTATCCAAATTTCGGCCGTGCCCGAAATTAGTCTCGGCCCCCGGGGGTTGGCGAGCGTAGCAAGCAGGGGGCGAAGCCCCCTAATTTTTTTTTTTTTCAAATTAAATTGCCTTGCCCACGGGCCACCGAGACTTAAGTATCTCCATGGGACGAGACCGATTATCTTTACAGTAAATGTGGTGACGCTTTTTAATATCCCGTCAGGTAAGTATTCTTTCATAAAGTGGGATATTGAAAACCGGTTTTTTGAATGGCGGGATTTTGATTAGACGGGATTTTAGCTGACCGGGATTTTTACTTGTGGGGTAGTGATCGCGGCAGGATTTTGAAAAACGGTAGAAAGATAGTCAGGATATCGCAGCCAACCCATCCGAAATTAGGTTTAATTCATTAAGGAGAGATTGAAGTGTGCACTATTTTAAACTTCTAATAATAAAACCCTCACAATAACGGAATAATTTTGACGAATACTAATGATATGTCGTCCTATCGACCCTATTTTAGTGTTGCCCACCCGATGCAGTATTGGGTACTGCACGTCTTCAAATCAGTTGCTTTTAACCTCGCAATAAATTTTATCGCATTCCAGCATTCCATGTTTATTCAATTCACTAATCACCTCCGATATAAAATGACAATGAAATAATACAACTTCCACCTAATTCCCCGTTTCAAGCACAACTCCACCAATTAATGACCTCCAAAATAATACTAAGCTCGGCCGTCTTAAATTTATATAGCTAACAATAAAATCTGTGGACAGATCGTAATTCCACAGCCGACGACAAATAAACGCAAATCGAAGTCCTTAATCCTTTTGTGTAATTCCATAAAATTCCCAAATATCCGTTCGTCCGAAATTTCTTATTTACTGTAATTATTGTCCGCACATTTGAATACGCGCGCCCCGGCCGTATTGTATTCGGTAAACCTATTATTTCCGAAACGTGGCAATAGGCACGCGCTAAAGGACCGACAAACAAATCATTGTTGTAATAAGCTTTCAAAAACGGAATGCTTCTCTATTCGGCATGCGGTAGAAACGCGTTGTCCTTATGGGGTAGATATGGCAAACGAGAATATTTCACCCAATGGGGCGAACAGAAAAGACATACTAACTAAACAGCCAACAACAAATGACTTAAGGACATCGTTAAAACTTCTCCTTCTTTTTTATTTTTACTATCGAACGACCATAAAGTTTTTAAATACACAGCGCCAACAATCCGTGTTCCCTCCTAGATATGTTCGGAATGGCTTCGTCCAGTTCATTTTCACGCCACGCTGCGCTACTCCATTGTAGTATAATGTCCTCGGCCCGCCCTGCACCAGCACCAGCGGTTTTCTTCAAGCAGCTCCTCTGCATTAGCACTTTCACACAGGACAAAACGACTACAACAAGGTGGCGGCTATCACAACAGCTCTGCTGCTGTTTTTGTTGTCTATAATATTCTGCTGACTATTGCAATGGCTGCAGGATTATTTTGCGAAAAATGATCGTTAATTTGTCATTCCTTTTACTATCCCATAAACTTTTCGAGAAGGAAATAATGTCCTGAAGATGTTTTCGTAATTTTAGATACCACCGAGTTTATAGTATGGCAATGTCGGAATTTCGGAAAGACACGAGCAGACAGCGGGAACAACTTTTGTAGAGGTGGCGCGAGTCCTTTAACGCATGAATTGAGTGGCGGCGCCGGGATATTATTGTTTGGATGATAATTTGTACGAATATAATTAATGTTGTTGACATTTAATGTTTCACGTTGGAGCTAACTTAGCGCAGGTGTGGGTAAGGTTAAGGGAATAGATAACAACTTAGATAAAAGGACGTGGTCGGTGGAGCATCTTGTCGACCTGGTTTTTGAATAGACTTTAGTAATTTAGAACGAAATATAATTTTACGTCCTTTCACGTTTGAAGTACGGGGTGTGTATTATTGGTTGAATAGAACTGAATGCAATTTCAGAGCTATTCGGTCATATTTTTTGATAAAGGACCTTAATTACGGTCGTGAAATGGTGAATCGTTTATTTTTTTTAAGAAATGAATTCATAAAATTGTTTTATCTTTCCAGGTACTTTCCGGTTGCAAAGAAGACCATTTTCTTCTGATTTCTTAATGAATGGCAGAAGTCCTTCAACTGAACGAAGGTTAGGGTTTCGTTTTATTTCAGAAGCTATTCATTCATATTATTTCAAAAACGTTTCTCAATCCTGACTGTCTCTCTTGAGTCGTATCCCAGACATCTCATCCCATCATGCCCTAAATCTCATCAAGGAAAACTAAAATGCAGAAAAATCTCTGCGCGCACAATATTTCATATAGTATGTACATACCACATAAAAGATACTATGCAGTGAAAACCTCTTCACCTCCGTGGATTTATTATTATCAACCCAAAGGAGATTTTATTCAAGTCACAAAGAACTATACTTTGAAGGACTTCCATACCGCCAACAACTCTATTAGAAGTCTAGAAGTTGTCTGTATGTACTAACAAATGTAAAGGATTTTCCTTGCAACTTTGCTGTTTAGGGAAAAGTTTACCCTATTCATAGTGCGCAACAAGGACTCTGATGGCTTTCTTTCGTCCCTAGTACTTTGGTTTCGATGTGCACAGGATGCTTTCAATGCACGACCATCATTTCTCTCGAGCCTTGGTAGTCGGATCATGGAAAGTAATTTTTGTCAGTTGGTACACAAGCAACTTATGCAATATAATACCCTGGGTGCCCAGGGAAACTGACTATACCAGGACTAAGTTAAGATGCATAATTGATTCAAGCATTCCATAATAAAATCGATAGTAAGAAGACTACTATACGACGAGTGGAGTCGAACAGGTGTTTTGAATAGTCCAAGGACTCGTGTTCGGATGTCTATGGCAACGGGGCTCGGGAGATTTGAGGTTAGGTTACAGCTACGGAGCTACGCGACTCTAGCGCTGGAATGGCGGGACCATAGTAAATTGAATACGAAAGAGTTTTAGTTTACGATTGCAATGATTCGGAAGTTGTTTGCCAAAAAACCGAACTTGATTATTGCCAAACTTGTCGACCATGACGCTCAGCTCAGTTATCCGTTATCGGGGAACTGGGTTAGAAATGAACTTGGTTGGGGTGTCCGGAAAAGTTTGTTTTCTATGAGACAAGTTTGATAGTTTTAGTACATATTGTAGCAATTTGTATCTCTTTAGAAGTTAAAACGGGAGCAGTAAGCAAGGAAGCAGGACAGCAATGTAACGTATGTTTATGGAATTTCCGTTAAATAGGTCAGCATATTTTGTCGTTCGGTCTATAGACTGACTGCGGCATAACAGTTTCTGATATGAGACTGTCTTATAGTAGCTTTTGCTTGAAACTGTTACTTTTTTTGTCGTTTGAAAGTTGGCGTTAATGGGGGCATTATAGATGATACAAGTATGCCAAATTCCCGAATTAACGGCCTATGAATTTCCGAGTTATCGCTAATAATCAGAATGTGAAACATAAAAGTGCAAGGACTCAGGAGTAAGTAAGGAAAACAAACTGGTTTGTGTCTTCGCCAAGAGTGCTATCTTGGACACAAAAACTCGTTGGAAAGTCCATATCTTCAAACCGCTTCCGAAACAGTTTGTGCTGGGGCGGCTACGTTTGTGCATGACAGGGTGACAATTAAAATCCTTTGTGCGTCCCTAATTATTTAATTATAATCAGTTATATGCACGGCGGAGTGAAGTTGGCCGATCTTTAAATAATGATTTGAATTAGGTATCTAACGACAACGAATCGTTTGTGCGTTTGTGCGTCTCTACAACGCAAGGATTCGCAAGTTATTAACGATTAAAGTTTGCATTTCCGGTTTCCTGCAGCGAACTTTCATGCACGTGAGACGTGCGGCGAACTTGGCAACGTCTTTCTCGTCACAGTTGTCGTTTTTGCCACTAGAAGAAATCGACTCGGAAAATTATCCTAAAAGTCTTATCCGAATTGCCGACTTTGGCGACACTTTTCGTGATTTTGTCGCCAAGCAAAGTCAGATACGATTTCAGAGAAAAGTACAAGGGTAAGGACACCCTGGCGACAATCCAATATAAATAAATATGTCGATTTTCATCCTAATGTGAGAATGCATGCAAAAAATTGTTTTCCATAAGTTTGTTTGATGGAAGGTCCTTAATTTTTTTTTACTATTTGTTTTCTAGACCATTTGTTACATTACGTACAAAATGTACGTGACGATACTATCGGTTAATACCAATGTGTATTGTGGTTTGGCTCGTCAGCCCTTACGTCTGTTACAGCTAGACTGACTTTGGCCACAATCAGTTTGTCCAACAAAAAGGATGATCGTCCACCAGCTGATCAGGTTATACGATGGCACGTCATACCGCTAAATAGTCTGCTAATTAAATGCAGCACCGGTTTGGTCGTTTTACAAATGAGTATCTACATAACCCGTTCCCGACCCAAAACCTCCACTTCCATCCGGTGCCTTGCTTCTCGAGCCTGTTTCACCATCCGATTCAGGCAGTGGCGGATTTACCAGTAGGCTGAGTAGGCTCGAGCCTAGGGCGGCAGATTTTACGGGGGCGGCAAATATTTTTGTTTTTAAGTTTAACACATTATAAACATTTACTACCGTGGAAAACTGAATTCCAAATACGAATTTCAACGCCAGATATAAAATTTATCCTTTTCATGAGATACGTTTTGGGAGCAGTGTGTTTGTCACCGTTATCTCAGAGCTTCAAACACTAGGAACGATTGATTTGAAGACGAATCTGCGAAGAGGCCTCTTATAGTCAATTGCTTGCAGGCTAAAATTCGAAGCCAAGCACTTTTTTGTTTTATTTTTATTGCGTCTTGATCTGACACCTTTTTTTAATAAAAAAAAAAACATCATCGATTCTATCAGTATTTTCAGGCCCGGATTTCTCATATGAGCAACCTGGGTAAGTCCCCAGGGCGGCAGATTTTTAAGGGCGGCAATTTTTGAAACTTTCTGTTGAATGATTAATTTTTGGAAACTCAAAGATCAGTTATAATTAGACAACATCTCAACGCTCTTTTCCTAATATTTATCTAGTTACCTAGGCGTATTCCAGGGTGCCCAATCGCACACTTACATTGTAATGTAAATAATACTCATCCATAAAAATATTTAAGTTTTCTATGTCCATATCCTTCACGGAAACTTCTGCTATTCTCACTCCGAATAGCCGAATAGGATCCGAGACGGGCGGCCTAATCTAAGGAAGTAACTTATCTCTCCACACACTCTCTGTTTTGATATCCCTATTGTATTGATCCTTTGAAAAATTAAAAATTTGCTCTGACGTATACATAACGTTTGTTTGGATCCACATATTATGCTTCAATCCTAATTTAAAGATTTCATACAAAGTCTAAAACAGTTTTCAATTTTTGTCTAACGGGAAATGCTGACAGCATTTGCCTTCATAAACAAAATAATTTTTACGAAGACTACATTGTCAAAAATTAGCTTTCGTTCTAAACTAATTTCTGCGGGTTAGTTGACCAATTAGAATAGGCTACGAGTCCTTACATTTCGTCAAGTTGTCAATTGGAATTTTTACTCTTTTTGAAACAATTTAAAAATCATGTTGTCTTACCTTACAGTGACGGATGGCGCCATAGAGGCGAAATTTGAGAATGAGAATAAAGGTCAATCAAAGAAGTTCGTCCTGGAGTATTAATTCTCAACTCAAAAAAACAATGGTGTTCCGCACATTTTTGCACAACTTGATTGGGTGGGAAACGATAAAAAAGCTAAAGGCCTTGGCCCTTCATTCTGATAACGACCCTTCAGCAATATTCTCGTAAAGCTTGGTAGGGGCGGCAAAATGTCAACAGCCTACTGGCGGTAAATGTGTAAATCCGCCACTGGATTCAGGACAATGTACATGTCGTTCATTAAATTTGTGATGTGTCTGGTCTGGACTATACGTCAACCCAAATTGTATTTCCGTACTTAGCACCAGAACAGGGGAAACGAGTATATAAGGGAGTCGACTAGTGTCGACGAGTCAGTATAGTTTTACTCGTGGATTATGTCGGATCAATAACTAGTCAGTAATTAGTGAAATTATAAATCGTGTATACATATATCCGTGTGTGTTGTAATAAATAGCGTTACAGTAAAGCGAGTGTTATTCATTATCGGGTACGCGAAAATCTATCGAACCCACTGGAACGTCTAGAAAAGACGAGCAAAATATAACAATTGGTGTCAGAACTGGGATTTTCAAGTACTTGGTAGTGTAACTCGTGCGCGGAACGACGTGAAATTTCGAGAAAGTTCGCGTTGGAAAGTTCTGGTAAGTGAACTTACGCGGTCGTATTGAACTAGTGGGGACAGATTCAGAGCGTGAAACTGTGTGACGAGTGCATTCGGGAATATTCGAGAATTCTACGAGAATTTTCGGGAAAGACTAGTGTGACGAGATCCGGTAAACGCGAAATTGCGTGTGTTAGTGAACATTCGAGAACTCGACGTGAATTTTCGGGAAAGTTCATGACGGAAAGTTCTGGAAAGTGAACTTACGAACTTCGGGTCGGACTAATGTGGACAGAAAAGTTTCTCGAAAGTGAATTAGTGCCGTTACGTGTAGAATTCGCAAACATTCTCGAATGTTTGAAACGTGTAAAATTGAACTGTGGACAGTTTATACTCGAGAAACAAAATGCCGCATAATATCTCGCAACTAACAACGGCCGAACTGAAGCGTGAGCTGGCGAAACGCAATTTGTCGACATCCGGAAACAAAAGCGCGTTGCTTGCTCGGCTGATGGACGCACTGAAAGATGAAGGTCAGAATCCCGATACGGTAGAGTTTCCGGAGGAGCAAGAACCCAATGCAACAATAACGGAACATGTCGCGGACCCACTGATGCAATTGCTAATATCCATGAGGGCAGAATTAAGTGAACGATCAGCCAAGTCAGAGGAAGCAATGACCAAGATGAATGAACGGTCGGTGAAGTCAGAGGAGGCACTCATCGCATTAAGTGAACGATCAGCCAAAATGGAGAAATCGATAAAGTCGGAATTGAAAGAACAAGAAGAAGTCCAGATGTTAAAGAACGATCTGGAAAGTTTGGAAACAGCTAATATCAACCAACACCCGCAGAATGCAGTAGTAGTTGAAAAATTCCAGGAGTCGAATAGCCACCGAGCAGCATCGATAACAAGTGGAAACTGGTCGATGTTAAAAGCGCCAACTTTCGATGGACAAATGTCGTGGAACATCTACAAGACACAATTTGAGGCTGCTGCTGTAGTAAATGATTGGTCGGACAGTGAGCGCGTGACGGCTCTTGTTCTGCTGCTGAAATCCTGCAATCGATTCCTGCTCCACTGCAGACACCTTATATGGAAGAGCACATGAAGCAAATTTATCGATCACAGCTTCGTAACCGGACACAGAAGCCAGAAGAAACACTTCAGCAATTGGCACAAGACATTGAACGGCTGATTCTTTTGTCATACCCTACCTCGGAGCCAGAACATCGGAATGAAACAGCAGTCGATGTCTTCACTACAGCTCTCCTGGATCGTGAACTGCAACAGGCGTTACGGCTAGCTGATAAGCGGACGATCAAGGACGCCCTTTCGTACAGCTTAACATTCGAAGCTGCGAATTGTGAGCGATTCCGAGAAGTAGTAGAGGATTGTGTGTTGTGTGTGTCAGCGAATGGATACATCCAGACAAGTTATCAACGGAGATGCAATCGTTGTTGAAACTGGGGTGAAAAGGGTCATGTCCGAAGTAATTGTCAACAGCCGACGAAGACCGGTACATTCCGCAAGAAGTGTGCCCAGCTGGCGAGAAAAACAAGTTGGCAGAGAGCGAACCGAGTTCGAGATGTAACGGATGATTATGTTTGTCGGAGAATCGATGTATCGAGACGAGATAACAGAGTTTCGATTCGATGCTGGAAATGCGGTGAGCAGGGGCACGTGCGAAGCGCCTGTGAACGACTGAGGAAGGCAGGTATTTTCTACAAGAAGGTTACAAACGGATATTCGAGTCGATGCTGGAAATGCGCTGGACACGGGCACGTGCGAAATAGGTGTGAACAGCTGAGGAAGGCAGGCACACTCTGCAAGAAGGTTATCAATGGTGATACAATTCGATGCTGGAATTGCGGCGAAAATGGTGAACTGCGAAGGACCTGTCATCTGCCGAGAAAGGCTGGAACATCCTGTAAGAGATGTGTGCAGCGAACCAGAAGAACGAGTTGTCTAAGTGCGAAGCAACCTGCTCCCGTTGTCTATAAGTCGGAAAACTTGTAAACGCCAATCTCGAGAGGCAGAGGTTGGCTTGTGGAAGTCATGCCCCGAAAACTGCCATCAACGTTCCACGGGTACATCGTGGAAATCACAGTCCATGTTATTTTGGACGAAAGCCTTGTGCTCGATCGGAAGAGAAGGAAGCATATACGAAGGCTGACCATGTCGCCTATGAAAGAATTGAATCCGGAGGAGATTCGAAAAGCCCAGCTAAATGACGAGGATATCGGTTCGATACTCATGTGGAAAGAGTCCGAAGAAAGGAACGAGGTATCATCGTGTGGGTCAACGACGAAAAGCTATTGGGCTCAGTGGAATTCCCTTCACGTTGAGGGCGGCATCCTGAAAGGGAAATGGGAATCAGCGGACGGAACGTCCAATATAATGCAGCTCATACTTCAATGGAGCAAGGTTGACGAAGTGCTGCGGGTAATGCACGAAGGAAGATCGGGAGGACATCTTGACGTCAACGAAACATTGGCGGAAGTGCGCGAACGATTCTACTGGGTGCATGCTCGACGTGACGTTGAGAAGTGGTGTCGCCTGTGTACGAGATGTGGAGCTGTTAAAGAACGAGCATCGGAAGCCGAGAGCGAAAATGAAAGTCATACATGTGGATCGACCTATCGAGGCGACGATACGGAGGAGACCGAAGCGTGTTCTGTTCGGGACGAACAGGTTTAAGGAGAGGGTAATGTGATGTGTCTGGACTATACGTCAACCCAAATTGTATTTCCGTACGTGGCACCAGATGGCGCTAGTGTCGCCAGCGAGAAATAGGGTTGACCGATAAAACAACAACAACGACTTTCTGGAAGTTTCCGGAAAGTGCTTTACCGAAGTTTCCGGAACAGGGGAAACGAGTATATAAGGGTGTCAACTAGTGTCGACGAGTCAGTATAGTTTTACTCGTGGATTATGTTAAAAGACGTCCTTGCCCATCTCCAACTTGAATTCTCTGTTTGACAAAGCCTCTCTTCTATGTTTAGACAATTTAATTAATCGTGAGTCCTGCATTTTTTGCGAGTTTAGAGTGATGACGGCTAATGGTTGAACTCGCACAATGGGGCAATAAGGCTGGCATTAAGCCCCTCTTTCAAAATGAAGTTTAACTATAAAACAATATTGGTCATGAGCTAACTAATCTTCACCAAATCTTACATAAATGCCTTCTTATCAAATCCACAATAAATATGTGGAAAGGGATGAAATCGGACTATAAGGTCGTGGAGCAGCCATAGAAAGCCAATCCTCATAACCAAGTTCTTCTAAGGGAAACTGTGTGGATCAATTATCAAAACTCTCCTATATGCATTCCCATCGAAGTCACAAGACACATATAGGACAGCCGAAATCGGTCACTGGTGTCATGGGGCGGCATAGAAGCCCTAGACGAAATAGATGGCGCCTTCCACTTTTTTCTAAAACACGAAAAAAAATCAAAAAAATCAATTAACATATAAAACTATCATATTATTCAAAATAGGAAATTACCTATAATTGTAGTAAGTTGGGTTTATTGGCCGTTTTCCTTATATTGATATATCGATATTGAAACAAAAAACAATGGACTCCAAATCAACCAAAATTTTTCATTCCTAAGAATCTATCATATCACTTACACATTTTCATAAAATCCTCGTTCCAGGATAATATTTAAGAAATTACCCAATGAAAATAATGTCGTTGATAAAGACATTTCTAGAGGCCGTTTCGTGTCAAATTAATTCATAATGAAAATTTAAAACTCGTACCAGTCTTCCCCAAGGACCAGAACAGATACGCACTAGTCCGCACAAAAGGTCACCCGAGCTCACCAATCCAACGAAGGTCTCTACTTTGCCTGTTAATTAAAATTGTCAACTCCAAAATTGCAATAGACACACGCTCTATGGCATTTGTCTGTATGGACGACTGGCCCCATACAATATTGCCGTGGGCCCACTTTTCACTTAGGTCGTCCTGTTTTGAATGTATTCATCATCCTATCCGCTAGCGTTGAGCTTGTGACTGCGTGCGCTTCCACGTGCCTGCCTCTCATTGAATGAATTTCGATTAGTTAGTTTTCTCTATTTTAAATTGAAATGTCAGTTTCATAGTTAAATCTACATTTCGGTTCGGTGCTAATTGTTGAAAAGCTTATACAGAAATTGCCAGGATGATGCGATGGACAGATGAAATTTATGAGAATTTACTGGAGGTTATTTGTATTGGATTTTAATGAGTGCAGTGTTTTTACAATTTCGAATATTGGAAGAGTAATATTTCTCTGGTAATATTAAACTAAAAATTAGTTTTTAATATTACCAGCTTATTACATAAGAATCATAATTTGGTTCAGCGAATACGTACAATACAACTTAACACACCGATGATAATTAACTCCAACCACATGTTTCCGATAAGTGTCTATTAGATAGTCACTTAGAAAAGTTGCTACCATACAATATGCGAGACGTGCTCTAATGAAAAATTTATGAACTACATACTAAGTACATACAAAGTGAACATGTTTCGTATTATTAAGTGCATACAAAAACATTTTATACGATGCCGCAATTATTCACTGTCATGTTGGTCGGACTACCGAAGGTCTACAACACCACCACGGTCCAGCTAGTCGCCCCTCGTAATTCGTAATATGAAACCACATCAAAGCTGACTGATTACGCATTCAATTCACAATAATTAAGCGTCAACGACATGTTTTTCTAATTTAATCTCGTGTAGAAGAGGATGGAATAACAGAAGGTTCCCAGCAGGTACCTGAGCTGTTTATTAGTTGAAAAGCTTGGCGGAGGCGCATACGGCGTTTATAAGTAAATATGTTCAGAGATCTGTTTTAAGTCAGTGATTTTTTAATGGGATCGTGTACTTCTGCATGTACTTATGTACTTACCTACTTTTACGCACTACTACCTATTGATTGAAATTTAGATGGAGCCAGTTTTGACCCATCATGAACCATGATTGATCATTGTCCGTTTGATTTTCTAAACACGTTTACATCAGTTTAAATTCATTTAATTTAGTTTCCAGTAAGTCGTGTAAGTACATAGCATACCTTTCTGATACTACGGGTTGTTGTACATAGGGCCGATTACTCATACATCTTATCTAGAGCTTAGTATTGTCGTATAGACAAGATGCAAACCATTTTCTGAAAGCTTTTACATAATATTGAGTTAAATTTTTACTTTGCATAGTTACGCAGTTACGCCATATTTTGCTTGGTTACACAATTGAATTAAATTGCGTAATGATTTTTTCAACTATGCAAAGTAAACAAACATTCAATTCAAAAGCTTTTGGAAAGTGGTGTGCGTCTGGTCTATACGATAAGACTAACCACTAGATAAGATGCACCCCATAGTACAGTAGAAATTCGAAAATCTTAATTTCAGAAAACTTATTTTTTTTTGGAAAACTTAACCTAGTCCCTCCGATGAACGAAAAGGTCCCTAGGGACCCTTTCGATTTTTGATTGTTTACTACTTCTTCCTGGTGTGTTTTAGATTTTCGGCGCTACCATGTATTCAAAAAAAAAGCATAATGAAACGAATTATAACGCGTTTCAAGCAATATAACCACCGATTAGCATTTTATGTAGGTTTTACAACTTTTTGTACGGGGATAAACCACAAGGTCCTTCCTTCACCTAGATGAGATTCAACGAAATTGAGCAAAACCAAGTAAAAAAGAGCGCACTACTACTTTTAATAGTTCGCACGAGTTGCATAGAGTGTTTTTATTTTAGAATAGGGAGGCAGCTGATAAGTGTTTGAATACCATTGGAAGTTTACAGTGTGAGAAAGTAGTACGCTCTATTTTGCTTGGCTTGTGTACATTTTTTTTGAATCTTGTCTAAGTGAATCATATTTGAGAATCTCTAATTCCCAATCTTGCTCAAAACGAAAAGCGTCTCAAATTATAGCCAAATGGAATTCTGAACACCCCGCGAATAAAAAGAAGTGGAAGCCTATGACCCTGAAAGAGTTCGGTGCATTTGTGGCTATTGTTTTTATGCGGGGATGATGTTACTGGCAATGGCAAATTTGGCAGCAGCTTATAATCCTCACGATTCTCTTACAGTAGATGAGCAACTCTTTCCATGCAGGGCTCGCCCACGCTTGACTCAATACATTCCGTCAAAACCACATAAATATGGGATAAAGGTATGATTGTTTGGTAACTCGAAACCTTTCTACCCCTTGAAAGGAGTGATTTATGCTGGGAATGTGCGATGTCAAGAGCGAGAGGCTAAAAAGGGCCAGAATTTTGATTATAAATTGACTGAAAAATACGTTAGCTCCGGTCGCACAATTTATGCCGACAATTTCTTCTCATCGTTGTGGCGGTAACATTGATGAGCAAGAAAACTGAATTTGCTGAAACAGTAAACTCAAACAAAACATTTGTCCCCTCTAAATTTTTAAAAAGTTTGCAGCTCGTTGCTTGGATTATGTGAGAACAATGTTTCATTGTGCTCATACGTACAAAAAAAAATCAGTATTGCTCTTGTCAACGATGTACTACACTACTGAAGTAGAGTTGTTGCTTTTTCATTTGACATATCCAGGTGTTCTTCGGTCTGGCCTTAGGTCCATCAAGTCCATCGAAAGAAACCTAAATCACTACATAATAAGCTCCTCGGTGAGGCCTGTGGTCATTCTTGGTTCTTTTAAAAGTGGTTTTAACAAGACAATCGCACTTTAATTTTCGACAATTTGGCAACTCTTACTCGATCGTTTTGAAATTTAACACATTTATAGCTACTTCGAGCTCATATTTACTTCATATTTTAAAGTCCTACCTATCCGCGTTCGACAGCTAGAGCTGCCTAAATCGAACTTTTGTCTATTCTAATCTAAAACTGTCCATAAAATTTCTCCAATAAATTTGAAATTTGGCAGATTTGTCCACCGCACGGTCCATATTTGGTGAAAATTTAGCTGTCAAGGTTCAGAAGTTACAACCGTCAAAAAATTTAAGGTGTAAAGTTCGACTCCTGTACGATCGATATTTAGCAAGAATATCGTACTTTTATATTTGGCAATCGTTTTCTATAATTCGGGAACACTTTGACCGACCTTTCTAAATTGGAACACTAATAGTTTGCAGAGCTGGCGCTGACATTTTCTATCCGCGTTCGGGAGTTACAGCTGCCCAAATCGCACTTTCGTGTTTCCTAATCGAAAATCGCAAATTTTTGAGAGGAAAATTTTGAAATTTTCCAGACTTGTATTGTGCTCTAGACTAGTCTGACAAGGTAAGTGCCTAAGGTAGAAAGATTAAGCATGTAGAGCGGCTAAGATCCAGAACTTACACCGGTGGAAAGATGCGATTTGAATTTTTCAAAAAACAATCGAGAAATCACTGTACTCCATCCGATTCCCCTATCAACCATTATATAGGAAAATGCATACTACACGACCAACGTTTCCAGATAAAGGTTTTTCCCACAATATGTTCACCAAATCCAATAAGAGCCCAGGGGACGGGCATGTAAACAGTAATGTATCCATGGGAGAATGCATACTCTCGAAACATCGTAACCAAGATAAGTCATCCTTCCACCGCTCTGGAGTTTCTCCACGGACTCCACTCAGTAGATGTGCCAGGAAAGCCGCCAACCGCTTAAGTATTCTCTGCCCAATGAGATATGAGTTTATATTTTTTTACTTGTGTACCATCTTTAAAAGAATCCCTTTACTACGATATTAGAGAGCAAGAAAATGCAGGTTCGACTCCTAGCACGGCACAAAAATTTGCATACCTACTTCAAATAAACAACAAGATGATTTTTGTCTCGGGGTCTCTTATACTCAGAGACAGGGAAATAGCTATCATCATCCGCTCAAGGCTGCTGACACTCCAGTTTCGAACACTGAAATTCAAAAATTGAAAAAGCAATGAGTATCGACTGTCTAAAAATCGTAGGCGAATGGGATATAATGAAGAGGTAAAGATCGAGAACTTTTTAATTCATATTTTGTTACTCGACTGGAGAGGAATTAAATAAACGTCAATCATTTAAAATAATTAACCCTTTCATTCCCAAATTAAATTCCTTCGGGAAAAATAATTATCTTGTTATTATTTCGTTTTTATTTGTGTCTAAAAAAAATTTTCAATGAAAACAAAGAAAAAAAATTATGGGTTTGGAAAATAATAGCATGTAAACTGCAGTTTACATTGGGACAGGGGCGGCCGGTCTAAGTGGGCAGGTAGGGCACTGCCCACCCTACAAAATGCTAGCTAAAAATAAAAATAAAATAAAAACGAGACCGAGGCTAATTTCGGGCGCGGCCGAAATTTGAATACCCGTCACATTTGAATGAAACTTAAGTTTCTTTTGTGTTAATAATTTCTACCGCAGCCCTATGACGTGTTCCGATTCCATCTGTTCCCGGAAGCGTTAACCCTTAAATGCATGGGGTCTGAACCCATTATCGTAACTGACCTCCCCTTATGTAAAATCGGTCACTAAAGACAGAATCAGCCTTTATATTCCCAGGAAATAGCCCGTTTTTCCATAAAAGCGAAAATAGTAGAATTTACATTGTGTACCAAATATGGTACGCCATGCATCAGGCCATATGTTGTAAATGAAGGACATTTTTACAATTTTATTTATTCTGCCTCTTACTTTAATAGGAACAAAAAGATAATGAATATTGATTTTTTTATCGAAATTATAGTGGAAACTCGATATGATGAACTCCTCTCCTCATTAGAGGAAAGGTGCTCATTTCTATAGAAAATCGAACTGAATATTCGTTTTTTAAAAGGGAGTTCGGGTAGGTGCGTGATTAGTATGTAGTTTCCTATTGTTTATTAAAATTTGTATCGATGCCTATTTGTGACATATCCTGGAAGTGGATGGAAAGTGGAGTAGGCCTTACTATCCGTACAAATCGAAATTTAGACATATCTTTTGATAGTATGTCCCAAAAAACTTCAAATGTGTGTCAAGAGGTAGCTGTTAGATGTCCTTATAAAATATTAAAAGTGCGCCAGATCCGACTCATATACTCCTTTCTTTTCTCCCCTGTAAAAAAAAACTGGAATTGATTACTTTGGGCTTTGCGTGCCGTCTAGCTCTTTACATGGGTATTAGGGTATGACCTCATCATGCTATTTGCGCAATTAGAACTCGGCCTCGTTATAAAATAAATCTTTTATACAATAGTTCGTTATAAACATGCTCCACAGTTAAACGTATATCTCGAGACTTCTTTTGACTTATCATAGCTCATGGGATTCCTTTCTTGAAAAGTATATGGATTGGATTGACTTTGCTAGGATATGAATATGGAAATAAACTGCATGCCTGCTTTAACCTAAATTTATACAGGTCCCAGGACGTATCCACAAGAATTACATCCATGTATCTTCTTGTTTATCGAATGTGGTACTCCACATAGTCTTCCATATGAAATGGTTGACCCTAGAAGCACATTTTCTGAGGATTTTGAACGTGGGCTTCCAAGACAATACTCGACATAATCAAATGGTTTGAGAAATTGGATATCAAGGCCCAGCTGCTTGAGGCTTGGTGAAAGTCCAAATACCTTAGTAAGATGTCAAGTACGGAAGCTCGGTTTTTTAGTGGTGTGTCCTAGGGCAAAACAAAAGACAAAAACGATTATTCTAAATCAACTATGACAGCTCCGTTTCCTTGGATCCTGAACAGAACTGATTAAGCTAGCTTTCATAAAAAATGGCAGTAAATGTCCTGGAAAAATAGATCGGTGACATAATTTCTATGAAAATTTATGTTATTTGAAATTTTTACAAGTCTGCCAATTTTGAAATTTATTGGACAAATTTTATAGAGTTTTCGATTAGAAAAGACGAAAGTGCCATTTGGGCAGCTGTAACTGTCGAACGCAGATAGGAGGACCCTAAAAAATGGAGAAATGAAAGTAAATGTAATCCCCAGGTTGTGAAGCTACCTGACGCTTACATTTACGTACATTAAATTTCAGAACGATTGACCAAAGAATTTTGAAATTATCGAAAATGAACGTTTGCCAAATGAAAATGCGATTATTTTGCTAATAACACCTAACAGACTGACTACAGGCCTCACCGAGGAGGTTATTATGCAGTCATTTAGGTTTCTTTGATGTGGCGTTGGGAATGCTATACATTTACTAATGATGTACGACATGTCAAAATGCTGAACTCTACAGCAAAATGCTGTACGTCTGGTCAGCTTATACTAGCCACACATTGGGGTGAAGTTTGGTTAAGATTGATTCACAAAGAAAAAGTTGTTCATGCAAGAACCTAATTTCCAGCGGTTGTTTTGTATGAGAGCCCTATGACGTAGTGTTCCGATTTGATCGGTTCCTAAATATGTTTGGTGGCTTTACTAAGAACACATTTGAGCAAAGTTTAGTTAAGATTGGTTCATTAAGAAAAAAGTTTTCTTAGAAGAATCTAATTTCCAGGGGTTGGTTTGTATGACAGCCCTATGACGTAGTGTTCCGATTTCATCTGTTCCTAGATATTTTTTGAGACTTTGCTAGGAACACACAAAAGGAAAAAGTTTTTCTTAGAAGAACTTAATTTTCAATGGTTCGTTTGTATGGCAGCCCTATGACGTAATGTTCCAATTCCATTCGTTCCTAGATATGTTTTGAGGCTTTACTAGAAACACACTTGGGTGAAGTTTGGTTAAGATTGATCCATAAAGAAAAAAGTTTTTCTTAGAAAAACCTAATTTTCAGGGGCAGCCCCATGACCCCATGGTCCGATTCCATTCGTTCCGACATATATACAGCGTACACTAAAAAGAAACTTGTGTGCAAATTTTCAGCCCGATAGCTTCAAAACTGAGGGACTAGTTTGCGTTGCAACAGACGGACAGACAGACAGACAGACAGACGGACAGACAGACAGACAGACAGACGGACATGGCTCAATCGATTTCTCTCGTCACGCTGATCAATAATATATACACTTTATATAGTCGGAGGTGCTTCCTTCTGTGCGTTGCAAACTTCATGACAAAGTTAATATACCCTTTCACATAGTGACGGGTATAATTATTTCTTAGATTAGATTAGATTAGATTTAGGGAGGGCACAGGCAACAGGGTTGCCCGAGGCACTGCGACCGGTGGTCTATTGTGCCATTGCCCCTACTATGAGTTAGATGAACTCATCCAACCGACTGACTTCGATAAATCGATTCAGCTGGACCATATTTATAGTGGCGATATCCTCCTCCAAGGGAAAAGCGATACCGAAGCATTCCAAACGGCGCCTTGCTAGCCTTTCACACTCACATAGGATGTGAGAGGCAGTTTCGTCATCAGCTTCACAGAAGCGACAACTAGCGTCGGTAACAATGCGCAAGCGCTTTAAATGTCCGTTTAAACGGCAGTGCCCCGTGAGGAGCCCGCAAATAGTCCTTACCCTGTTTCTACTCAGTTTCATCAAACCAAGGGTACGATTGGGTGAGTAGTAAGCAACAAAAAGTTTTGACTGCCTAAGCCCTGGAAGAGATTCCCAGTGTGAGGTGGCCTTGGCTTTTTCCCACTCACTAATTACGTTTCTGCATATACAGAGTGGTAGTCCACAATAAGGTTCTGGACCATAGAAGGGAGTAGTGGATGCTCTTCTTGCGAGCTCATCGGCCTGCTCGTTGCCGTAAAACCCCGAGTGCCCAGGTACCCAAAAGAGGGTGAGACTGTTGAGATTTCCCACCTGTTGGAGAATTTCCTGACAAACCCATACGAGCTTAGATGTGACAGTGAAGCTCGTCAGCGCTTTAATTGCTGCTTGGCTGTCAGTGAAGATTGCTATTTTCTTGTTGATGTAGCCTTTGTCAAGGCATAGTCTAGCACACACCTCGATTGCGTGCACCTCCGCCTGAAACACGGTCGGATGTATTCCCATGGGAATAAAGATATTGGTATTTGGGCCAGTAATTCCAGCGCCAGATCCTGTATCGGTCTTTGAGCCGTCCGTGTAGAATTTTATGGTACTAGGGTGTAGTGATCTGAATCTGTCAGTCCAGTCCGCCCTTTCCCATATAGCTGCACTATAAGATGGATCAAAACGGAGAGTTTTGACCAGATGGTCTGATGGCATATCCAGTAACCTACTGCTATTTAACCATCCCTGTTGAACTGAGTTCAGTGGGGACGCCGCATCACAGGCTTTAAGCCTAATGACGGCTAGCTTTGCCACTGCCTCTATGTGTAAGTGGAGAGGTGGCAAGTTTAGCAGAACTTCCAGGGCGGCAGTGGGGCTAGAAAAGAAGGCTCCAAGAACAGTCAGACAGGCCAGCCTCTGAATTTTATCGAGACACCGTCTCCCGTCAGTGGTGGTTGCTCTTCTCCACCACACGACCGCCCCGTATTCCACAATAGGTCTAACAATTGTCTTGTAGATCCACAGAACTATGTGTGGCTTGATCCCCCATGCCTTTCCCGCATAGCTTCTGCTGATCCACAAGGCCTTAACTGCCTTCTCTGTTACCAAACTGAGATGCTTTTTCCATAGCAGTTTCTTGTCAAGTGTGACCCCCAAATACTTTACAGTTTCTGGCATTGTTAGCCTTGCATTATACATGGAGGGACACTCTAGCGCTTGGAGAGTCCCTTTATTGCTGAATGGTATCACGGCGGCCTTTGTTGGATTGACGCGCAGCCCGTTTGCTGTACACCAATCCTGGACTATGTGCAGAGCACTCTGCAGGACATCCGGTAGGACCTCCTCGAATTTGCCTTTAACCGTGATTACCAGGTCATCCGCATACCCCTGTGTAGAGAACCTAGCTGAGCTAAGTCTCCACAACAATCCATCAACTACCAGACACCACAGGAGGGGGGATAGTACCCCTCCTTGAGGGCAGCCACGAGTGGCTAAAGCAGAAAGGGTAGTATTGCCTATACTGGTAAAGATTATTCTTGACGAGAGCATACGCTGCACCCAGGTAATTATCGTGTTATCGGCTCCTTTGGCTCGTAGTGCTGTTTCTATTGATTTGAAGGAGGTGTTATCGAAGGCGCCTTCTATGTCGAGGAATGCACATAGTGCTGTTTCCTTATTGGACATGGTCACCTCGATCTCTTCTACCAAGCTCTGTAGTGCCGATTCCGTGGATTTACCCGGTTGGTAGGCATATTGTTTCGGGTGCAGCGGCCGTGTCTTAAGAATAGTGCCTCTGATGTGAGCGTCCAGTATTTTTTCCATAGGTTTCATCAGAAAAGATGTAAGGCTGATAGGGCGGTACGACTTAGGGTCGTCCGCCGGTCTTTTACCCACTTTGGGGATGAAGACTACCCTAACTGATCTCCAGGCTGTCGGAATATATCCCAAAGCATAGCTACTTCTATAGATGCTAACCATGAATGGTATCAGTTCGCTTTGGCCTCTTTGAAGGAGCGCCGGAAAGATTCCATCCATGCTGGGCGACTTGAAGGGATCGAACGTCCCAATTGCCCACCTAACCCTGCCATACGTGAAGATATCCTTTGCTGCTGCCCAGGCATATCTGCTTGCTCTGTTGGGCGGATTCATGCAACTGTGGCCATCATTCACGTTTTAATCTAGTCTGCAGCTGGGGAAGTGGGTTGCTAAAAGCAGCATGCCTGTGCTTTCGGCATCCCTCGTTATGTCCCCATTTTCACCCTTCAGAGTGTTGATAGAGCTGCAACCATTTTTTGCCAAAATTTTGTGCAGTCTAGCTGCTTTGGTGGTGTTGTTGACGCTGTCGCAGAAGTTAGCCCAACTTCGTCTTTTAGCGTCCCTAATCTTTTTGTTGTACTCCGTGAGGGTGGATCTATACAAGGCCCAGTCCCCGTTGCGCTTGGCCTTGTTGAACAGCTTCCTCACTTTTTTCCTGAGACAAGCTATCTCATGATTCCACCACGGAACACACTTATTTTCTTTGAAGGCCCGGAAGGGGCAGTTTTCTTCATAGGAGGACAGAATTGCCCTGGTGGTTTCGTCCACGAGTCTTTCTAGACTCAACCACCCTGAGACTCTTTTGTCGATTTGCTGCAGATGCTCCCCCAACGACTCGGTATATCCCGGCCAGTTAGTGTTTTGAGGAACTCTTCGCTCGATTCCTGCAGCAACCGCAAAGCTTATGTCAAAGCGTATGTGCATGTGATCGGATAAGGAGGGCTCATCCGACACATGCCAGGTACGAATACATTCCGCAATTGAGTTGCTACACAGAGTAAGGTCAAGTACTTCTTGCCTTACCCTGGTTACAAATGTAGGCTGACATCCTCGGTTGAGAATGCAGAGGTCAAGTGAAGTAATTAGTTCAAGAAGGTACTCACCTCTTCTGTTTGTGTCCGTGCTACCCCAGAGTGTATGGTGGGCGTTGGCGTCACAGCCTAACAACAAGCCTTTACCGTTGGTCCTGCAGTGGAAGGCCAATTTCTGGATTTCCCCCGCTGGAATGTCCGTGTCGCCAGGTAGGTAGGCGGACGCCACGACCAGGTTGTGGTTGCCCTCGCTGGTGGTGCTGATTTCTATGACCACTAGGTCACTGTTTGTAAATTCTGAAAGACAGAGGTAATTAATACGTTTACTAACTACAACACAGGCTCTGGGGCGAGTAGAGCCCCTGTCATACACGAGATTCGTATTACTTACGCTCAGTCCTTTGACGTTCCCATCATGTTGCCACGGTTCCTGTATGAGAGCGATGTCAAGGCTCTCCCTTATGAACCGCGCTGAAACTATATCCGAGGCTCTTTTGGCGTGGTGCAGATTGCACTGCAAAACGCCAATGTTCGGACTAGTTGTCCGCATCGTGGCTGTCATCCCTCGTCACATTCCTAGGATTAGGAATGACTGTGACATCCGTCTCCTCTGTGGATTCAGGCGAGTCGAGGCTGTCGAGGTGCAGAGGCACCAGCTCCATCGGCTCCGGTGAGGGAGAGAGGTCTGGACGATGTTGAGCCTCCTCCATAGGGCTAGTTGGCTCAGCTATTGTGCTGGGCGGGACGTTGACGGTGGTGGTAGCGCCAGTGTTCTCTTCGGTGCTGGCCGACTTCGATGTGTCTTCCTTGCCGGCGCCCTTCCAATTTTTCGGGTGGACTTTTGTCTTCCCGAAGCGATAGGACACATGGAAGTTGCGCCTAGCGATGTTTTCCATTGACATCGGATCAATCGCCACGATTAGAGTGAGGTTGCCTCCCTCCGTAGCGGCGTTAATCAGCCTCCACTCGCTGGTGCGCAGCCCCTCGTTCTGCCTACCGAGCAGAGTTATCGCACTCGTGGCATCTGTGGTGCGAGGCAGGTAGAGCGTCGCTATCGTAGATCTGGGAATGTCGTCTCCAGTTGCGGCACGTAGCGAGGCTCCTTCCCAAGGGTTGAGAGTGGGGGTTATCCTACACAGCCATTCGGCAGTGGCCTCGTTGTCGCATTCGACCAGAAGGAATCCGGGGCGGAAGCGGATGCTGCCGAATTCCGGAAAGACGTTGGTGGGCGGGATGCTCACAATATGGTGGATAATGGCGTCTTGTACCGTAGACATCTGATCTGGGGTTAGCAGTCCGTCCGGGTAGCTCGACGCCATTATTGCAACCCTCACAGACGATAATGCCTGTGAGTAGGTACCCCTGTTCCTGCTGGTAGATGCCAGAGGGGTGACGACTGACCTTGAGGGGCCCGCCGATGCCACCGGGTGTACGTTTTGGTCGCGTGAGTTGGCATTTTGTGGGTGGGTACTCCTGCTCCTAGCGACTACGGCTTGAGGGGTAACGTTTGAAGCTACCGGAGCTCCCGTACGGCCACTCCTGCTCCTGTTCGCCATGGTCATAGGGGTGGACACTGGTCGGGAAGAGCCAGCAGAGGTCACCGGAGGTACCCTGAATCCACATGCCGCTGATGTGCTAGGTCTAGGTACGGCATTCCTCGAAGGGATTTCTGCCGTCCTTTGTTTCTTGGTGGAAGCGGCTTGCTTCCCTGAGTTGGGAGCACCGTCTTCCTCCGATCGTTGTCGTTTGGGAGGGGGGGCATTGCGGTTGGTGTTAGTCGCAAGTGCCCTGGCCTTTTCGGGAGAATGACCTTGTGCGAGGAAGCGACAGTACCTTTTACAGGCCGCCCCTCCAAGTCCTTTGCGAAGAGGATCCCGAAGGCCACCCGGAGAGTATTTGGGTAGAAGCCCAGCTTTCTGCTTCCCCTCATTTGCGGTGCGCTCGCTAGAGCCCGCTACGGCTTCCGTGCAGGAAGTAACCCGTGTAGGTCGGTGTGGGTCGTCCACATCCGACAAATAAAGTTCCTCTGGAACAGATTCTGAGGCGAAGGCCTCTTGATCCGAGTCTGAGGCGAAGGCCTCAGTCGGATCGGAGTTGGGTTTTTGGTTTTTGTTTTTGTTTTGGTTCATTTGATTCCCACGAGAAGCTAGGGAAAAGAGAGTCCACCACACCAGAGCCCCGCTTGATGTGGTAAGGCTAGATAGCACCGGAGGTCGCCCTGTATCCGGCTGCTCCGTTAGAGATGTCCATTTGCGTCCCTGGACATCTTCCCCCGATGGGCACGGGTCGCTTAACACCCCGGGGATTTAGGACAAATCTAACATTCTAGAGCCAAGACTAAAAAAAACATATAATAAATGTAGCTAGTCCTTGGCACGAATGTATGGCAGTGGTTCTGAGGTTACAGATTCGCCGGCTCTGGCATGAGCCTCGTCTGAATGAGTAACCCCAGAGCAACCGGCCCTCACAGTTTGGCCTTCACCGAGGTGAAGTTACTAGTGGCCACCGCGTAGAGGTACTGCGAGCACTTCTCGTGATGATAGCAACCTCATCTTGCCATCTCACGAACTGACCATAGAACATATTTGATTCACTTCGGTACCTACATGCATATCTAACTTAACGTAATGTAACTTTCCTTAAAATGACAATAGTCATTCATTAGTACTTAATCACGATTAAATTGCCAATATAAAAAACTCCTCTCCTCTACATAAGCGAAAGCTCATATTGATATCAATTGAATAATTAGGTATAAGAAGCGCACGCGTGAATCACCAACCATTATGTACATTGCATTGCGTCCATTCCTACTTCCTTCGTGTATCTGCTCATCATATCAACATCATCATCTCAACTCAACCTATGGGCAGAATGCCTTTCTGCCCACATGTACCATCAATCTATTCTATAGCTATTCTATAGCACATAGAGTCACGATGAATCTTCTTATACGGTCAACGCATGCGCATTGAAAGTATCTGAACTTCACTAAAGGGCATGCCCAATACACTACACTAGTAGGTATCCATGAACTTGTGCAACGTTCGCGAGCGCGTGGCTCGTGGCGCTGTTCTAGTAGTTGGATACTCGTAGCATATAGTGCGTGGTGCATGGATACAATAATAAGGCCGTTTCGCATTTAAATTGTGCATGGTGCATTGTAGAGTATTTAATTTGTGCGTGTGTTTTTGTCAGATTTTCTTCCTTTTTTGAAGTGGTTTGGAGGCGTTATACTCGTACTTGTAGCAGTAGTGCATGATTACGTTATCAACGGAAGTTTTTTTTATTTGTTACGTATGTTTTTAGAAAACACTAATCGCTTTTCTCTGATTCCCTACATTTTAGTGTTATTAATTTCTATTATAAAATATTTATTTTGGTGATGGGATTAATATTAAAATCTTATTTATTTGATCTAATATGTATTTTGCTTGATATAGATACCTCTTTATATATTCTCCTCTATATGATCTGGAGTTTTAAATTTAGTTTGTATGTATGTACTTAAAAAAATGATTTTTTTGTTGTTATGTTATTGCATGTGCATGATATAGAAAAAAAACCCACTTCTATTCCTCACACCTTTTTCCTCCCCATGGCAAGAGGGATCTAAACCCTCCCCGCTAGCTCTTGCTGGGCAGTGCATTTTATTTGCATAATTGTAGAAATACATAGCAGCTTGAAAGTATAACTAACTTCCTAATTTACAGGAATTGTCTTTGATAAATTATTTATTCAGGAAGATTTGTAGGTATGTCCTGTTATTGTGCGAAAGAATGCTGGCATTGCTTTTTAAAAAATAATTTTAAGTAAACAAACTTTCAGACATAATGTCTCATCATAATTTAATACATATATCATTACAATTAATCATATATTAGGTGATCCGTTTGGGTTGCCTTTTCTAGCCTCAAATGAAAAAAAAAGAAAGAGGTATCCAAATTTGAATTACAATTAAAAGGAACAGTGCTTAATATTTACTTATTGAATATAATTTTATTGAAATATTGTCGCGACTATTGCTGGTCCCTTTGAAAGCAAGGTAAATACTGGATTATTTTTCCACATTGCGACCGTTCTCTGCCAAAAAAATGATGTTATATAGGATTCCGAACTGTAGCTATCTGTATGCATTTTCATGGTGCGATTGAGCATAACTGATTTGTAAACAAAACTCTAAACGATTCACCTAATACATACGTAAATACAACAAACTTAAAAACATTAAAATGGAGTGACTAACAAAGAGCACAATTTAAACGCATTAAAAAACAGTGTCTCTGTAAGTCTTTTTTCCAGTAAAATTTTACTAGGCTGATTCTAGTGCATAAAATCACTATCATTCTAGCGATTCTGAAAAAGTTGAACTGGAATCCACTATTTTTAACTGGATTGAATGTAATATCGAGCGAGTCTCGACCAAGACCTAGAAATCCAGTACAATTTTACTAGTTTTTCAGCAAATAGGTGATATATTCCTAGAAAAGCAGTAAATTTTACTGATGGACTATTAATTTTTCGTAGAAAACAGTTCTAAATAGTTTTCTGTCTTCTTTTCAATTTGGCCAGTTCATTAGTTGTCAGTCTGTTGTTGAGTTATTGAGATACTAGCTGTGAATTAGAGGTAAGTAGTCAAAACCGACAATGAAAATTACCTCTGCATGTTCTGGTATGAGAATGAAATAAGATAGATATTTGTTTAGGTTTTTTTCTTATTTCTGTGGGAAGCCGATTTGCATTTCAATAAATTTTCAGATGATGTTTTTGAAACGAATGAAGTAAAATATACTTTATCAAATTAACTGGATTATCTAGTTAAGTTTAACAAAATCTAGTAAAATTCACTGGATAATTGGACTGAACTATCAAATTAACTAGATTATCTAGTTAAGTCTAATGAAATCTAGTAAAATTCACTAGATAATAATTGAATTTGACTATCAAATTAACTAGATGATATATTAAAATCTAACGAAATCTAGTAAACTTCACTAGATCATCATTTAAATACAGCTGACTGGTTCAGTAGAATTCTAGTTATTGAGTCCTAGATTATCAATTTATTTAACTAGATTTCTATCGAAAAAAATTGCTGGAGTTCTTGTAAAAAAAATTTCACTAGATTCGCAACTAGAAAATCTAGGAGCTAAAATCTAGTTGCGGTTTACTGCATTCTAGTTGAAAAAGTCTTACTGTGTGGATATGCATGTATAGTATTCTTTCCTGATGGTAAATCTGCCCACCCGGCTCTGTACTTCACGAGCCGCCACTGCATTGGGATTGAGTGGAAACTTTTCCAAATACAAATAGTTGACGGCAATATGAGTTATTTAGAAATTTTCCCGATGAGTACCTAAGTCTTAGGTCCCGCCCATTTACTGAAGCTATGTTTAGAAACCAGTAGTGTAAAATCCGTAAGTAAGTTTGGGATCTAAGGTTACCCCTAGGTACTTCATCTCCTTGGACTCTTTTATCACCGAACCAAACAGCATGCATGGGAGTGGTTTCTACATCTTTCCTTTTCAGAGTAAAGACTATAGTGCTTAACTTGCTTGCGTTTATAGTTAGCTCTTGTTCATTACACCATTCTTCAGTTGCTTTGAGAGCTTGAATAGTGTCCATGAATTTGCCACTGACCATAATTGCTAAGTCATCAGCGTATCCTACTGTATGTACGCCCATCGAGTCCAGTTTCCCGGGAACAGAGTCTACAGTGATGTTCCACAGTAGAGGCGACAGTACCCCTCCTTGTCGACAGCCCCTGACTACCCTCCCCCTTATTCTGGCACATCCATTACTAAGATTCACTGCCCTCTCACTAGGCATCGAACCGATCCATGTTATTATCAGGGGCTCGATCTCCCGCTCAGCTAAGGCATTTCTTAGTTTGCTGTATGCGATCTTATCAAAAGCACCCTCTATGTCCATAAAGGTTGACATAGCGATACCGCTGTTGTTAATCTCTCTTTCTGCTACCCGTACTACTTCATGCAGAGCGGACTGCCTATAAGCATGTTGGCATCTACTCAGAGGTCTATACATCAGCGAGGTATTCTCTGGAGACACTGCTAGTTACTAGCTGCTAGTGCAGCGAGTAAGCTGCATGCGAGAAATCTCCACGGTGACGACGACGTTAACAACGAAAGAGTGTTATGTAAACGGGCGACTACGCGTTTTTACGACGTTGTCACCGAAAGTGTGTGCAACTAGACGCGTAAATAGTCTCCCTATCTACCTTGGAATTAGTTGCATGCGCGAAATTACCACGGTCACGACGCGACGTCGTAAACAATCAAGAAAGTGTTATGCAATTTTACTAGTAGCTAGTAAAATCTATCTACTAGTGGACTAGAACATGTTCAATTCGACTAGCAACCAACCAGCGAGTGAATATATGCTACAATTATTTCTCGGTGGATTTCGAATTAACTGCTCAACCGATCGACACGAAATTTAGTGTGAATGTGTAAAATGGTAGGGTATTTGCTGCAAATTCCTTTGAGATTGGGAAATGTTAACAGGGTTTTCTAAACGAAATGCAAAAGTAGATTATAATCGGAACTAAATTTAGTTTCAATGTGTAGAATGATAGGGTATTAGCTACGAATACCATCGAGATTGGGAAAGGTTGACAGGGTGTCCCAAACGAGGTGTAAAAGTGGTTGTCATAATCGGCCTATTGTTTGCTGGCCTACCCAGTGTTTGCTGGCCTACCCAGCAAACAATAGCTAACAGAATACAAAAATTAAAAAAAAACTGCTGTTGCAGACGTCGTAAGACCGTTGCATATAGTTTTGCCCGTTAGACCGAAAACATTCACAAAAAGTGACTGTTTGCTGTGCGTTGCCGTCAAGGGAGTGGCGCTTTTTTTCAATGCGAACAGACACTTTTTGTGAATGTTCTCGGTCTTACGTTTAGGAAACCCTGTTAACATTTTACTATGCGAAGCCTATTCTGGCCGCATTCAGTTAACTTTTAGTTAATTTTTTCACCAAATCTTTAATGCAATAATTCTGCATGAAGTAAGTAATTCCATGCATGTGCAAAATAGTAATAAATTGAAAAAATCACCAAAACACGAAACTCAAACACATTTAATCCTCCACTGAATTACTTTGCGACACACAAGCTTGTTTTACTTAATCCTGTCACGCCATCCCATCCGTGAACCATTTATTTGCATTCACATACTAAAATGAAATGAAACCTGTTCTGGTCTGACTCTCTGCTTTGCCATACATGTACCTTCCTATAGTAAACTCTTTCAGCCACATTCCAGAAGTCGATCCTTTTTACCGGGCTTTTCCACCGAATTCAATTAATCGAAACTCTCG
Organism: Microchrysa polita; assembly: GCA_949715475.1. Classification (NCBI taxonomy): domain Eukaryota; kingdom Metazoa; phylum Arthropoda; class Insecta; order Diptera; family Stratiomyidae; genus Microchrysa; species Microchrysa polita. The sequence continues at coordinate 123,774,024 of OX454416.1, read as the reverse complement.
GCTGACGGTTAACCTCACACACAGAGCCGAATACACATAGTATATCGTACTCGATCTGGGCAGGATATCTTGTCACTGAACACCGTGTAGAGTAGAGGTCCGTGTATATGTCCTTAATTCGCCGATTTATCTATTTTTCTATATGGACATTTGTAAAGAGGATTGTGGTATTCAAATTCGAAACCGGTCGTATTGAAAGTCGTCTCGGACTATACGATAACTGTACTTAAGTCTGTTGACCGTTATGCCTTTATCGGATGCCTAGGAGTGTCGTCGTTGTCGTCGTCTGCTTGTTATATGAGATAAAACCGCTGGGATTAAAAGTTGTTACTGTTGTTAGAATCACTAGTAGACATGCGAACGACTTTAAATTTCAGTTATAAGGGGATTTGGACAAGTTGTTAGAAGTCACGAGTTGAGGATTACAAAAATTCCCTGAAATGGTTACCCGCGCGTGCATAAAGGGATTTCAAAAGTTATCAACAGTTTGGAGGATATCAAATGAAAATAATAATGAAATCGTGTTGTGTATGTTCAGCTAATTGAAAAGGAACTCAATTTACCCAATCTTCTTGAATCAGACAAATCTTGCAAGTATACTTTCACCGCATATTTGATAAACTCTTCAATCAACGTCAAGGATATTTCTACCTACCACCATTGCATAGTTCCAACTTCATCTGCATGCTGTTGCATACTCGTATGAACCCCAGAACGCAGACATAACGAATCCTCCCAGTTAATCGACATAAGCAAGCAAACACTTGACTCATTTGAGGAGAAGCAAAATAGCCCGAGCCAGGTGAAGGGTTGTATACTTGCAAGCACGTTGTTCGGCTACTCTCCGAGTATTATATCGACATGATTAAAAAGTGTTACTAAAGTTTTTCGCAAACAAGAACTTCTTCAATCAATCAGCGAATAAGCTTCGTACATTTACTCCGCCGGGTCTAACGATGACTGTGCCCTGTGCGTCCCTGTACCGGATGCTTTTGCAAGCAAATTCATTTAGGATTCACTCTGAAGTGCTTTCAATTAACCGCGAGTAAACATCTCACAAAGTTCGACATCTTGCAGGGATTAGGTAAGGTTTATTGTACTGGAAACGATTGAGAGTGTTTAATAGAGAGCCCGGTGCTTGACAAAACGAGCTCGTGCTCAACATTAGGCTCTCTAGTTCATTAGGCGATGTTGGTGCATCGTTTATTTTTAATTTTCATTATGAAAATTTGGCCTAACGATTCTTGGAGTTTAGAATACTTTAAGGAACAGTGTACGGCCACGAAAATGATGCTAATCTATTTTTATACTATACTCTCTACTACGCTAATCGGACTCATCATTTCCAAAAGGATAATAGGCTGGCCGCAATCTCAGCTTTCACTGACCGTGACCCATTCGATGCGTACATGAACGCAAACAAGGCTCGTCCCGAGTATTCACAAAGCCAAACCTCAAAATGACTTTTCAACATCATTTGCCAACATCTGCGTCCTTGCGTTCGTTATTATTTTTGAAATCCTCGCCAAAAACTTTATCTCCGGAAAATGGTTATGCTCGTTTTAAACTTTTTCCGTGCGAAGTTTTCAACTTCTCTGTGCACGGTTCTGCCTGGTACTTCCGTGGAATTATGAATTTGGTACAGCACAGCTCTCACATTTGGTCGTCTGCTTTCCGTATCGTATTGCCACTCGGAAATATCTTGCTCTCTAGTCAAATACATAATATCCCTTTTTTGCGTTTTTCAACGAAGGACTTGGATTTGGATACTTTGGGTGACTCTATATGATGGCAAACGTTTGGCCAGTTTGGTTAGGCACAAGCCGAGTGCTGCGGTGTTGGACGTTTCTGCTTTCTTTCCGGTGTATAATGTTTAGCGTTTTATACATATATGAATGTTGAAGGTTCAACGCCTTTCTCTGTCTCCGCCGAGGATCCTGGTATACTTACTTCTGGGACGATATAAAGTTGGTTGTCGGTCCGTTGATGTAGGGAAAGTGGAAATACAGTTAAACCTTCAACCGACATTGAAATTTTATTGAAAAGTTTTTGTGGTTTGTCATTATTGTTGTTGCTTTTGTTGGCGGAACCGACTATTGAGGTTCCGTATTGGTTTTTCTTTGTTTAAACTGTTACTCTCCTCAAGGTGAAACGAACAATATTGACGTTAGGTATTTTGATAAAAAAAGAAAAGTAAAATATTTAAAACTCCTGTGGCAGTGATGAGGGTCAGTTGGGTAAGCATTTTATTTGGTTTTGGTGTCTTTTTATAATTCGTTAGGTTCGTTTTATTGGGTCAGAACAGGATAGAACAGCACAATTCTCATACAAATTTGACATTTGGTGTTCTATATAGAACAACTCGTGAAAAATTCGTATGGAAGTTGTGCTTTTCTATCCTGTTCTGACCAAATAAAATTAACCTAATGTGTGGTAAACAGCTGTCGAAAAATTACCAAGCGAATAAGAAACTTAAGATTGGCAAAATAAAAGTTTTCATGTTTCAATTTGGGAAAGCAATAGAAATAGACGATTGAGATTGTGTCATAATATGTTTTCTTGATTCGCCATACCACGGTTTTATGAAATTATTCCAACTTTTTAACGTTGGTAGTTAGCACCTTGAAGCTTTCGCCAAATGTTCCTTGTACGGTTCGCTGGTTGTCTCAGCTGTTGTCCGAGAACGTGAGTCTCGAATCTGAAGTAATAATAAACGCAGTATGGATAAAAACATAGACATTAATTTTGACTTAGGTATCCTGGGGATGGACACTAACGGCTTGCAAGGGTCGATGGGGTTAATCTCTGAAAGCGGAGCTTCGATGTGCGGAGGAACTGTAGAAATGGTCAAGGCGTGGAGAGGTTAGCTCCTACAGCTACTCTGGTTGAGGATGACACTATTTGAACGTACAATGAAACGCCGCAAGTTGTGGATAGGTTAGCTCTAATTGTGTCTCCTGGTAAGGGCCCGATCAATGCGTCAATGCTAGACTCAGAGACGGCACAGACTGAAGAGGAGGTGGAGGAAGGAGCAGCGGGCCGCTGAGAAGATCTCAAATCATCGTGGTGGGTCGAGGCAGGAGGAGACAACTATGTAAATGAAAAAAACAAAATCTAAGCCGATCCTACCGTAAAAGGAGGCAGATCGTAGTGAGGAGCCTGTTTCGTCGGGAGGTTAACCAGGCAGGCGGAAAAGAGAAGTCTTATCGTGGTTGTTACTGACGCGTCTCGTGAGGGTTCCCTGGTGAAACTATCAGGGATGGAGGTAGGCCCGCACATACGAACACTAAATAAATTTCAGTTGAATATTCATCACTGCATATCATCAGCGAAGATGATGAGATGCTTTGAGGAAGATATAAGCACCCTGGATTTCGGAAGAAAATAACATTAGGGGTTTGTCGCAACATACCTTAAATCTGTACTATACAGACTCAAGAGAAGGTAATGACCTGTATCCTGGTGCGGCATGGTGTACATGCACTGCCATCTAGATAGGCAGGCCGGATTATCAGCTGATCTGTCAGTCGTCATGGTGGGTCCTGTTCCGCGTTCAGTACTGCCAAAGTACGGCTCAGTACAATTCACAAATTGTCCACAATCCAAATATCAGTGGCTGTCAGCCTGTCATTTCGTGTCACTTGCTATGATATAGATACACATGCCAGCGCGTTGATTTTAAACTAACTTTTGGGTTCAGAAGCACTGGAGTTGTGGGCTTTAGAAATGTCAACTGTCGCTCGTCACGAACGCACTTGTCCACTCGTGGACGAACAAATTTCTGCAGTTCAGCCTGTCTATCTAGTAGACCGTAGTGGTTTGGCACACAAATTTACTCCCCTTACCTCACCTATTCCCCTCAAATATCCAGGAACATTAAACTCACTGTCAATTTACTCCGACTCTTTGCCAACTCGAAATGTCACTTGTCAGCTAATGTTTACGTTTTCGACTACCTTCCACCGATAATTATACCCTTCACTCGTAGAGTACAGGGTATATTAACTTTGTAACGCATTGAAGCAAGCATCTCCGACCATATAAAATATGTATATATATGATCAGCGTGACGTGCTGAGTCGATTGGGAGATGTCCGTCTGTCTGTCCGTCTGTTGCTACGCGTTTTACTCGGCCAGTTTAAAAGCTGTTAAGCTGAAATTTTGCACACATTCTTCTTTTTATTGCAGGCAATTTGTATGTTTCAATCGTTAAAATCGGACCATGGTGTCATGGGGCTGCCAGACAAACCTACCCCCCCCCCCCCCCCAAATAAGTGTTTTCTTAGAAAAACTTTTTATTTGCCACTTTCAACCAAATTTCACATAAATGTGTTTCTATTGATAACACAAATTATTTTGTAAGAATGGATCAAATCGAACCATGGCGTCATGGGGCTGCCATACAAACCAAACCCCCCAAATTAGGCTCTACTAAGAAAATCTTTTTTATTTCTGGACCAATTTCAACAAAATTTCATACAAATGTGTTTCTATTGATAACTCAAAACATATGTAAGAATGGATCAAGTCGGCCCATGGGGTCATGGGGCTGCCATACAAACCCAACCCCCCATTTTGGTTCTTCTAAGAAATATTTTTTACACCAATTTCACAAAACCTTTAATTAATGTGTCTATATCAAAGCAACTAAAATGGTCAAAACAAATGGAGTCGTACTATGGGGCCATGCTTCCGCATCTCCCAATAAAATTTTCTGAGTAAATATTTTTATTTGCGCACTTTTTCCAACACAAATGTTGCTTTGCCGACGCAACGGAACTTTTGTGAATACAGAAGGAAAACAATGGGGGGATTAAATACAATTCGTAGGTACGCCCGAAAAAACTTTTAGCCCGAGGAGAGCGAAGGGTATCCAAATTTAGGCCGCGCCCGAAATTAGCCTCGGTCTCGTTCTATATTAAGTTTTGACCTGTACTTTGATTTAATTGCTGCCCAGCGTATTCTTGCGATACGTTGGCACAAAATTCGAATAGCTTGTTGTTGTCGAACCATAACTTTATAGTCTAGGAGCCAGGTACCCAACTACCTTCCTCATAAGGTAACCGGCTGAAAATGTGTACAGGTGATAGTTCGTCACCGCTTCTGTTCAAAAATGCTGGTCAGCCCAAAATTTAGCGGTTCCTTGTTAGGGAAATTACGCAATTACTGTGCTCATTTTGAGGTTCAATCTTCCTCATAAAGTAACCGGCTGAATTTATGTACATGTGTTAGATCTCCACTTCCACATGCCGAAAGTGCCGGTCAGCCCAATTTTTAGAGGTTCCTTCACCTATGCTGACCGCCTCAAAGCTGTAAAAAAATGACCCCTACCTTCCTCATAAGGTAACCGACTGAATTTATGTTCAAACGATAGATCTCGCTTAACCGTAGCGAAACATAGTGGGCTGACCGCTCTGAACCGGTTCCTATACCGGTTTTAACCGGTTCAAAGTATTGAAAATACCTTCGTAAAAAATGTATTTTTGATCATGAAAATACTGTTCAAAATGCCTTTCTAAAGTCACCAAATTTGGAATTAAATTACTAAAAGATTTTTCCTGCAGCAAGCCTTGCAAAACTGGGAAACAATTTGCCTGCCCCTCCTCCAGTTTGCTTTTCCAAAACAGCTTCTTCTTTTGAAATGCTGAAACTTTATCTGAAAGTTGAAGAATATGTGTTTCGTTTCCTTGCAATGACTTATCAAGAACATTTAATTTCTCAAATATATCACACAGATATGCGAGTTTTTTTAAAAAGTCCGTGTCTAGAAACTTTTCAGCGTCATTATGGGATTCCGTCAGTAAAAACTTATATAACTCATTTTTTAATGCGTATACCCGTGATAGAACATTTCCTCTTGACAGCCACCGAGAATTACTGTAATACAGTAAGCATGTGTGCTCAGCTTCCAAGTCCTGACAAAGCTGATGAAAGAACCTTACCTTCATGGGTCATGTTTTAATGAAGTTTACAGCTCTAATAAATATGTATTTCACTAGGCTTAATTCTGGTGATATGTTTTTGGCAGCTAGGGCTTCCATATGTATGACACAATGTGTTCATTTTGAACTTGGAGCCTTAGGAGCTTTAAGACCCCCATTTCTTCCGGACATCGCAAGAGCTCCATCCGTACACACACCAACACAATTTTCTCATGGGATGTTATTTTCATTCATGTACGAATCTATAATTGCAAATAAATCGCAAGCCCTCCCGGTATTAGTGATTGGTTTGCAAAATAGCAAATCTTCATGAATATCTGTTTTATCGATATACCGGACGTAACATATTAGTTGGGCATCATTGTTACTGTCTGTTGCTTCATCTAGCTGAATGGCAAAAAAAAACCAGTGGCGTAGATAGCTTTCGGGGAGGAGGGGGATCATTTTGCAATATTATTTATACTTTTACGGTTATCAAATGTTGAATTTCAGAATAAAAATTTCTGCATTTATTACACTTCAACTTAGCAGTTCTTTTGGAGAAAATTTTTGTGCAAAATAGATAAAAAAAAATTTGCGGAACTAAGGCGGAATTCATAGTCCCCACTTAAGTAATAAGGATTCCCTTAAGGAATAAGGGATTTCTCTAAATAAGTGCGCCCTTAAGGGAGCTTCGTATTCATAGACATAACTTATTAAGGCGTTGCCTCATTAAATAAACGATTCACTTTTTTGCCATTTCCATTGAAAGTGACAAATAAAATAGAAAAATATATCAAGTAGTTAAAAATTCAAATTTTTTTAAAAATTTCAAAGTGTTTGAATAAGGATATGTCAACAAATATATGAGGTTACTAGATATGAGCCTTAACAAATAAGGGAACCCTTTAGGAAACCCTTAAGCGTTTGCTTATTAAGTGACTATGACTAGCGTCAGTCCCTTAAGGGTTCCCTTAAGTATAACTCAGGACTATGAATTCCGCCCTAAGGCCCGTATTTATGAACATTCCATAACTCAAGGAGACCTTGTGTCAAGGATGCCGAGATTAAATAAAGTAAATTACATTTCCCATAATTGTTCATATAAATCATTTATATTCAGGAGTCAATGCATCCTTGATTTAAGGTGAAACTCAAGGAGACCTTAAGTTTTTAATAGACTTGAAATATTATATTTCAAGGAAGGTGAAATATGACTTCAGGTGAGGTTGACTATAGAAAATTTCACGGTATCCTTGAGCTTCTCCTGAAATCAAGGATGCATTGACTCGTGAATATAAGTTATTTCTATGAAAAAGTATGGAAAATAACATTTAATTTATTGAATTTCGGCATCCTTTACTCAAGGTCTCCTTGAGCCAATGAATGTTCATAAATACGGGCCTTAGTCCTGAAAATATTTAAAAAAAAACAGGTTCGTTTCCTTGCAGTTATTTGTAATTAAAGAAAAAATCAAAAAACGCAGACTTTGCTGTCATTTTTCATCGACTGTAACTGCAAATCTTAATATTTCTAAAATGTTCTTTTGTCGCTGCAACAGCAACATAATGCTCTATTACCTACACCACAACCCCAAAGTCTTAAGTTCAAATAACTGTGCTGTAAAAACAAATGCATCGGGATCTTCCGGCAAGTAATTTTAAAATTTGGCGCATTGTCTCTAGCTTGCATAACGGTATGACGTTTGCCTCATTATTCCCGATTGGAGTCAGAATATTATTTCAAAGATCTGAAACTATGTCATTTTTTACCCAAAAATTGCAGCACTCAAAATTTCAAAAGACTTCTGAAGGCATATAAAGTTCGATTTTGAATGGGAATAGACAATTTTTGGGTAAAAAATGACATGGTTTCATGCCTTTGGAAAAATATTCTGACTCCATATCTTTCAATTTGGGAAATATCCACAAATTTTTTTTTTTTTAAGATTTAGTTATAAGAATCCTGGTTAGGTATAGTTTCTTGAGGTTTTCACAATAAAATTGCGAACAACTGGAGAAATTCAAGACTCCCTACTATATACGATATGTAGTCTGGCTGGTCTAGCGGTTAGTGCGCGCACCTTCGGTGCACAGGGTCATGAGTTCGAATCTCACCGTGTTCCATGGTGTTTTTCGAACTCACGAGCTTGTGACGGACTATGATCTCACTCAGATGTTAAACGAGTACCCATTTATGGGGATAAATAACACTGCTGAGCGTGATGCTGATCTCATTACCTCAACAAAAAGCAGATAAGATCTTGGAAATAGGATGTCACTAACACATCTTGCGGCCTTAATCCAATGTTGGATTGTCGCGCCTGTTATTCATTTTTTTACTGTATATTTCCCCATTGGAAATTGCGCTTCTTCCACAACATTTTTGAATTTCTAAGACGAATATTAAGACTTTCCGACATCAAATTTTCAATCAGTGCTTAAATTTAATTTTTCTAGCAGCACTTCTAGATTACTTCAGTAGTGCTTGCCTCAGCGAATTTCAGCGTAAGCTGTAGTGTTTCTATTGTATCTATACGCTTCTATTATACAATTAAAATTTGAGGCAGTGCTAAATTTGCTCTTGCAGTTCTGAAAATGCTTTCATGTTTTTATGAAACACTACACACGTTGAATAATTCCACTAAAAACTTTACTTTTGCTTTGTTTATGTATACCTAAAGTAATAAAAAAAATGTGAGACCGAAGGGGGGGGATTAATCCCCTTAATCCCCCCCTTATCTACGCCACTGAAAAAAAAGTTAATTTGTTCAACAATTTGTTCATTTATGTCTTCAGCTATGTAAAGTATTCGACGACTAATAGTATTATTTGACAGGGGAATAGTTTGTATTTCTTTAGCAGCGGATTCCCCAATCATTACCGATACCATATCGATCGCTGCTGGCAAAATAAGGTCTTCAGCAATCGTATGAGGCTTTTTACATTGTGCAATGCGATGAGCCACTTTGTACGAAGCAAGCAGTGCTTTGCTTGGATTAGATGCCCTTGCAAACAAAGACGTCGATTGCTGCTTCGACACACGCAATTTTCTTGCGAAAAATTCTCGCGGTTTCCCCTTCAAATGGCCGTGAGCCGTTTAAGTTTATTGGGGAGCATACTTTCGGAAGCCAGCACTTTATGACACACAACACACTGAGGGCACTCCACATTTTCCTTAGTTAGGAATGTAAAGGCAAAATCCAAAATGTTGTTGTGGCGGTGTGAACAACTTATAAGAATGCAGTGTATTATTTTGACATGTATATGTCTTTGCGGAGGCTACCTGGGAAATACTGGGTGTCGTTCCGTGAAAAAGCGTCACGAAAAACTGTAACGAAAACGTTTAACGCTTAAAATCGACCTTCCCGTAGTTCGATCTTCCCCAAATTTGGTATACATTATCCTTTGATCGCTCTGACTCAGAATCCACTATCAAGATTTCGATTTCGATAAGTTGCGGGAATAGCGGTAAATTCGCCATTGAAGCGAACGAAAATTCATCCTTCAATGGGTTCTCCTGGCTCTCCCCGTGGACCGATGTCGACGAAACTCGAATGGAAGTTAAGTGGTGCAATCCTTAATATTTTGGTGCCAGCACTTCTTATGAGGAAGATGTCCTTTGACACAAAATGACCTTTTTTCTGTGGAAATGCATTATAGACACTATGTATAACGATATGGATATCGAAATACAAGAATCCGTTGCGACGAGTCTTGTAAAATCACGACAAGTTGATTTTGAGTTTTGTTAAAGGATATTACCACCAAAAAGGACATTTTCTAGCATAGGAAACAGAGTATGGACATTATGGGTGTCGTTCGAAAGGTGATATTTGAGGCACTGTATGTGATCGGTTTCAAAATATTTTTTTTTTAAGAAAAAAAAAAAATCTGATGACCCAGGGGGCTCCAACCATGGTCCAAACCGTCGTCAATACCTTCCAAAACGTCAACAACGACCACTAAACCGCCTTGACCACGCTTCGCCTTATCAGTACGAATACCTTAGGGATCATTTTGGGTTTTCAAAGGATATTATGTACATACATATGTACCACCAAAAAAGGACACTTCTCTAAGGAAACTGAGAATGAGCATTATGGCTGTCGTTCGAAAGTCGACATTTGGGGTACTGTATGTAATCGGTTTGAAAGGATTTTTGGGCTTCTGGAGTGACAAGATAAGGGCTGATGCAATGTGGATTATTTTGTAAGCAATAACCTAGACATATACAACATGATCTAAGATTTTTCCCCTAAGGGAAAACTTCTCGGAGTTTTTTTTTGTCGCGAAGGGATTTTAGTAAATATAAATTTGTCTTTGGGTACGATACTCAGCAATTTGGTGCGTAAAGGCGACCGGTGTGGTGCGCGTCCCGCGACGCACGCCCCTAAGACATCCTCGCGACGCCCCAGGGAGACGCGACGCACAGATTTGGAACTCCTGCTCTAAATAATACTCTTAAAAAGTATACTAAGTCGAGATCGTATCCATCCAAATTACAAGCAGCATGACTTCCTTTCCTTCCAATAATCTAGCTCAACATATCAAGGTTGACAATGGCAAAGTATTAAATCAAAAATCTTATTTGAATTTGGCTCCTACGCTCCGGAAATGATTAACCTACTTTTTACGATCAGGAAATTTTCACAAAATGTCAGATACATTTCATCCGTCCTTATAAATACAATTCAAATTTTTTACGTCAATACATTATCTCACCCATCACACACGATGGATCCTTTATATTCCCTTTCTACTCTGTGCGTGTCGCCCCACACCAACCACGGTATGGGCTCAACAGTATGAGGTGATGATGCAAAAGAAAATCAAGAAAAAGGGAAAAGATTTTGTATATGATGGCATAAGATGGCTCTACTACGAAAAGTAAGAGAGATATGCAAGAAAATGATTTGGATCGTAAAATTTCTGGCAAATAAACAACAAATACGTACCATACAATAGGTACATACTTTGTGCGAGAGGATGAGCTTAAGTAAAAATCGATACCTTTAACAAATATCTGAGAAAATGCCGGTGGTAATACTCAGGACGGCAACAACGAGACAGGATTCGTTAGTCTTCAGAAATATTTTTGTTTCATTTTTTTTTTCTTGTACGCGTATACATTTTCCAATCAATTTTATTTTGAATGTACCAACATAATATACGCGTGGCATAGCCCGCGACGACAACGACGTTTCTACATGATTTCGTATTATAAAGCAAAAGCATCCGCGAAAAGGATGATGAGACCAAGACCTTTCTGTATATTGTATTTGATGCCGCTTGGAGGGATTTCATCCTGAAGTGTTTCGTTCTTTACGATCGCTTAATGGTCGCGAGTCTGTTTATAAAGCCATCAAATTGTTGTAAAGTTGATGATGGTGGTGTATGGCTCAAGTTCAATATTTTTTATGGATATGAAATTCTTTTTCGGAGATCTGATTAAAGAGGGGGTTGTGAAATAACAAATGGATCTCTTTGACTTTGAGGAGAGGATTTTGGGAAGTAGTATGTACTCCTATTGAATGTTGTTTTGCGGGTGATTTATGATGTGCTTCGATTGGTTTTGTGAGTATGTAAATCTAAATGTATCTAGTATGTTATGAGTGAATGAATTGGGTTCTGCTTGGCAGATGCTATGTTCGAGCTCCGACCAATTAATCTTTAAACTTTTCACAGATTCAAATCATGTACGCTCATCTATCATCATGCTTGTATCGATCTTGTTTGCAATCTGTTTCATCAATGTTTTATGAAAATAAATTCACTGTCACGATCGCTATTCATTTTAATCGTTTGGCTACGGAGCAAATCACGATGATAAAGTGGCTTTGCGGAATTGTAGCAAATTATGAATAATTCACACTTATTCCAATCCAAATCGTGATCGGTGCGGTCATTTAATTTCAGTAATAAGGGCAAGACAAGCGGACGACGAACGACGATACGCAATGGCATGAAAAGCAGAGTTGGCCTATTTGCTTCGACAATATATCTATCCATTATAAAGTATTTATGCAGTGAAATAGAAAAACTAAAGTTGGCACAATGCCTTCCCTTTTTTCTCGTAAAGCATACCAAGAAAAGAAGAATGAAGTGCCTCTGTGTCGGCCCCAGGAATGTTGATTGACGCAGCAAATTGATCGATTACAAAGCAGATGTTGCGATGGGGTAAATTCCACACTATTTTGCTACATTGCTGGCATAGTACGCTTGTTCGGTATTAGAATAACGATTAGACAGATTATGCCACCCTGCATGGCGCTGGCTCTGTATGATTCAATTAACGATTCCAGATGCGCAATCTTGATTCGTTTCGGAAAAGCGTATATTGTTATAGTGAGTTGAACGTTTCTCAGGGGCGTTTCTATTATCTAGATTTGCCCTAGAATGTTGATGTATCTGAACGAATAAATCGGCCCTTGTTAATTATGTGTGTTTTGAAAAAGTCATTAGAGGTAAAGTTCCAATGACGATTTTCTAGTAATTAATTCCGCATTCCTGTAATTGGGTCAACTCAGACGGTGAGTAAAAATAAGCCGCACGACAGGCATGGTAATTCCGCTTATCGAAGCATGGGGAGCTGCGAGTGAGAGTTCCGAGCCTATATTGTCCATGTGCAGAATAGAGATAAAAGACTGTGTTACTACTTCCCACTTTGTACACGAAAAGTAACGATTTTTTCTTCGTGGATCCGTCGTTCTTCTGGACCATTTCCTTTGTTAATGTTAAAAATAGGAAAAGGGTGTTTTGCATATGTATCCACGACTGCTATACAGTCGAACCTCGATATCTCGAAGTGCCAAGGGACCAGAAAAATAGTTCGAGATATCGAAAATTCGAGTAATCGAAAACAGTAAAACAAATTTTACATGTTTATGTTTGTCGTTCTTTTAAGTCTCTTTCTCAAATTATTCGGCTTATCGAAGTCACAAAATACATTCGGGCCAACAATTTTCGGAAAAATCGGCTAATCGAGGTCACAATTATTGTGAAATCAGCATGTTGTTAGGTTACTTGACAAAATTCGTGGTTGATGCGGCTTATCAAAGTCAGAACACGTTTTGGGACCGACAAATTGCTTCGAGATATCGAAAAATTCGGCTAAAAGAAATTCGAGTTATGCAAAAATATTGTGAATTAATGTTTATCTGGCAATACTGTTTTCATTTCTCTTAAAATGTCATATCCTATTCACATGAAATATAGTTAGTTGTCATTTGTTATCCGACCCGAGCGTTTCAATTCTCAACAGGTTATGGGCCCAGCACGCTTCCACTGCGCTATCATGGAATTGCCGATAGTCACTGAAAGCAGTGAATATAACAAGCAGCAGCCTGATGATTCTGAGTACGACACAGATGATGGAGTTCGACGCTCTGAGCGAATTGCAAGTTTACAGCAAAAGAAGTACGCGATGTTGAATTCAGCTGTGTTTCCAGACCCAACGACTTTAACTGAAGCATTAACGAGTCCCCAAGCGATCAAGTGGAAAACGGCTATGCAAGAAGAATTAACATCACTTCGAGCGAACAATACGTGGGTGCTTTCCAACCTGCCGCCTGGGAAGAAAGTCATTCAATCCAAATGGGTTTTTAAAACCAAAAAGAATGCTGATGGAATGGTAACTCAACACAAAGCGAGACTAGTCGTTAAAGGGTTCTCGCAGAAGAAGGGGATAGACTTCAATGAAACCTTCGCTCCTGTGGTCAGGTACTCCTCTATACGCTTCTTGATGGCGCTAGCGGTAAAGTACGACTTAGCAGTTCACCAGATGGATGTTGTTGCTGCGTTTTTAAACGGAGAGTTGCAGGAAGAAATTTACGTATCTCAGCCACCAGGGTTCGAAGATGGTTCCGGTAAAGTATGTCGCTTGTTAAAATCTCTGTATGGGCTGAAGCAGTCGAGTAGAGTCTGGAATGAAAAGATCAACAACGTTTTAATTGGACTCGGCCTTTAGCGCAGTGAGGTGGACCAATGTTTATACTACTGGGTACAAGGAGAGAAAATGGTTTACGTCGCGATATACGTAGACGATGTTCTTCTATTTTCCAACGATGATGGTATGCGCACCATTATTAAGAAGGAGTTGTGCCACAATTTCAAAATGAAGGACATTGGCGAGGCGTCATCAGTTTTGGGGATGCGTGTGAGACGTAGCATAGTAACAGGTAACATTAAAATCGATCAATCTCAATACATTGCAGATATCCTGAAGAAGTTTGGAATGAGTGATTGCAATCCAATTGCTACTCCTGTTGATGTAACGCAAAAGCTGACGATGGATATGTGCCCCAATACTGAAGAATTGGGAGTTTGCTCTTTATCGCACAAAACACCCGTCCTGACATTTGTTATGCTGTCAACATGTTGAGCCGTTTTTCGTCGAATCCTGGCAAAGCGCACTGGGTCGCTGTTAAGCGAGTTATGCGCTATTTGAAAGGTACTATGGACTATGGTATTGTGTACAAAAGAGGAGCAGCCGAATTTATCGGATATTGCGATTCAGATTGGGGTGGAGACGTTGATGAAAGGCGATCGACCTATGGTTACGTTTTCATTGCACAAGGAGGGCCGGTTTCATGGTGCACACATCGTCAGCGCACTGTGGCTTTATCATCCACCGAAGCCGAATATATGTCCATTGTTGCTGCAATGCAGGAATCTATTTGGTTGAAACGACTGGAGGGCGAATTGATACCACATGCCGCAAGGAAGATGCTCTTGTATTGCGATAACAAGGGTGCTATGCATATCGCTCGCAATAACACCTTCTCACCGAGAACAAAGCACATCGATATTAAGGCAAAATTCATCCGTGAAAAATTGGACAGTGGCGAAATCGAATTGGCATACATAGCTACCAACGAAATGCTGGCTGATGCGTTGACTAAGGCCGTTCCAGCAGTTAAACATGATTTCATCAACAGCAAGTTAGGATTAAAATAATTTCAAATTTTGCCTTAATACAGTAAATGTCATTTATTTCATTTTGAAGAACTGAATTGTTAAATTGAATTAATTTAATTACTTAATAATTGTCAGATTAAGGTGGAGTATTGTGAATTAATGTTTATCTGGCAATACTGTTTTCATTTCTCTTAAAATTGCATATCCTATTCACATGAAATATAGTTAGTTGTCATTTGTTATCCGACCCGAGCGTTTCAATTCTCAACAAAAAATTTATATGAAAATTTCAAGGGGCCGAAGAAATATTTCGACACATCGAAAATTCGCGAAAGCGAGGTTCGTGTTATCGAGGATTGACTGTATTTATCTGAACGTGCCTGCAAATTTGATGTGCCTGTATATTCTTACTTAAGAATTATAAAATAGGTACTCTGCATCCGCTTAAAGTAAGACAAATCAATAAGTGGTCATTTGGCAGTGGCACACATTAAGCTTTCTCCAACAAGTGCAAAAGGGGTCATTTTTCGGAAGTTTTGAATTGATGAGGAAGCAAGGGACCCATCTAGAGCATAGTGTTTTGAGTCCTAGTTGTATGCATTCAAAAGTTAGGACCATTCAACGATGCGACCCACGAACAAAACCAATCGCAAAGCGGGAACAAACAACAAATGGAAACGGGTTTTCAGAGTCTTAGCTTCCAGACGCTAATAGGTAGGATCTAGCATTGAGAAGGAAATGTGGACAACAGTGGGTGAATTCAAATTGTAAGACGAAACCGGACGGGTAAACTTGCAAGACAAGAACCATCGTTCTTACAATCTGAATAGTGCAGTCAAAATATCCCATTTCAGGCCTCCAAATAGAAAAAAATAGAGTAAGGCTATTTTTTGTGGTTTTTGATCAGCGAGCTCCCAGAAATATAAAACTCATTTTGCTAAAAAAAATTTTGATGGGAAAGGTCCCAAAAAGGACAAGAAAGGATACTCTTTAATCCTTGATCGGAGGTCAGCACGTGGGGTATCAAATCAAAGGGGACATCGAGTACATTACATATCCGGTGTTTGTTTCCTGTTTCAAGGACCCTCAACGGAATAAATCGAGATTAAATGAAAAATTATTGTGTTTTCCGTGTATCTTTCCAAAGCCATAACTACGAGAATAATTCAAGTTATCACTACGTTTCTCACTTTTCCGAATCTATGATAGGTTAAGATTCTACCATTAAATTTGCTAAGAAAAAAATTATCGGAAAGCTCTGACATTACCGGGCGCGCGGCGGTAATTTACCGCCCTAGTCTTTTCCCCTCCATTTGCGCTCAACCGTACAACTTCCATTCTTATAATTATGGTAAATTGAAAGAAGAGCATGTCCCAAATAAGTTATCATCATAAAAAGTATTATCTGGTGAACAATAAAACAAGCTCAGCAGTTTTAGCGAAGCATGTCACTTCAGTGATATTACACAGAGCACACACATTTTGAGCACAACTATATACCAAAATATACAATCCCCGAACGTTTGATGACCGCTGGAAAGGTATGGAAGGTAAAATTTGAAAGATATCTCAAAGGATTCTATGTAATTGTAATTCTAATACTGAAAATATGTCGTGTAAACGAACCCGCCCTGCTAATAACTGTATCTATGTATATAAACGTCAGTCAGTCAGTCTTCTGACCGTGCTCGAATAAAGCAGTTCTTTGTTAATCAAGTCCGCGCATTTAATTTATTATTTCCACTAAACTCTGAGGTTATGGGCCCAGAAGTTAAAGCCCGAAAGTAATTAATCGGAACGTGTGAAGAAATGGCGGAAAACACTTCGTTTGTGAAGATTCCTCTTTTTGATGGATCGAACTTCAGCAACTGGAAGTATCGAGTCGGAATCTTGCTCGATGAGAAAGGACTGGGACAGTACATTGTCAGGGAAATTGCGGATATTCTGCTTGAAACAGCGCTGGAAAAGCACGACACTATTCGCCTCGAAGAAAAGAAGTGCATTTCAATATTAGTGCAGACAATCCACGACACTCAACTTGAGTACATCAAGGAGAAGAAAACCGCAAAGCAAATGTTCGATACTCTGTGCGGTATTTTTGAGCGGAAAAGTGTTGCTAGCCAGTTATTGCTGCGAAAACAGTTATTACTGTTAAAGTATCATGATGATGGTGACATCATTGACCATTTTGTGAAGTTCGATACGAAAATCCGTGAGCTTAAGTCAACGGGCGCTAAAATGGAGGATCTTGACATCGTTGTGCATTTACTTTTGACGTTGCCGTCGAGCTACGACAATTTGGTTACGGCTTTAGAGACGATCGCCCAAGATAAATTAACGCTCGATTTTGTGAAAACTCGTTTGATGGATGAGCAAAATAAACGAAATGGTCGAGAATCATCAAACTATTCCAATGAGCCTGCAGCGATGAATTCCAAAATGGAAAAACGAAAAAAGAAACTGGTTTGTTGGATTTGTGGCAAGCCTGGCCATGTTAAATCGAAATGCAAGAAGAAGCTTGGTCGAGACTGGGGGAGCGCTAATAAAGCGAACGATGTGTCAACAATGTATGCATTCACTACTGAAAAAGAGATCGGCGAACGAGCGATGTTGCACGAAGCCCTCAATGCAAAGCAGGACAGTCGCATTGAGAAAATCAAATTCATATTGGACTCGGGTGCCACACAACATATGGTAAATGACAGCCGGTATTTCAACATGTTGGAGAACATCGACGAAATCGAAATTTCAGTAGCGAAGAAGAATCAGTGCATTTCAGCGAAGCAACAAGGTGACATTTTCGTCGACACATTGTATGGAGGTACATCAGTTAAAACAATGAAAGATGTTTTGCTAGTCGAAAATTTGAAATGCAATTTGATGTCGATTCGAAGTCTAGTGAACAATGGATATCGGATCATCTTCGAAAGAGATTGTGCATACGCGATTGTCAACAACAAAGTTCAATTCATTGCTCATTTAAACGGAAGACTTTATGAAGTCGACATGCACATTTACAAAACTGGATTTGCTGGCGTCTCAGGCTCAGGTGAGCAAAATTTGAGTAATTTTTCGCAACGTTTATGGCATAATCGATTGGGGCATCTCAATGTTTTTGACATGAAGAAGATGTCAGGCATGGTCGATGGCTTGGAAGGTGTTGATGTTGATACGAGCATGAAGTTCTGCGAATCATGTGTTTTTGGAAAACAAACACGAACACCATTTCCAGCATATAAAAATACTCGTTCGAAGCGCATTCTCGAATTAATACATAGTGATGTCTGTGGCCCGATGCCGACGACGGCATATGACGGATCTAGGTATTTCGTTTCGTTTACTGACGATTTTTCGCGTGCCTCAATGGTGTACTGCATCAAAAATAAACATGAAACGTTCGATAAGTTCAAAGAGTTTGTTGCGATGGCTGAGGCCCTGCATTGTTCGAAAATCGCCAAATTAAAAGTTGACAATGGTGGCGAGTTTAGCTCCAATGAATTCAAGAGTTTTTGCAATCAGAAAGGAATCCAACTTATGTACACGGTCGCATATAATCCGGAAATGAATGCGGTATCCGAAAGACTTAATAGAACCCTGCAAGAGAAGGCAACCACTATGCTTTTGGCAAGCGGGTTAAATCAGAAGTTTTGGAATGAGGCGATTATGACTGCAAACTACCTGAAAAATAGATCACCAACGAGTGCATTTGGTCAGCAATTTAGTTCGAAAACCCCTGCTGAAATTTGGTTTAGGCAGAAGCCCGACTTATCGCATCTCCGTGTATTTGGATCTGAGTGTTTTAGCCACATTCCTGCGAGCAAGCGTCCTAAACTCAGCGAAAAGTCAACGAAATGTTTAATGCTCGGTTATGCCAGTTCAATGGGGTCGTATCGTCTTTGGGACATTAATCGAAAGGCGTTAGTTATTGGACGGCATGTTACTTTTAATGAAGCTTCCGTGATGAAACAGTCTACAGTTGTGGAGATATCGAATTCAGAGGCGGCACCGATGGTTTATGGCGAGTCAATGGATGTGATGAAGACAGAAGATGATTTGTTGTCGGAAGATTCTTTCGAGTCACTTGTTGATGATGATGGCGATAGCAAAATCGTTCGCGACATCAAAGCGGACAGTACCGGTAATGGTAATTCAACAATTGACAATACTAATTTGGATGGTGCTTCCAGATATGATGGATCGAGCCCTGGTACTAGCAATTCGGTTATTGACGACAACGGTCCTTGTACAACTGGCGATGACAGGGTGTTGCCGAGACGGAACGAGCGAGAACGTCGAAAGCCTGAAAGGTATGGTGAACAGGTAACTGCTTGGGAGACAGCTCACTTTGCTCTTTGCGCTGTAGCATTTGTTGGCGAGGATCCGGGTACTATCAAAGAAGCAAAAGCGCGTAATGATTGGCCGCAATGGAAAGCAGCTATACAAGCCGAATATGAATCATTAGCTAAGAATAATACATGGAGTGTTTGCGAGCTACCTGCAAATCGTAAAGCGATCACAAGTAAATGGGTATTCAAGCTTAAGCGCAAAGCTGATGGTGAAATTGATAAATACAAGGCTCGTCTTGTGGCACGTGGCTTCACACAGAAGTTTGGATTTGACTATTCTGAAACATATGCGCCGGTGGCAAAATTGGTTACTTTGAAAATTTTGCTGGCTATTGCTAATAGGAAAGATATGCACATACATCAGATGGACGTCAAAAGTGCATTTTTAAATGGCGAGTTGATCGAAGAAATTTATATGGAGCTTCCAGAAGGTTTCAAACAGAAAAACAAGGTATGCAAATTGAACAAGGCAATTTACGGATTGAAACAGGCGTCCAGAGCTTGGAACGAGAAATTCAACGAGTTCATGACACGAATTGGTTTCAAACAATGCGTATCGGATCGATGTCTCTACGTGATGAACAATCAACATGGAACAATGGTCTACATTTTGTTGTATGTGGACGACATCTTGGTTTTCTGCGATAATTTGGAAGTTCTCAAGTTGACTAAGAAGCGGCTATCGAATGAATTTGAGATGACGGATATCGGCACAGCAGCATCATTCTTGGGCATGCATATTAAACAAAATATTGAAGAAGGAACCATTGAGTTGAATCAGACGGACTATTTGCGAAGGATGCTACAGCGATTCAATATGATTGATTGTAAGCCGAAATCAACACCCATGGAAAAGGGCTTACATTTGGATCCTGGCGAAAAAGGTAATTGCTCTGAACATCCATATCGAGAATTAATTGGTTGTTTGATTTATGCTACTGTTACGACGAGGCCGGATCTATGCGCTGCAACAGGTTATTTCAGTAGATTTCAAAGTTGTTTCAGCGAACATCACTTCAATCATGCGAAACACATTTTACGATATATTCGTGGCACTCTCGATCTGAAACTTGTCTACAGGAAACAAGAGGATGCGGCTACATTGGTTGGCTACAGCGATTCCGATTGGGGTGGCGATAGGAATGATGGCAAATCAACATCTGGTTTTGTTTTCAAGTTGTTTGGAAACTCAGTAAGCTGGGCATCGCGAAAGCAGCCAACAGTTAGTTTATCATCCACCGAGGCGGAGTATGTTGCACTAACTGAATCTATTATTGAGTTGAAATGGATTCAAAAATTATTGACTGAGCTCAACATTATGTACGAGGAGCCAGTCGTTATCTATGAAGATAATCAATCATGTATTAGAGTCACCGAAGGTACTAAGGAAACGAAGCGAATGAAACACATGCACATCAAATACAATTTTATAAAGGAGGTAATTGCTAATGGTCAAGTTAAATTGCATTATCAGTCAACAGATGAACAATTGGCCGACATAATGACGAAAGGACTTGGCAAGAATTTGTTTCTCAAACATCGTAAAGATTTAAATTTAATTTAATATTATGAATTCTTTATCGTAATTTGATGGCAAAGTTTGTTTTGAAATTTATATTTTCTATTAAATTAAGAGGCGGTGAAAGATATCTCAAAGGATTCTATGTAATTGTAATTCTAATACTGAAAATATGTCGTGTAAACGAACCCGCCCTGCTAATAACTGTATCTATGTATATAAACGTCAGTCAGTCAGTCTTCTGACCGTGCTCGAATAAAGCAGTTCTTTGTTAATCAAGTCCGCGCATTTAATTTATTATTTCCACTAAACTCTGAAAATTTACCCAAAATTTTATTGTATCGTTTCTATAACAGTATGACTTAAGAATACATACTTCTCCCACCTCGATCCGGCCAACGGGGGAAAAGCTATACGTGTTTATATGATCAGGATATGTAATGTACTTGACGTCCCCTTTGATATGATACCCCACATGCCCACCTCCGGTCAAGGATTAAAGAGTATCCTTTTTTGTCCTTTTTGGGACTTTTCCGATCAAAATTTTTTTTAGCAAAATGAGTTTTAGATTCCTGGGAGCCCACTGATTCAAAAACCACAAGAATTAGCCTTACTCTATTTTTTTCTATTTGAAATGCTAATATGACTGCACTAGTTGGACACTACAAAAGCTCTCGCCGTCCGTTTATTAGCACAAACAAACGGACGGCGAGAGCTTTTGTAGTGGCCAGCAGACAAGCATTGTGCATTTCAGATTGTAAGAACGATGGTTCTTGTCTTGCAAGTTTACCCGTCCGGTTTCGTCTTACAATTTGCATTCACCCAGTGGCGTAACGTACGGTGTTCCATGTGTTCTGTGGAATCTCTCTCGATTACCGTAACTCCTAGTGGAGCATGGTGCGTTGATGACTACCGTGTGTAGTCCATCAACGTTACAAAGACAATTGAATTCGGAGTGTGATACGGTTGTCAGCCATACCACTTCCTAGTCGCATTGTTAGTTTATTATTCTACGATAAGAATATTTCTTATCATCTTCTTCTGAATAATAAACTTGCGACGAGTCGTGCCGAGTTTGGAAACTCGTTTCTCTATGAGTGTCTATTTCACAGAGTGGCGACCGAACGATCACGGCCACAGAGCACGACGTTCTGTGGAATACGGGCCCCAACCATCAGGGGCCCCCTACACGGTAACAAATTTTGGGATAAAATTTTTAATATAAAGTTATATATGCCAATTTTAGAATACATTTTTATAACGTTGAAAGTATAAAGTCAGTGTATACCAAAAATGGTATAAATTTTATCAAAGTTCTTATGAACTTTTCTTTTCGTTGCGTTTTATACCAAAACTCAGATAAATTTTATACAAAATGGTTTAGAAAGGCTCATCTATACTAAGTTCATATTTATTTTATTCTTTTCTACGATAAAATTTTGTGCGTGCTTTCGTTCAATGTATGGTATAAATTACAAACTTCATCACTCATAGAGTCTGGTTGGTCTAGTAGGTAGGGCGTTGGTCTCCAAATCATAGGATCTCGGGATCGATTCCCACTGTAGGTAGGTAATTTATTATGCAATTTAGAGCGTAAAGAGGTTAATAAAATATAGAAAAGGTCAATGAGATATAAGATTTATGAGTTACTAGGGGGCTTCGCCCCCTGCTCGCTACGCTCACCAACCCGGCGTGCGCGCTCTGCGCGCCTGCGAATTTTTTTTTATTTTTTATTTTGCAATCAAGTGAAAAATCAACTAGGTTTCATACTTGTACTGACTATGACATGATAGGCTGTGAATCATGGGGTAAAATAGTTAGTATTCTTCGATTTATACCTGTTCTCTTATAATTTGTATAATCTGTCCTATAACCAGGATCTATCGATTCTTTATAATTTTTATACCAAATTCATATAAAACACTTCTAAATGATTTCCTATAAAAAATAAACCATTTGGTATTGTTGGATTTACACTATAACTCCTATTAATTTTATCGTTTATAGAATAAATATAATTTATAAGATTGAAACTTATAAATTTAATACAAATTTTCCTATGGACCTATATAGATAAGAAAATTTATAAAATTTATACCAAATTTTTTTAGTGTGTAGCGTAGTTACGATGAGTAGAAAATTTTGGACTGTTTTTTTTTATTTCTGGAACATAGAAGCTCTCGAAGAAGTTAGAAGTGCTCTTCTTTGCTACGAACTGGTTTTAAGTGAGCTTTACCAGGAACATTTTAGAGCTATGGTGAGGTGAGAGGATTAGGCAAGTGCGAGAGCCTGGACAATTGCCCGGCTCGAAACCCTAAAAGCTGCTACTTCCAGTAGTCTCCACGGCACATTTTCCCTGGAGACATAAATGCAAGTTTTCCGCTCTGTAGATATAATTCTTAACCTTAGATGTACATGACCATAAGTGTGTAAAAATAATTTCACGGCGATTAATAATTGGTGAATTGATTGGTGAATGATATTGAAAATTTTATATTTTCAAAATAGATTTTAAAATTTCATAAAACATTTTTAGCCAGAAAAACGGTAAAAGAAGATCAATTCCGGCTAAAAATCCGGCCGGCCGGATTTAGTAATTTCTTCCGGCTAAACAGTGCAGTTTCCGGCTAAATTTGGCCGGAAAACGGCTAAATTGGCAACACTGCTCAGGAGTGACTGCATGCCTGACTTCTTCACGCGAACGACAAAAGCTCAATGCATGTTTTCGACTTGCAAAGTCACTATACAAAAAACAATCCATTATGTATTTACTTTCCTGGTGGAAATGCAAATATGTAATTAATTTTTGGCACAATTGACTTTTAGCAAGAATTTGGTAGGCGGGGTACTCAGGTACCCGGGAGGCAGATGATGTAAATTTTTTTGGATGGCAACACAAGGGTTAACATCGGCCCTATGACGTAGTGCTCTGAGTCTATCCCGTTTGGGCTTAAGCTACCAAATCATTACACACAAAATCTTCAAACACTTCCTGTAAGTAATGCGTCAAACTGGCTTTACGATGTGCATCAGGGGCGAACCCAAGGGGGGGATAAAACACCCCCCCCCCCCCCCCCGAAATTATGAAACCGATTTTTCAAAAGTATTAGTATAAACAAAATTTACACAACATAACTATATTGACATAACAAATAAGTGATGATTTTCAGACTCAAGATCTATTTATAGTGCAGTCACTATAGGTGATTTCAGATTGCAAAATGTGGTGGAGATTTTTTTTTTGGTTTCTTATGTTTTTTGGGGTGCTGAGTTTGAATCCGGAGCTTTCCACCAAAATTTCGTTGCAAAACAGGGCCAAAACCGGAAAAAACCGATTATTTTCGGAGTTTATCAGTTTTTTGGCTTATAACTAAAACTGTATATTTCTCCTTCGAAATGCGTTATGCGGTATCGCTACACTTGATAGTATTTTTTTGTTTTTTTTTTGCGATTTTGACCCTGTTTCGGAACGAAATTTTGGTGGGAAGCTACGGATTCGGGCTTATCACCCCAAAAAACAGAAGAAACAAAAAAAAATTCTCCACCACACTCTGCAATGTCATGAACTAGGTTTATCACCTGGTTACTACTATCTTATTAGTTTTGATAGTAGTAAATTTATTTGATGAAAATTAACTTTACATGTTTTAAATTAAATTTTTTGAAATTTACAATATACACTCCCAATCAATAGGATAGTTCCACTTGTAAAATGGCTGTATCTCGGTAAGTGATAACGGTATTATCTTCAAACTTGGTGACAATATTTTCAGTAGCCTGCTTGTTAAAATAATAGAAGGTCTCAAATCCGGAGTCCCGTTAGGATTTTCTTACGATAATTCTTAAAAACAGTACAAATAGTGAAGTCAATAGGATAGTTCCAGTGGGAATGAAACATCAAATAACGGTACGAAAGGATAATTTTACTTTGAAAAATGTAGCTTGTAATAAGCAGAACTTTATTTAAGTAATTTAAGCTCAAAAAGTTAATCTGGGATATAATTGTATAGGTTTTAACGGTAAATTAAACTAGTTTCACCCCAAGCTCCTCTAAACGTTATCACAAGATCTTGAGTGTACTTAAAATATCGTCTAACGGTATAGATCTTCCTTCTCATTCATCCCTACACATTTTTGATGGTATTTAGATCTTGGAAGTATGGGAGGTCTTTCCAAAACCTTGATTAGTTGGTCTTGAAACCAATCTTTTATTAGTATTGCTTCATGATTGACGCCATTATCTTGTTAAAATCTCAAAGATAATGCTTGGAAAATGTCCGTAATTTTAAGAATTATATTACCCAGAATATTTTTGGAAGAATGGACGTTGGGAATATCCCTAATTTCCACAAGCTCAATAGTTCCACACCGAGATAGTCAACCCCATACATCGTCATTTCTTACTCTAAGTGATGTGTCTACAAAATTAATTTCTTTTTGCTCAAATCGTGGAAATAATACCTAAATCTATCTGAACCGACGAGATTTAATCCTTTCCGTCAGTAAAAATAACGCGTTTGACCAATCCATACAGTTTCTATATTGGCGTTGAATATCTTGGTATGGAAGTATTGAGCTTTTTTAAATTAGAGGTATTTAGAGTACCCAGGCTTTTAAAGATATTCTTCCTAATGTGTTGCCTAAAACTTCCGACATTTTCCATGCCATTCGTATAAGATTTTAACAAGATAATGACACCAATAATGATGCAACGCTGATAAAAGATTGATTTCAAAACCAACTAATCAAGGTTATGGAAATACCTTCATACTTCCTAGATATAAATATTATCAAAAATGTGTGGGAATGAATGACAAGGAAGATCTATACCGTTAGACGATAGTTTAAGAACACTGAAGCTCTTTGGCGAACGTTGAAAGGAGCTTTGGAGGAAATCAGCTTAACTTACCGTTAAAACCTATACAATTCTATCCCGGATTAACTTTTTGAGCTCAAATTACTTAAATAAAGTTCGTAAGAAAATCCTAACGGGACTCGGGATTTGAGGCCTTCTATTATTTAAATAACAAGCAGGCTACTGAAAATATTGTCACCAAGTTTGAAAATAATACCGTTATCACTTACCGAGAAACAGCAATTTTTCAAGTGGAACTATCCTATTGATTGGGAGTGTATAAAAACGATTATCTTAAGGTTAAGGTCTGAAAATAAACGTACGATTTCATGAGTCACTTGCATACACAAATCTCCCCCCGAAATAAATTCCTGGGTTCGCCCCTGATGTGCATTAAGTATAATAACTCTGAATAATGGATTACCGCGACACACTTCAGCTTTTTATCACAACATACTCTTTAAGAGCATTGCTGTTTCCTTTCTTATTTAACGCCATTGTCCCACTTGGACCATTATGTAAACGTGAGGATAAGAATGAGAAAATAAACAGCAACAACATAAAACTCACAAACAATTTATTTTTATGGAAATTAATGAATCTATAAATCATTTAAGGAGTTTTATGAAAAATGCTTGGAAACCCTAAGAGATTGCTGTAACATTTGGCGAAAGTAGGAAAAAATTCGTCTTTGTTGAAAAGTTGTACGGAAATTCTTTAAGAATTTGGAAGCGAAAAAAGAGAACAGAAAGAAAATGGTATTATTGCGATATCGCATGTTTGGAGACAGAAAATATTCATGAAAAAATAAATTAAATTTTTGGCTAGATTTTAATTTTGATACACTTGACTTCTTAATTGATTCTTAGTTTCCTTCCGAATAATAGTGTTTTAGTTTGTGTAATTACCTACGATAAGAACACATTTACATATATGAGCTTTTTTATGATTAATTATTATTTTCCCAAAACAGCTAACTTTTGGGAGTGGGTTTTCTATGGAATAATAAGTTTCCTGAAAAGTATATGATCTATTACATTTTCACAATAACTTATTTGGAATCGTTATTGAATCACGGATGCATCATATAAATTGCAAAACTTGAGCAGTTATTCGTTGATATCAGACAGCTGACTACGTTCTCAAATATGCACAAGATTTTAGGAAATCCTTATTCTTTTCTTGTATCAATTCATTTTATTCGTATATACTGGGTTGTACATGTTTTTTTTTCAAACATTTCAAAGAACAAGAAACGAAAAAATGCGTATTTCCTATTCATTCCTTAGGACAGGCACTTATCAAAAATATTTTCTCCATAAGAAAATCCTATGAAATGAAAAAGCATTGAAACAAAACAAAATTCCTCAAAAGAAATTCATGTGGTATTTCCAAAATTACCTACAAACATCTCAAGTATTCATGTTTGCCATATTCTGCTATATGAACCTGAGCCGGACCCATATTATTTACGGAAAATTCCACTGAAGTGATCCTATCCGTCCTGTCGCCAAATTACGTAAATATTACCAAATAGGAATTCCTGTGAAATTCCTTGCATACGTATTCTCGCATGAATAAAAAAGGCCGTTGCGTTGTCAACGCATTCATCAGGCACGCAGAAGAAGAACCTACTATAATACCTATACATTTACAATTCAACCAGATTATTTCTTAATGATTTTTTTTGAAAGGACATTCTTGAATAGTACAGTATAAATCCTCATTTCCTGGTACTGTTCTGATTGATTAATTTAGAATAAATTGCCGCTATGTTGTCCTGCGTTCTAACTGTACGTCATTTAAATGTATTATTTTAGTAAAACCCGCTTTTATGCATGGTCGTAGCGAAGAGGGGGGTGGCTGGGTTCTGGTGGCCAGGGAGGAGCGCTCTTAGCAAGATTTCAATCTCGGGGTGTATGATATTCTGAAACAGGGATGTTTCCCTATGTATAGAGACTGTAATTCGCACAATGATAGTTTCGAAAACTTATGTCTAAAACTGCAGTCTCAAGTTTTAGACATAAAGTTTTCGAAACTTGAATACCCACGTGTGAGCTTCATTAATTAATAACATCATCGGATCCAGTAATTGCGTGTTCCGTCTTGTCTATCCAAGCTGAAATTTTTCCATTAGTGTGGATTTATATTCGTGAGGACTCCAACAACCAATATTTGTGATCTCTATTGATCATCACAAGGAAATATTTAGCCCCCAAAAGTTTCCGAACCCATATTTTCTGTGTTTCATCATTTCATAACTCCTGTTCTGTGGCTTAAATGTGCCAATTATAAATTTTTGGATGTCCGCAATGTTAAAGTTATCTCTTGAAGGTTCACGGAATTTAACACCATTCCGTTTAAAAGTGGGAAAAAAGCGTTTCTTTCCCAAACAATTTTAACATTTTTTCCAACAATATTTTTGGGAATGACAATTTATATTGGCGGGAAATCCTAATTATGTGTCATAGATTCCAATTATATGTCCAACAGTTTGAGTGCCTTAAGTGCAGAAAACTAGGGTAAATTTTGGATCGATTTTGATATAATTTGAATAATTCTACACAATTGCAGACCTTTAGGGGCAGTTTGAATTGAATTGAATTGAAATCGAGCTAAAATTATATACGGCCGCCAAATGAGCACTTATTGCTATGACTTACCTTACCATAGGGGCGTGTCCAACATACGGCTCGCGGCACACAATCCGGACTGCCAAGGTCCTCTATCCGGCACGCAAGTGACCGGGACAATTGAAAGTAATAAGCATATACGCCTCATTTTAAAAATTAAGCTTTGTGTAAGAAAAAGAAAAGGAAAAAACTGCAAATTCTTGAAAATAAAGTCAAAACCCAACAGGTGTTGATTGCAATTCTGGCTAAGACATGTGTAAATATACGGATAGCTTCGACGGAACACGGATTACGCTGATTCGCGGCTTTTAATCCTTCTATTAAACTAACCTGTCCTGGGGCTCTCCTCGCAGGATAATAACATAAAGTAAGTAATTGGAATAGAGATGGAACTCCATATAACCTTTGAGTATGTGCTGTATTAATGACTATTCTTGTAAAAACAGAATATTCCTCTGTGACTAAATCAAATTTTTGATTTTCATTAAGCAATGTCTCTGGCGGTCTATAGATGATCTCTAGATAGCCAAATGTTAAAGAATCTATCGCGAAACGAATTAGCAAATACTGAGCCTGGTCCCCATTGTACGAACGAATTTTCAGTTACATTTACCACCAAAGCAAATGTTTGGTTTGTAAGCATTATTCAAATCGCGCATCTGAAATTAGCAGTTAATTCATCTTCTTTGCAGTGGCGTACTGGTTACTCCTCAGCAATTTAGATTTCTTAAATTCCCTCGCTATTGAGCAGAATATGGAGTCAATAACAGACAATCTTTCGATTCGACAAAATATCAAAATTACAGCAGGTTTTGCTTTGAATCAGATGAGAGTTTTGCTGATAGAAGCTCCTGGACTTTTCATTAATGTTCGGCGAGGACCTAGGGGTGCCACCAGATATTTTCAACCATGTATTTTCATATGTAGTTTGAAAACAAACAGCAAAATTATCTAAGGTGAAGGCGTGAAATAAAATTACACCGTGTGGTAGTACTTAATCATAGCGCAGAAAAGTTAAAAAAAAAGATATACGCAGTGGGCGTCAGACGGTTAAAAAAATCGCCAAATAGTTGTAATACCGAATGATTTTGGACGAGATAGAAGGTAGCGAGCAAATGCTCTTATTGCGGTAGAGCTTTTTCCTGTTGACGGAACATGGCTTCAAATCGAATCACCTTCTAAGAATAAAGACATATTTATAGGACATGCAGGCGACGCAATCATTTTTTTTTTTTGCAAAGGAGAAGAACGATGACGTACAACACGAAAGTTATTTATTGGGGAAATTCGGTGCGCTATAAAATGATCCACACTTAAAGCGGCCTTTTCATCCCAAAGAACTATGCCCACTTGGTTGAATGGCACCGAATCGCCGCCTTGTGCAGACCTCGTGCG
This sequence comes from Microchrysa polita, assembly GCA_949715475.1. Classification (NCBI taxonomy): domain Eukaryota; kingdom Metazoa; phylum Arthropoda; class Insecta; order Diptera; family Stratiomyidae; genus Microchrysa; species Microchrysa polita. The sequence continues at coordinate 123,744,437 of OX454416.1, read as the reverse complement.
ACTGCTTTTGTCCTCAACACCGTATTATTATCGTACAAAGCCTAAAAAAGCTAGAATACCATTGAGAAAAGTACATAGACCCTAAAGGGCTGAAAAATAATAATAGAAAATCTGACCACAACTGTATGGGTGAAAAAAAAACGATTCTGGAAACTTATTAATCAATCCTCGGAACGGTGGTCCGTAGCAATTTCCTTCGAGGCTAAGTGGTCCGCATACATCTGTGGATTGGGAACCACTGGCCTAGAGGCTCTTGCCGACCCTGGCGGGCCGCGCTATTATGATGGTGAAAAATGATACTCCCAGGATAAATATATAGTATTTCCCAAATGAAAAAATCCCTATCCCAAATGACAAAATCCATATCCCAAATGACAAAATCCATATCCCAAATGAAAAAATCCCTATCCCAAATGAAAAACTCCTTATCCCAAAAGAAAAAATCCTTATCCCAAATGAAAAATCCTTCTGTGTGAAATAAAATAAAAGCAATTTAGGGGTGTTTTAAGTTGTTTCTTGGATTGAATTATGAGGTGTGGTTGATGTTATCAATGATATGAATAGGATTGGCTTCGTGGGGTTGGCTAATGCAATTGCCGTGGTTGGACATTTATGCAATTTTCTACTCGTACGTTAAGTTCCTTGTGTGTGGCTGGCTTTTGATATTCTTAACATACGCATACCGATCGTCATCAAATTTGGTAGGAATGTAGAATGGTAACAGTCTTTTGCACGAAATACTTAGAAGTTGGTAGGGCAAAGATAACAGGGTGCCCCGAAGATTTGAAGTCGAAGTAGATTTTTTTAGTTTTTATCGGACATGGACGCATGGGTAGTCAAATCAAAGAACTCGAGTACATTTCATTTCAGTTGGAGTTATGGGGGTTTGAAGCTAATATTCATTTTTCAGCTCGTTTTTTCTAAACCGATTGGTTTCGATATGAAACTTTGCACAAAAATGTGAATAAATTTTCAAGTCTCCGGGACATCTTGTTATCTTTGTCCTACACACTTGTTATAGTATTTCCTGCCAAAGACGGCTACCATTCTATACATTCCTACCAAATTTCATGACGATCCGTTGGCGAGTTATTTAGTGAAAAAATTTTCTAATCTCCGGGACACACTGTTATCCTTGTCCTACCAACTTCTAATTATTTCGTGCCATTCTACATTCCTACCAAATTTGATGACGATCGGTATGCGTATGTGATGAATATCAAAAGCCAGCCACACAAGGAAACTTAACGTACGAGTAGAAAATTGCATAAATGTCCAACCACGTCAATTGCATTAGCCAATCCCACGAAGCCAATCCTTCATATCATCAATAACATCAACACCACCTCATAATTCAATACAAGAAACAACTTAAAACACCCCTAAATTCAATTTATTTTAATTCACACACAAGGATTTTTCATTTTGAATAAGGATTTTTTCTTTTTGGATAAGGAGTTTTTCATTTGGGATAAGGATTTTTTGATTTGGGATAAGGATTTTTTCAATTGGGAAATACTATAAAAGCGTCTCAGTGTTCTTTATCAGAAGTGAGACTGTGTATCTGTAACTTACAGGGGCGTAAGTCAAAATTTTTCAGAGACAGATATTTAGCCATACCCGAGTAAACCGCGTCGGAATAGACGGATAGACGCGGGATTCGTCCGATTGTTTGCCTGGAATGCTGGAAATAGAACGAAAAGCAGCAAAACAGCAGACGAAAGCGATACCATGCATTTTAGATGGTTGACGTAATTTTGCTGTTGCTGTTGAAGAGCTGCAACATGCTACCAACATGACGTCACCAATTTAAAATGCATGGTGCTACTCTGGCCTGCTGAATAACTGCTTTCTGTTCTATTTCAAGCAGTAGGCTTTATAGTTTTTTTAGAGGGTGTCCCACAAACGAGTCCACCATAGACTTATAGTCGAATTAATAGTTCGTTATTGAAATCAGTTTGCAAAAATTTTCTTAGGTTTTACCATTGCGTGAGTCTGGTCAAGCAACTGTTCTAGCTTAGGAGTTACTAAACTAAAAACTCATCATGAGTTAGAAGGCTTTTTTATCTTCAGAGTATATGTCAAAATTAGTTTATACAACTTATGATTACTAAACCTCAATGCCGCCAGCTTTTGTCTATTTTTTCCTCATTTAACTTTGACAAGACATATCACAAAAATAATAATTCACAAATGTGCATTTAACGGTCTTTTTCATTAAACGCCAACATATTTACAGCTTATTTTCGCAGAATTTTCTCATGCCAAATGGAAAACTTTAATTCCTCCCATCAAGAACTCGTTCCGAATAATTTTCAACTCGTAGCATACAAATGCAAATAAATTACTTGGCGAAAAAACGACGCCGAAGAGAACGAGAAAAACTTTGTAGTCACAACGAACGCGCATACACTAATGAATTGAAAATGAGATTTTGATGTGAAGAAAATGAGCAGTAACACGATTTTGTTTTTTTCCCACACTTCTCCATCCGCTTGGCCACATGGCTGACGACGACACAAAAAGGGTATGAAATGAAGAAGTCAGCTTTGCAGCATTCGAACAAGAGAATGCCTAGAAATTGTTATCCTGAATCAGCACAAATGTATGGTGTGTTCCGTGCCTGTAGTAGCAAAATAAAGTCAGCGCCTGATATCAGCATCAGCAACGAGGTACGGACAATATTCTGCTTAATGCAGCTTTGCGAACGCCAGGCTATATCGCAGGAGTTATTACGTATCAAACCAAGTCTGCATAATACGATATTGGAGATATAACGGCCGATGTTGATACCGTTTTCACTAATAGTCCTTATGTCGCTGTAAGCGCAAAAATACGCATCTGTTCGACAACATCCCCATGCGTATATGACAAGAAGTGTATAGATATAATGCATGAATACGGGCAATATATCCTTCTGAAATCCACTGGATTGATGAGGATAATCGACATTTGATGATGACGGCAGGAAAAAATACTTTTTTTCCTGCGTTCCTCTTCTGTGGCCTCAAGTTTTCTGTACCTATAGTAATCCGTATATACATATGGAGAGAAGATGTGTTTTTACAAAAGGAAGGACGAAAGGAAAATGACAAAAAATATGGCGACCATTGGTAGGATATATCGACACAGGATTATGGGGATAAACCATAGGCACACAGTACGTACGTACTCGTATACAAACTGTCGATAAGACTACGGAAGTGATAGAAAGCGATTTCTGCGTAAGTAGAAATAATCATTTTCGACTTTAGCGAGTAAACAACGTTCCTCATCCATGCCATATAACGGAGGACAGGTTTTTTATCCTTGACGATTCTTAACAAGGACAATAATAATGACAACATCGAGGACGACAACGTTGTTGCCAATGTTTGTGCTTTGCCTTTGATGACGATGACGATGATGATGTTGATGATGATGGCGATGCGGATGTTGATTCAATGACATGTTTATTTCACTGAAAATGAATACGTTGACGTTGGCATTTTGACAGACATTCGTCAAGATAAGGTGCTTTGTTATTTGTAGGTGTCGTTTTAGCGAGAAGATGAGTTTTTATTCGATTTGATATGTTTATTTTAATGGTTATGATTATGACATACAAGAGCTCTTTATGTAGTTATGTGCAAAAAAAAACGACACCGAAATTCCCATCCCCTGTTTCGAACAATATGCGTATTTCGTTGCTTACGTTGCTTATTAAAAAGCTCCAGTACTAGTAAAGGAAGTTCAGAGTCCTTCACCGCCAATTCTTTTCTTACGAAGTTGCTGCGGTCGTAAAAAATGGCGAAGCCAAAAAAAGACAAGCTTTGTTCTCATCAAAATACTCTGATGTGTCTGATACTGCGAGACTTTGACCTCGTATGAGGACGCCTACAGGAATTACGCTGGTTCGGCGGAATATGAACCCTTTTTTAATTTACGGAGACGTTATTAAAATGGCCCTTAACGAGGCCGCGTTACCCCAATAGAAGGCGATGAATGCAGGAAAGCTAGGACACGCGAGAGCTCAGAAATCGTCCACGGAGAAGCTGTAAACTAGTCCGAGAAGCAGCTCAACAAAAAAAGTGTTTTATGAAATGTATAGATTTTATTCAAATTAGCTACCTCCTTCACAGGTGATGTAATGCTACCGGCAGTTAAAAGCAGCTACTCGCAACTCGACTTCGTAAACGCACACCCTTTACAGGACGATTGTGATATGTTAAATTCGAATTGCTAAAATGTGAATGAATCAATGCTCTATTATGTTCAGATAAGCTCTCAACCGAGGTATAATGCCAACACCACCATATTTTAGTTACTAATCTTCATTATTTATGTGGCGGTCCGTAGATTTTCAATTTGGTGGTCCGCGACAATTAACGAGTTTCATGAAATGGTCCCCCGGGTTCAAAAGGTTATGAACCACTGGTTTAGGGAAACACTAAAGCAATGGGTTTTCAGTTCGTGCCCTCTTTGCGAAATCTGAAGAGTATGACAATCCTCTGGTAATTTTTGTTTTGGGTTTCCTGTGTTTTCGACTGAGAACTAAAAACTAAGTTCTTAGTAACTAAGTTCGGTTCAACCTAATTTGGTCAGGAATTTTTCGAACCTGACAATCATAGAGCAAGTCAAACATTTTTGCTATCTGGAAAGGATAGTCACAGTTGAAGGATTCTCTAGGATTCCCTCAGCCTCAGCTCAGCCTCTCCTACACCTCTCGGACAACCCACAAGATGGTCGGCCGGTCAAAGTGTTGTAAAAATTGTCAACCGTCCATAGTTGTCATCGAATTGGCGGGAAGTGAACGTGTGTGAACGGTGCGTGTGAGATCGCGAGTTTTTCCTAGTGATCCAAATATTTAGCTTACGCGCATCAGCAGCAGCATCGGCAGAATTTCATAGCTGACAAATATGCTGAATGCCAAGTCTTGTGCTCAACATTTTTGCCAGCAATGTAAAATGCATTGTGCTTGACGTTTCGCGATGCCGATGCTGCTGATGCGTGTAATATATTTCAAGCATAGTATGTATTTGTCAAAAGAGTGTAGGTCATGTTCCCGTCATATGTTTTAATTTACAAAAAGGTGCTAAACACGTTCTTTGCAGCATATGAAGTGCATTGTTGTGAACAACGTAAAAACGTGATGGGTGTACATTTTTCGATGTAATAACGTGTTTATCTATATTTGTGTAGTGTTTTATGAATGTCGGTCCAAAAGTGATAGTTTTACGCGTTTTTAATAGATATTTTCAATTAAAACACCAAACGAGTTTCATTCGTAAGCGTTCGAACCAGGTTAAAATGCTCACGACTGAAATTGATCTCATCAATATGTCCACAGCCGTATCCAATTTCTCTATGTTTCGGGGGCCACACTGATTTTGTTGCTGTTAATTTAGCCCAATCATTACGTGATTTCAGATTGCAAAGTGTAGTGGAGAATTTTTTTTGTTTTCTTATGAATGTCGTCGATTCGCCAAACCTCAATCCAACACTTCTTTGTTCACCATGTACCAAACCACTCGCCAAAAAGCAATACCGCAAGGAGACCGCGGACTCGATTCTCGTCCTGCCACGAATTCAACAACAGACCACTCGTCCTTGCCATGTACTGGACAACAGACCACTTGTCCTTGCCACGTAGTCGACAACAGACCACTCGTCCTTTCCATGGACTCGACCACAGACCACTCGTTCTTGCCACGAACTCGACAAAAGGCCACTCGTCCTACCGCGGACTCAACAACAGACCACTCGCCCTTGCCATCGACTTGACAATATACCACTCGGACTAGACAACTCTACCAGATGACCACGTGGCCGCACAACTGTACTTGACCGCGACAACTAAGTTTTCGTTTCTGCCACAGGTATGTGATTTTGATGAGGTGCCCATGCATTGGTGGCTCAAGAGTGCGGTCGGTGTGGAGGTGCATTTATTACATTATATCGTAGTGGGATGGGTAACAGTATTCAGTCTCAGCTTGAGCAAGTCGTCGATTTAGTGCTTAAAAAAAGGGTTTGAAGGGAATTGTTCTGAATTGGTCTCCTAAAAATACAAGATGATTCCTTTATCAAGGGTCCGAGGGAATCACTGGAGTTCTTTTTACAGGGATAATTCCCTTAAGCTGCTCGAGTGGGCCCCTTTTTAGGCTACGAGCAATGAAGAAGAAGATAAGGAAGTATTCCAAGCAATAAGATGCACTATCGAAAAGGGGACCAATTTCGGTGTTCTCCTTCTCTTTCTATCCTACCATTCCATAGGTATTGTTAGTCTCGTTTAGTACGGCTGTCATTTCAGTATATTGGCTGAATGAGTGAATGAGATAGAAAATGGTCCCACATTGTTGGTCTATGACTCTGTCCTCTATTTCCTTTGTCTGTGGCTACGAGTTAGCGAGCTAGCTAAGGCGCTTTTCTAGAGCCATGTTCAGAGAAAGATATAATCATATGTTAACTCTTCAAAGAAACTGGAATGGATGGCTTATTGTATTATAATCGCTGCCCTTATCTCTCTTACGAAATCTAGTTATTCCCTTTGGTATTTACCGCATTTATGAAAAGCAGGATTACGTCGCGTCGCAGAAACTGCCGAAGTTTTACATGCCGATCGATTAGCTAGTTTCTTTTTGATCTCTTGTCGTTTATGAGTTACTCATCCGACACAGCCGGTTATAATGCAATGCAGATTACGAAAGCGATCAAATCAGTAATGGCGCACTCGAATCCAACAGGGACCACAGTGTGGGTGACAGCACAGCGCTATCGAGGCTGTGTTGGCGGCTAAAGTCCTGCACACGATTGTCGCTGCGTTTGCTTCGGCGAGACCGCACGCCAAGCTTATCCTTGACGCGCTTCGGGCGGCGGTGTTGAGAAGCGTTTTTGCTGTGACGTGGAGTTCTAGTTCACGAACTCTCACATATTTCCTAGGAGGGAAGGTTATTCGCTGTCACTGTGACGGTTATTCTCTGATCGGGAGCGTACAGGCCAGCGTGATGACGAGTTGATGTCGTTCTAGGCAGTTGGCTTGGGCTGCTGTGAGGAGTTGTATAGTGAAGATAGTCGAACTTCCATCTATATATGGGGCACTATTTTGGCTCATGAATGGTCCCAGCACATTTATTTGACGATGCTGAACACCAGAAGGTAAACGGAGCAGGGCGTCTTAGATATCGACCACGGGACGTAGCCGAAACTTCCATTCAGTCGTTTCAGCTTCAAAAATTATGCTTCTTGTTAGTCCAGCCCAGGCCCACTGAACAGTGGGAGAGTCATTGCAAGAAAACACTAACCATCCTGATTTTGCGACATATACATAAATAGACAGAAATTAGGTGTCTCCTGTGGTGTGGCTATATGCTCTCTGGTCACCTGGAGGATGATCATCTGTCCCGACGGGTTTTCGAAATTGAGCAACCTGAAACGCAAGTCGATTGGAAAAACACCTCGCTAAAGGTGGGGGAATTAAGCGTACTTAAGCACTTCTTGTGTTGGCAAGCAATGACAGAAGCAGAGGATCGTTCCTCCGATCGTTCACTCTTATATATAAGAGCTTTCCTGACCCTGCAGTTGTAAAAGCAGAGTCACCTCGTGACGTTCTTGGTTCTCTCCTTAGAGCGTATGAAAATGTCTACCTATGCCCGGAGTCGGGTAATCTGATCGCATGGAGCGGTAATAGAAACTACGAGGCGCAACCTGTATATGGATATGAATAGACGGCACTTTGTTTGTACAGAATATCGAAGGAAATTATAGCAACGACGAAGGAGCTGTGCTCAGCTAGCCTGGTAAGGTTTCTTCCCGCCATTTGAATAATCAATAAAGGAAAGAGTTGCTGCCAACGGACCAGATCCCTGCAATAACCTTCCTACTCTGCACCAATCTGTGGAATTCGTCAATCCTATCAGTATTAACAATTGTATGTGGCTTGTACAGATGATTAAGTTTACCATGTGATTTTCCAGCGGTTGCTCACCCTCAGAAATAACTGTTCGGGAGAACAGATTGTAAGTTCTGATAATATTAGGGACTCTGCCAGGAAAAACCTTCAAAAAGATATTTTTTTCAATAAATAGACTAAAACATTAGACGCTCTTGGATGCAGTGTACACATTTTCCGGCACAGAAATCTGATTGAAAAAAAAAACCAAAGCGCTAATCTCAGAGCCACCTTACCTTGCTAGCGTACAAATAGAAACGCTTCGTTCGACCCTGTTCCATTTTTTCGGTATAGACTTAACCAAATTATTTTTTGTCTTTCCTTCCTTTTTTAGGTTGCAAAAAAAATATATTTAAAAGATTTGCTACTAAAATCTACTCATCCATGCTCGACAAGGAAATGCAATTTCAAAGTTTTCCTCTTACATCAGGCGAACGGAAACTTTTCCAAATTAGCGGAAAGTCAATTAAAATCGAAACCCCTTACCTATTATAATACTCGTACTATGTCAGGAACAAATTTGTTGAGTAATCGCTCGGATATTTTTAAGTGACACTGAGACTAATGGAAAAGTTTGAATTATCCTTCCCCCGTCGAACTTCATATATTACCTATGGCCCCGGTCGGTTGCGAAAAAATCCTTCAATCCAATTCTGTCCCGAAAAAAGGTAAAAGTTTAAGATTGAACTTGTTAAGCGCGCAGATCGATTGGATGGATATTTGCCATTCCAAAAACAAAAATTCGATTTTTACCCCATCTCGTCCAGGCGAAAGACGTCAACGAGAAATTCTTTACCGAAAAATTTTTGCTGACTATTTTCGTCAACTCCGGGTCCTTGATATATTACCAAGCTGCCTATGTGCTGACTGTTCATCCATTACCTCCCGATTACTGATGTATTCCTCTGACCACGGCGCCGCTCGGCCCAGGGATTACTCTTGGCCTGCAAGAAAAATGATTTTCGAATATATTTAACCTTTTTCTTGTTGTCCGGTATCTGTGTGTTGACCTGCGAAGCGAAAAGGATGAAACCAGCATGGTCACATGTCCATGACAAATAGTTGTACGTATGTTGTCCGGCAACGTTGGCATGGTGAAACCTAAATCAGAACTAGCTCAGCTCAGCGACTTGCTATATCATATCTAAGTTGAGAAGTCGAAAAGAATCCCTGCGTCGGGACGAGATATGTGTGCGTGTGAGATGAGTGGCCGAATGAAATATTAGGCGAGGTGGAAGAGATTTCCTTTTCTGTTTTGTCAATTCGTATCCAAATTCAACCTGCTGGTGAAGGCCTATCCGTAGCATCGCATAGGAATGTACTACGGTCGTAATGGCAAACAGGCGACGATACATAAATCATAGGATGGTCTAGTTTTGGTTTAACATGAAAAATGTTTTGTGGCAACAGTGTATGGGAAAGGACGAATATTGTTTGATGTGTGCATGGTGAATTCTTGTTCTGTTTTCACTATCGAGGGTCCATTTTTCTATCCATGAGTGTGAATGCTTGTAGTGCTTGTCCCAAAACGAAATCGCCGTATGTGACAGTTGGAAACATTTTTTGTATGCCCGTGACATCAATCGGCAACAGGCTTGATATGTCAGTGTGATAAGTGAACTAGACCCAAAAGATATTGGCCATTCATACGAGCTACGTTTCAGGAATATATGATCGAGTTAATCCTTGAAATGTGTCATAAATAACGGAGGACATGTAATCTGGTGTAACAAAGGAAAGAATGATTTTGCAAGTTTTGAAATATGAGAAAGTGTCTGTCAGGCTTTTGTTGGAGTGGGTGTGGTGTGGGGTTTGTGATATCAGAGTCTGAATTAAAAAATTGTTTATATTCTGTAAAAGAAATATTCGTCTCTAGGTTGCTACCTCAACCTGTTTCTTAAAATAATTGGATATGTGTATAGTTTTAAGCCCAAAAGGTTTTTGCCGAAGAAAAATCAATGCGCTGCAAAAAAATAATTGTAGTCTGGTTGGTTTAGTGGTTAGTGCGCTTACCTTCGGTGCACAGGTGCGTGGGTTCGAGTCCAACCGTGAGCGAATACCGTTTATGGTGTCTTTCGAACTCATGACTCATGTGACGGACTATGATCTCACTCAGATGTTAAGCAACTATATGGGGATAAATAGCTCTGCTGAGCGTGCTGTTGATCTCAACACCTATAAAGAAAGCAGTTAAGATCTTAGAAATTGGATGTCACTAGCACATCTACGGCAATGGTCCAATGTTGGATTGTCGCGCCAGTTATTGTATTATAATTCAATCCGCCACACAAATCCACTTTCGAAGCCTGAATTTACAGGACTTTCTTTCAATGTTCTTTGATGGGAGCTTCAACATCAACAAATACTTACCAGTAGATATCGACCTACTATCGAACTGTGACGACGATGTTTTGATATCATTATGATTCAATTTACAATTTACAATTTAGAATTTACAATTTAGAATTTAGAATTTACAATTTACAATTTACAATTTACAATTTTTCATTTACATTTGCCCCGATCGGAGATTTTGATAACCTAAATGCACTAAATGTGCTGAATATTTTGGTTAAATAATCTTTTATCGAAAGTTGCCTAGAAAGCAAGTGTCAAGTACGAAAACAAGTTCCGTCCGGTAGTTCGTTCTTTTCTTTGTCGAGTGAGACACTTCCACGTCACTTCTGATGAGGATAAACTTAAGCGCAAAGTTACGCGGTTAAGTTAAATTGCAATTGAGGTTCGAACTTTCTCGATTTATTATTTGGAACTCATAGTTACGTCCAAGAATATAAATTTTAATCCAACATTACATGTAAGTAGAAAAGCTTCTAGGACAACAGGCAACTTATAGTACTACTCGTTCCATTAATCCAAATAACTTCAACAAAATTTAAAACACTAGAATAAGCACAAAAGTAAACTCATGCATCTGCCTTAATTGTGGCCGAGAGGAATAAAAACATACACAACAGGACAACACAAAACAACAACAAAATTTAGAAATGGTTTTACAGGAAACTCTCATAAAACATTTGTTCCAGTTGTTCTTGTGAGCTCGCTCTTTCTCTTCATCTCTCTCGGTCGATTCGCTCTAAATAAAGTTCACTAAAAGTTTTGTAAAACTTTATCGCCCAGCGTCACAGTTAGGTTTAGGCATTATTAACCGAACCGACCCATATTACACATGCACATCAGTATAGTTGGGATGGATATGCAGACCGATACTGAGTATAGGTACTTTGCACCCAGCAGGACTACTTTGTTCATATTGTGTCGTCCTCGTCCTTGTCCATGCTGGTCGTGTCAGATAAGATAAATCGTGGCACTTTATAGCCACTGCAACGGAATTTCCCTAACACTTTGCGCGCAAGCATATAAGTAAAGTATGTAAAGTCATCCGAAGAAGGGAGCATTTTGTATGCATACTTATAGGGTCCTGTCGCGCGACGAGCATGGATCGTCGTGTCCCGCCGAGCGGTGTCAAATGAATGGAAACAAGATAGCGACAAGTCTTATTAACAAATGGCGAAAAAAAACGAAACGGTTGTTTACTTTCCAGAAACACTGAACTGAACTTTCTTCGGGCTTAACTTCCGCGCTCAAGTCTAAAGAATCCAAACATTCTCGCAAGTTCCATCCCTTGGCTGTCGTCTTTGCCAGAACTCGCCATGTGTATGACTTTGAGTTTTTGTTATCTTTCCACGTGGCTATATGCTATTCAAAGAACTCTACCGAGGGTGCATTCTACGAAGGATATATCGAGGCAGACAGCATATTTGTCTATATATGGACATAGAAAAAAAGCCAGAAGTGCATACTTTTGCATAGTCTCACGTTCCCATGTCCTACCGAGAGTGAGTGCACTATTCTTTCATCCCCCGGAGCGCTTGTTGTTCTAGATATATATTTTCAACAATTTTTTTCGCTGTTTGCGGAGACACACCACCGCACTTATGCTTATCTATCCGAAACTTTTTTTCGCGTCGTGTCCTTTAAATAAAAATTTCGAAACTTTGCCTTGAAAAATGTTTTGGACACTGTTCACACAGGAAGAGAGAGAGCGAACTTCTTTCGCTTGCCTGCACAGCGGAGACAAAGAGTTTAAGTTAAATAAAAAATGATGAGAGTTGAAGTTGAACGTTCTGAAAAAGTTTGGCCCTTAACAGGCGAAAGCGGACATACTTACTTTAAGGCAAAGGAATTGGCAAGCATAACGTGTACCTATACCTACTTTTTGCCTAACTCGGCGGAACAGGTCGCTGCTTATTTCCATTTCGTTGCCAGCATAGTCGATTCGAACATGTTTACATAAAAAGTGAGAAGAAGTTTTGCACTGAATTTATATAAAAACTTACTCCCTTCGCTTCCGGTTTGGCACGTCTCGTTGGTCGGGTCGTCCTTGCCACTTTTCGTTGTTGTTATTTTGATTGTGTCCTGGTATTCTTCATGCTTACTATGCAGTTTTTTGTGTGCTCGGGAAAACTTATTGCAGTTTTATTATAAGTTTTATGGAAAAAAAATATTTTTGTTGTTGATGTTATCTACTGGAATCATCTTTTCGGATAGCTCGTGAGAGCAGTGAGAGAGAGAGCGAGCATAAAAAGGCAAAATCTAAAGGACAGCAATAAATAGTTTAGCATAGGAGGGCGGGCATGGAATGAATAGAGAACAAGTGCAATGAATTTGTAATGGCGAAGACCCGGGGAAATGAGGTTTCGTAATCAGTTTTGAATAGTAAGAGGATTTTATGGAAATCGAAGCGGATTAGGAAATTGAATGAATGAGGCGGTTGGAAAATTTAGTCTAAAGGATATTGAGTTTAGTTATGCATTTTTGTTTGTAGTCTGGTTGGTGTGGTAGTTAGTGCGCTGATCTTCGAAACAAAGGGCCGTGGGTTCGAGCCTCTGTGATCGGATTTACAACCCATGTAACGGACTAAGTGAGATGTTAAACGAGCACCTATTTATGGGTGTGATAACAAACTCTGAAGAGATTGCTGTTGATCTCAAATCCTCTACAAAAAAAAGAGGCCTTCCTTAAAACATTTGCGGCCAATTCTTGGTCCAATTTTGAACTGTCGAAAAGTTCTGAGGCAAACTTTTTGGATATCTAGAGATAGACAGTGTGCCACAGAAGTCATGAAACGTTGTATAATTTCGGGCCCCGCAGGGAAATCTGGGTCCTTGTGATACAGAGCATCTATGTAGGAGGAGACGGATGGGTGGATGGTGGGAGGTGTCACAGTAAGTAATGGTGTGAGCTTCGGTGCTGGCGGCTTCGCATAACCCGAGCCTCGAAGGGGCTAGTAAAAAGAGAATGACCTTGGTGGAAAATGCCTACGCCGCACCACCTAACTAGTTTGTAGTCCGAATCAAATTACTAGCTGAATGGGCTACCTGGATGTGAAAGGCAGCGCTACGAGTCTGCTTTAAGCAGACGAATAGTCACAGGTCAAACGAACCTGGAATATGCACGTCTGAATTTGTACGTGAGGATTAACCTTTAGGAGGCCGAAGGAGGATCACTCCTGCTATTGCGAAGTCTTTACCAAATAGTGTACATCCGGGATGGGTTTGCGTAGGGGCCCATGGTCTCTGTCCATCAAGGCGTTGGACATTCAGCGGATGAAGAAATCCCCATTTGAAAATAAGGCCTTTTTTAATAAGTGTCCGAAGGTCCAAAACTTTCGAAAGACCGGGAGGAAGAACGAAAGTTCAGGCACTCCCCTGACGATATAGTCCCGTAGATGACTGACTAGTGTATAATTTCGGGACTTCGTATTTTCCCCTCTGTTTTCGTAGCTTTGAATTGGGACGCTATTCAGAAAGACTAAGTCACAAGTCCAGCCTTTAGGGAGACGATCCTGTTTCGTTTGATTCGAAACGCGAAGTGCGAATTTACCGTTTATGGAAAATATCCCTATAAGAGTATAACTCACTAAAAAGTAATAATGACGAATTTGTAGCCTGTACAACGCCTAAATAAATGTCAAAAATTTCAAATCAAATGTGCTATGAGGGTTTAAACCATGCAAAAATTGAATTTTTTGTTATTTTCGTGAATTTCTTTATAATTCCTGCACACAGCCGCACTTGTCCGATATTTTATACCCGTCAAATAAAAGATTTTTTTTGGCCTGTCTAGATCTGATCTACCTTGAATATTGAAGGAAGGTCAAAATGGTGTTTATCCCGAAAACTCTCATGCTGACGATCTTAGGCTGATTCGCTTGTCGTCAAATCCTAGGAGACTGATACCACCCACGAGGTAGTTCTCACACGTCTCTTTGGTGAAGCTCAAGAGTTGAGGTGAATTTTGGAAGGAAAAATAGAATTAACAGAGGCTCCCTGTAATGGAAGTGTATTGTATGGCTCTCTCAGACAGAAAGTTCCTTGGTGTTGTATTACATTCATAAAGACCAATATTCAAGAACACTCATCTTTGTGGGACAGGCCATTGGAAGATGCTTAGCATTGGGCAACTGCGGCCTTTTGACTAGCACTAGATTAAACGAGACGGAGGCTAATTTCGGGCGCGGCCGAAATTTGGATACCCTTCGCTCCTCTTCGGCTAAAAGTTTTTTCGGGCGTACCTACAACTTGTATTTAATCCCCCCCCCCCTATTCTTTTCCTTCTGTCTTCACAAAAGTTCAGTTGCGTCGTCAAAACAATATTTGTGTGGGGTTTGGTTGGAATAAGTTGGCAAGTAAACACATTTACTCAGAAAATTTTATGGGGGGATACGGGAACATTACCCCATAGTACGATTCCATTTGTTTTGACCTTTTTAGTTGCTTTGATAAAGACACATTAATTCAAGGTTTTGTGAAATTGGTGTATAAATGTTTCTTAGAAGAACCAAAATAAGAGGGTTGGGTTTGTATGGCAGCCCCATGATCCCATGGCCCGACTTGATCCATTCTTACATATGTTTTGTGTCATCAATAGAAATACATTTGTGTGAAATTTGGTTGATTTTTGTGCACAAACAAAAAAGTTTTTCTTAGAAGAACCTAATTTGGGGGGTTAGGTTTGTATGGCAGCCCCATGACCCCATGGCCCGACTTAATCCATTCTTACATATATTTTGTGTCATCAATAGAAATACATTTGTGTGAAATTTGACGAAAGAAAAAAATCAATATCAACTTCGATTTAGTGGAGGCTAGGAAGAGCCCCCAATTGATACGAAATGCTGCATTTGGAATCCTAAAATGCTAAGTAAGAGCCGCGCAAATTGTACGTCTGTGATGCTAGCACCCGTCCTACTTTCGAAAAGCAAAGTGGGACTATTCGTTAGTTATGCGCTAATTAAGTTATTCTTTGAACAAAAAATTACTCATAATGTGCTACAGTTTCGTCTTTCGATTAAACATTCACTTTCTCTTCTTTTCACCAGAAGGACCTTGCATGAACCCTAATTTCTGCCTTCAGAGGGCCAAATTATAGTACGAAATTTTCTTGTTTCATTAAATGTGATTTGATTTCCGGAAGATGATTTTAGCAAGATGAGGGATCAAACCACAGAACACATTGCCAGAGCTGCCTAATTTGTATTCAGACATGCTAATATTGAAATTTGGCTAGGTTCCCCCGATTTGACTAGCTTTGACCTTATTCTCTTTAAAAATTCTCGAGATGAGGCATTTATGAAAATAATCCATGCAAATTGAAAAGCCTGAAGCAATTAATGAGAACAACTGCAGGAAGTTAGTAATGAAAGCGAGCACAATTTTTGGCCCAACATTTTTTAGGGCAGAGTTTTCTAAAAATGTTTTGAGTGTTTTAGTGGAAAACAAAATTTTGCATTAATTTTCGATGTCTTACGTCAAGCTTTAACATTTTGAAATTCGAAGCAAATTCTACAGGGTCTCCCATTCATGGTGGACGATCTCTTAATGGTAGGTAGTGTGGCTCATTTGGGGAAAATTTATGTACAACGGGACGCTTCTATTTTTAACCGTTAGAGGGGTTTTACAATATGTTGCGCGAATATACTAGGCAAGCAACAGGAGCAATAGAAATTATTGCTTGCAATGTAAACACCTATTATTTTTGCGCAGTTGCACACTGGTGTTGCGCAATAAATTGCTGATGATGTCTTGCGTGTAGTGTAAACGCATTTGTTGCACAATTGCTAATTGAACATTGTTGCTTATTGCGTGTTGCGCATATCCAACCGATTGGATATGTGCAACACCAGTGGCGTAACGTTTCAAAAATATCTTGTGTTCGAAAACGAAATGGGGGCCCCATGCATAATATAATACTATTAGCCAACATTTTTGAAACGACCATATTTTTTGTCCGCTATGGCTATTATTTTTATTGCAGCGATTCGCATCCTCTTCTTTGATATAAGAGCAGTGGCGTAGCTTTTCGGAGAGTGAGGGGATCTGTGTTTAGATTTTTTCTTAACAAGGAAAATGCAAATTAAAGAAGTATAGGGTTTCGTGAATAACCTGAATTCTTACACTGACTAGTTTTTGTACAAATATTGGAGAGATTTTTTTTAAGAAAACTTAAGACCAAACACATTGTGAAAACGAAAATTTTGTACAAAAGTACAAAGTCTGAAGTTAATTTTGTGCGGCCTGAGTCTTAGTTTAATTAATCGATCGTACTTAACTTTTGTACAAAATTTTATGGAAAAATTTAAAGCTGAATTGTTGTACGAAATGCTAGTGCATTCAAGCTTGTGTGGAGTTCCTGAAGTCATATAATATTATAAAATAAATAACAGGCGCGACAATCCAACTTTGGATTAAGGCCGCATGATGTGTTAGTGACATCCTATTTCCAAGATCTTATCTGCTTTTTGTTGAGGTAATGAGATCAGCATCACGCTCAGCAGTGTTATTTATCCCCATAAATGGGTACTCCGTTTAACATCTGAGTGAGATCATAGTCCGTCACAAGCTCGTGAGTTCGAAAAACACCATGGAACACGGTGAGATTTGAACTCATGACCCTGTGCACCGAAGGTGCGCGCACTAACCGCTCGACCAGCCAGTCGATGGTAATGATGGTAAATTTTCATCATCATGTAAATTACGTAGTAGAAATTTTGCCACTCGCATTGCTTTCGCGTCATAAAAGAGTTACCAACCATTTCATCATCTAATTTTTTTTTGTTTTACTTAACTCAGTGCGGAAATAAAATGAATACCCTTTGTATCACGATACAAGATGGGGCCAGACGTTCGACCTAAGGCGGATTCTGTTGATCGTCCCCTTATCTAGGCCACTATATAGGAGAGTACCACCAGTAGCTAAAAAAAAAGTGTTATTGGATAACACTTTCTAAGAGAAGTGAGTCCTAACCTCCAGCAGCTGTATGTATTTTCAAGGTTTTGGTTCTCGGCTCATTTACCAATCGGCACACCGCCAGTGTGATTTTTGTTTAACTTATTTAATTATTGGAAGTTTTGATAATTCCTTATTGTGAACCGCGTTTTTAAATTTCTAGGGGTCGAACAATTTCAACAAAACATAAGTTCCGCTTAAAATATTCCGAATTTAATCAGGGCGGAAAATTTAACAGTCAATAGCAGCTTTAAGAGGTGCGAAGCCGGGAAATTAACCTGGACCTCGCACTTTCCGGACATACCACCGCACCCAGCACTAACTAACTCTCGCTTAAAGCTGCTTCGTAGCAAAGAAGAACACTTCTCACTTGTTCAACAGCTTCTATAATTTTTAATGACCCAACAAATTTGCTACTCTGCGTAACTACGCTTGGGGCCCCTGATGGTTGGGGGCCCGTGTGCCACCGAACACATGGAACACCGTACGTTACGCCACTGTGCAACACATTTGCGTGCAATATTGGTGTCTGATACGAGTTGGGTCTAGTGTGTCGTCGTAGCACGATAGCCGACTGAACAACTCGTCGCTGATCAGAAGCCAAGGATCAGTTGGAAATACGGAACACTCTTTTTTTTTTGATTCTGTGGGTTCTGTAAATGAAACACAAACAAATTGGTAAGCTTTATTTGTATTATTATTTCTAATTTACTCTTGTAGGACATGAACATGATTTAATTGCCAACTGACTTCACCTTCATAGCAAAAACACTCCTCGAACTCTTCACGAACATCTTTCGCTGCACATGAATATGGTTGTGGCTTATTTTGAACATTGAAAAAGTACTGGCGTACAGAGGGCTGCGCCCGCAATACGAGGGTTTTTTAGATTTTGGATGCATACATAGTGAATAATTTTGCACATATATTTTATAGGTAATAAATAAGAATTATGCACAATGTTAATGAAATGCTTCTCTGCTAAAAAGTGTTACAGAATGAAAGGCTAACGCGTTAGCCTTTCATTCTGGAACGCGTTTATTTAGACCAATCCAAAAATAGATTTACTATGTATCATGGCTCCACATATTAATGGGATTTATTAGCTGTAACGCCGTTACCAAGACTCCAAACTGGAAAAAAGCGACTGATATGAAATGTACCCATCGAGTTCTTTGATTTGATAAAACTAAAAAAGTTTTCAAATCTCCGGGGCACCCTGTTTGCTTTGTCCTCCCAACGTCTATGTATTTCGTGCTAAAGACTGTTACGATTCTAAACATTCCTACCAAATTTCATAACGATCGGTTAGCGAACAAATTTGTAAATGTCCGGGACAACCTTTTATCTTGGACATACCAATTTTTAAGTATTTCATGCCAAAGACTGTTACCATTCTACACATTCCTACCAAATTTCATGACGATCCGTTAAGCCGTTCGCGAGTTATTTAGTGAACAAATTTTCAAATGTCCGGGACACCCTGTTATTTTTGTCCTACCAACTTTTAAGTATTTCGTGCCAAAGACTGTTACCATTCTACACATTCCTACCAAATTTCATGACGATCGGTTAAGCCGTTCGCGAGTTATTTAGTGAACAGACGGACGGACAGACGGACGGACAAAATCGATTTCATTAGGGTTTTTTGTAAAATCTAAAAAACCCTAAAAACGTCATCTGCAACTGTTTCTCCCACATCTCCATTCGCAAAATCTACAGACGAAGAGCTTGTCGATAACAGAAAATCGTGTAGAGCGCACATACATTTAACGACGTCAGTTGTTTTATCTGGACTCTGCATTATTGGCCGCCTGAGGATTCTAAAACGTGATGCGAGTATTCCAAATGCACTTTCAACCAATCGTCGAGCTCTCGATAAACGATAGTTAAAAATTCTTTTGGACAAAGCAAGATCTTTGTAAGGATATGGTTTCAGAATGTACTCCTTTAAAGGAAATGCATCATCAGCGAGGGCAACGTAAGGCATTGGTTTTTCTGGTCCCGGTAGTAGCGTAGGTTGTGGAACATCCAATAAATTTTCGTTCAAAGCTGTAGAGTGAGAGAAAACGCCATCATCTGAGACTCTTCCTTGGCAACCCACATCAATATAAATGAATTTGTATAATTAGCATCAACCAATGCTAGCCAAACGATGCTTTGAGATCCTTTGTAATTATAATATTCGCTGCCGGCATTTTCAGGACACTCAATAACCTGAATACATTCAGCAAAAACTTCATAAATTGCTTTACATGTTTCTGGAACAATCTTTGAAATGGTTGAATGATGAATCCGAAAATAGTATGCCAAATCTATGTATGAGTTTCCCATCGCCAGGATACGAAGTGTTACTGCAACTCTTTCGCCTACGCTTAAACCTTTACGAAGATGTGTATCCTGCTTTTTAATCAACGGTGTTACGCACAATATAATTGAACTCACTTGGTCGCAACCGTAAAAAGTTTCTGTAAAGTTTGTTTGAGAAGCACTTTCAAATAAATTAAATAAATTCACGGATAAAATCAACACCGTTAACAATTTTTTCTTCGCAAAGGCATCCATTTTTTCCTGCATTCGTAACAAATGTCGACTCACAATTGACACTTGTGAATTTGAAACTGCAATATAAACAACTATTGCATCAGTTGCGAGCATGGGCGTAGCCAGGATTTCGGTCAGGGGGGGGCAAGCCCAAAATTTTTTCAACATCATGATTTTCTTAGGAGTTTTGGTCGCAGAGATATTGTTAGCAAATTTTAGAGTAGCCTGGCTTGTGGTTAGATTGGTGCACAGGGTCATGGATTCCAGACTCGCCGTAAATGAATTCATTTTATGGTGTTTTTGGAACTCACGACTTAAGTGACGGACTATGATGTCGCTCAGATTGTAAAGAAGTATCCATTTATGGGGATAAATAATATTGCTCGGTGTGCTGTTAATCTCAACACCTTAACAAAACAGCAGTTTAGATCTTAGAAATTGGATGTCACTCACACATCTGCGGCCTTAGCTTACTGGTGGACTGTCACGCATGTTATTTCTTTTTTTTTTTTGCTAATTGCCAAATTAAAAAAAAAGGTGATGAGAATGATTTTCTTCTGCATTCTGATTGCATTCAACTGGCCTCCAATATCTGCCTTTTAAAGCGTAGTTTGTCTATTTTTAGTGCAATTTTTGTATTTTGGACTGCATATTCTACTTGCGACATCAGTTTGTTTCGTCACTTTCATCTTATCAAAGTAGCATCGTCAGCATATTTATAAATCCTTTATTGATTGAAATATGGTTAACGGTTTTAATAAGATTTCTTCAAAATTTATCAATGTATTAACAGTGGCTAAATTTTATTGCTGGTATAATTCAGCTAGAAAATAAATTTTGATTAAATAACTTGAAAGACCCGCTCTGTTGCCCACTTGGTTGAGTCGCACTATACGATGCTAGTAATCTAGAGGTCCGGAGATCGAATCTCGAATAAAAGACATAAACATTATAAATCCGTTGAGCGGTATTACTACAATTGATAATTTAAATTTGCCATTTTTAACATAGCTCCATATTAATAATAAAATTTTTGAACTGTTTTTCATTTTTTGTTCCAAAAGTTGCATTCTTCTTGTACATTATGTAGTTTGGGGTGAAGAACCTGAATCCGCAACTTCCCACCAAAATTTCGTTGCAAAACAGGGACAAAATTGCAAAAAACGCCAAAAAATTACTATCAATTGTAGCTATACCGCTTAACACATTGAAGTTCCCTGACAACATTTTTTACTTTTGGCAATTATTATGAATTGAAGTAGCGACAAGGAAGTACTTTTTGAAAGATTTTGTTCGAAAAAATAAGTAATAGTAGATTTACAAGGCGTCCCCTATAAGGGACACTATTCACAGCGGTCAGTTGTCGAATGAAAAAATCGATACGACCATCTTGTATTGTATCCGGTCAAAATGCCCACACTGGATAAAAAGTGAAGTAATTTGACGGATATTAAATAGAAATCAACAAAACTTATAAGTGGCATGTAAAAAAATACATATTAACTCATTACTTGCTTTGAATCTTCTATTTTCTTTAGTGAGCAGATCGATGACCTATCCTCCTCAACTCCAAAACTTCTTTAAACGACATGAGCATATTTTCCCCTATATCTGAAATAAATATGTACTTAATGCCCTCCGCTTGAACTTTTGTCCAAAATAAAATCTAATTAGTTTTCCGCGCACAAATTGTTAGCTGCTTTTTCCGTAATATGCAATCATCACATTGTTCGATGCAGGGCCGGCTTTAGGGTGGGGCGAGCGGGGCGGCCGCCCCGGGCGCCAGGTTTAGGGGCGCCGAAACCCGTAATAATAATTTAATTTATTTTTACAAATTTGTTTGTTGCTTAAGACAATTTAATTTTTTTAACTGCTGAATTAGTATGATGTAAGAATACTAATGCATGTATGAATGTATATAATACCATCAATTTAACGCGCATTCTAATCACAAGCTAACGGGATATTTTTATACAAACGCAGACCTGCGACAAGAATTCTATGTGCAATTGCACAACGTTCACTCAATCCGCACGGCACAAATCGTCACCTGTATCTTTATAGAAAACAGGTAAGAATTTAGTTGGGAACTCATAATATCAGATTCCCACTTCAGGAATTGACTGCGTTCCAAAGATAACCTTTAATTAAGAAAAAGCAGTACACCATTCTAATAAGCTCATTCGTTTTCGAACCATTTTCATCAATATTTTTTATGTGGATTATGTTTATGCTTTTGTCTTTATTAAACTTAAGGGCGCCAAAAACCTGACGGTTTCTCGGCCGATCGATTGGGCAATCGACTGCCCACAATCGATCTGCCGCCCGCACATACATACATACATTAGGCAATTTATCGGGCAATCTGAAATTGACAGTCTCACGGTCCACAAGACACAACACAAAATAGCGAAAATTATATAATTTTTGGCGATGGAAGACGGACATCCATTGCTACTTTTGATGGAGAATGACCGCCACAACCACAGCACGAAGAACGACCACAGGTTTATGTCAAGAAATCAGCAACTGAGAACACATGGTTGTCATGCCAGGTTGAACGGAAAATTGCACTGACAATACGTTCCACACGTCAAATCAAAAAATTGAATCCCATACACCTTCCGATTTATTTTGTAATCAAATAATCTGGCCGATCGATCGGAGGGTCTGTGGCGCCTCTTAGGTTTATTGATATTTATGTACATAGAAAAGTTTATGGATTTTTGTTAATATGTATGATGCCACAAAAATTGAAGTGTGTTGTTTGAGGGATAATTTTGTTCCAATTTTGTGGTCTCCGAAGGTATTGCATTTTAGAGCAAACATTGTTGTCTTTTCTCGCTCAATTAAATTTACTAAAACTGCTTAAAAAATGGAAAAGTTTCTAAACGTATTTGTAAAATTAGTAACTTAATGAACGTTTAAATGTTGGTGATTCAAAAATGAAGCGGTGGTGCCTACATTCTATAACCTGTATTAATGTGAAATAGCCATAGGTTTCCCGAACAAACCATTTCTAACCACGGTCGAAATTACAAAATGAAATGGATTTATGTTTTGAAAAATATGGACTACTACGTAAAATCGATACTGACTGAATTCAGTACCATCAAATTCAACCGTATTTAGAACCATCGGCAAGTGCGTTTTCGCAGGGACCAGAGTATGTGAATCAGGAACGTAGTCATTGGAACTGCCCATCTTTCCTTAATTTTCGTTTTCTTCGTCAATTCCGCAATTGAAGATAGCAGTGTACTCTTGAAAATGATTACTAATTTGAAAAATGTTAACATCGAAGAAGATGAATGGAAAAGTGCAACCTACTTACGTAATAAGTTAATAATAAAAATGACTGCAAACTAAACAAAAAATATTCTGAAGTGTTAAGAAGACGCAAGTTTTATCTATAGTTTTTTTCTATTACAATATTCATTATTCAAGTGTCTATACATACAGACGAGTACATACTAGGGGGATTCATGCTCGCTTCGTATATCGAAAATCCTTGTTATTGCGTATTTGGCTATTATAACACAACAAAAAATGAATGAACGCCCCAAAAAATCCTAGTCGTATTTGAAATACTATGTTATACTATGCAACAGGTGAATCAACAGCTGATTTTTGACAAAAAAAAATTCACAAATTTTAGTTTTAGGTGTCATAATTTTAATTTTAAATGAGAATTTCGAGAAAGTCTCTCTTTTCGCTCAATTATTAGCAACCTGGTTACTAGGAACAGTATAATTTTATACGATTTTCGTATTTTCTGCCCATATTCCGCCCTATTCCGCCTATATTAGTTCTCGTAATTGATAACATGCCGGCACCCGTGTTTTTATTAGATATGTTATTTTTGATCAAGTAACGGGCAATAGTATGAGATAATCATGTGCAAAATGCTCGATAGCTACTCATACTTTGCTTGGATAGAAATGTAATATTAAATATGCGATGCAGCCTCAGCCCGACATATCTAATGTATGATGTCCGTTTGTTCGTGCTAATAAACGGACGGCGAGAGCTTTTGTAGTGGCCAGCAGACAGGCATTATGCATTTCAGATTGTAAGAACGATGGTTCTTGTCTTGCAAGTTTACCCGTCCGGTTTCGTCTTACAATTTGAATTCACCCAATGTGTATTGTAATAAATTGAATGTTTGTTTACTTTCCATAGTTACGCCATATTTTGCTTGGTTACGTCATCGTATGAAATTTTGTAATGATTTTAGTGTTATGTATGTATATATGCAAACTAGAAAAAGGCATTCCGCATTTTTATATGATGGCGTAACCAAGCAAAATATGGCGTAACTATGTAAAGTAAACAAACATTCAATTCAATACAACGAACAATTGCCGTGTATTTGACATTAATTGTTGTGAGTATAAATGGATGAGTGAAAGTACACAACAAAAGGCAAAAATATACTTCTCCTGCTCTCGTGACGACTGCACACGAGAGCAGGTAAAGTATATGTTTGCTTACATTCTACATACATACATACATATGTATGCCGTATGAATACTAATGCTAGAAATAGGATGGATGCAGCAACAGTACCGAACATCAGCAGCAATGATAATGCAGTCCAATGCAATTTACATGAATGACGTCATGTTGGCAGCAACAGCTATAAAAGTATTTTGCTGCCAACATGACGTCAACCATTTAAATTGCATTGGGCTGCATTATCGTTGCTGCTGCTGTTTCTGCACCCATTCTATTTTCAGCATACTCATACTCGGACTTCGCAAAAAGGTAAGTACTAGAGAGAAGTAAAACTTGAAAGTAGCCCGCCCAAGATGGTTCCCCGATTTTTTCTGAAAGTACTCCAATTGTCCCACTCCATCCAATTGGCGTAGTAGAAGCACTAAAGTAATTTTTGGCCACTGATTCGTGGGACCAATGCTGAAAACATTTTGTGACTGCCCCAGAATTATTCCCTTTTTCTCGAAAAATACACGTCGAATCGGTACGGCAAAAACTTTAAGGTAATATTGGGTCCAAGGTTCCAAATTTGAGGTCAAAAACAAGAAAGAAATTTGGTCCAGTGCACAAATGCTTCAGGCGCTGCCCTGGTATTGTGAAACGCCTTTGCTAAATATTTGATTCCCTACATTTCCGGTTAGGAAAACGCAGGTGAAAAGGGAAGCTTAGCTTGAAACGCCCATAACTCCGTTACCGTTACTCCAAACTGGAAAATAGCAACTGATATACCCATATACCCATCGAGTTTTTTTGATTTGAGCACCCAGACGTCCATGTCCGATAAAAACGAAAAAAGTCTACTTTTTCAAATCACCGCCACACCCTGTTATCTTTGCCCTACCGACTTCTAAGTAATTTCGTACTAAAGCCTGTTACCATTTATTATTTATTTATTTAGTGAAAAAAATTTTCAAATCTGCGGGACACCCTGTTATCTTTGCTTTACCAACTTCTTAGTATTTCGTGCCAAAGACTGTTAACATTTTACACATTCCTACCAAATTTCATGACGATCGGTTGAGCCGTTCAGAATCGATTTCATAAGGGGTTTTTTTTTAGAAAAAAAAAAAAACACCTACATCATAAATAAAACAGGTTGAAAAGGATAAATTTTGTTTCCACAAGAGCCCAAATAGGCAATTATAACTTTTATTTATATCATACTATGCCAAATACGATATTGAAATAACACTCCAGCACAATATGTTATTTCAGGTATCGTATTTGGAGAGAAATAACAGACTTTTGACTTTAAATGACAACCGAAATACGATATAACATCGTATATCATTATACGAACGCAAGCATGAATCCCCCTACTATGAACTCCGAAAATGTATTTCAGCAGAAAGACGTTATCGAAAAGTTATTAGAACGCACGCTATTCTTTCGAACAATTTACTCGTTTTCCTAAAAAATAATGCTTTTCCACGTACCAGAAATTACATACACACATACCTGCAAGCATCAAATTGGTTTTTTAAACTACACTTGAAATAAAAAAACAACATCACTTCGCTATACAAATTGTCTCCAACCGCACTGCGCAGGGTTGCGTATAATTTTATATGTATTATAAAAAACGTGCGTGCAAGAAAAAAATTCAAAAACCAATGTCACGCTTTTTATTATGAAATAAGAAGGGAAGCATTGCTTCCCTTGCTTCCAAAGACGCCACGCCACTGTCCACCACACTTTGCAATCTGAAATCACCTAGTACATAACTATAATACAACGGTTTTAATAAGATTTCTTCTAAATTTATCAAAGTAGTATTAGTGGCTACATTTTATTGCTGGTATAATTCAGCTAGAAATTAAATTTTGATTAAATAACTTGAAAGGCACTGAAATATGAGGTCCGATCTGTATGAAGTCCCTAACAAAGCATACCATTTGTCCCCTTGCAGATGAAAATAAGTTGAATTCTACTACTTTCCTGAAGGGACCTAACGGTTGAAATCGTATACTCCAGCTCAGAAGCCATGAAATGAAACAGGAAATATGAGATCCACGCAGCCACAGTAGCACACTCACAAGTGAAATGTGTGTGCTGGAACGCAGCCTCCGTCTGTTACGAGAGGCCACTCGCTGTCATCTATTTGTATGTGCCTCCTGACTGCAAACTGTCCCGATCATGGCTTCTCCGGCAGCACTTGGAATGGTAAAAAAAGCAACTGCGCCAGCAGCAGAAAATTTTTGAAAATGTTGTATAGTGCAGCGATTTTTTTACTACATCGGTAAGAAATTTTTTACCATCTTCACCGACCAGGGGGGGGGTAGCTGAAAATTTGCCACACCACCAAATATTTCATCCTAGATATGTCTTCACTTTCTGAAACTACATAAAATTTCCAATAAAACGAAGTTGCTCGTATCGGGTTTTCATAAATTTTAATAATTTGATTTTTTGATGAAAATCCGATTTTAAAATTCTTCAAAGTTTCAACGGGTGTGTTTCGGAAGATACGAGGAAATTCCTAACGGGCGTCGTTTGATTGGAAATTTTATGTAGTTTCAGAAACTGAAGTCATAATTCCGGATGAAATGTTTAGTGGTGTGGAAAATTTTGATTTAGCTCAGCAAGTCGGACATTTTTAAATGTTATTACATTGTAAGTGTAACGGTTAAAAATAGAGAGAGGAGTCCCGTTGTACATTAATTTTCCCCAAATGAGCCACACTACCTACCATTAAAATATCCTCAACCATGAATGGGACATCCTGTATAAGCCCTTGCTGAACTGTGGTGAATTCGTTAATTCTATACATGTAGATCAGTGATTCCCAAACTAGGGGCCCCCTTAGGATGCGCGACGATTAGGGAAGGAAAACGCGAGCGCAACTCTAATGTTTATGCCGTTTATGAATTATGGTTTCCTTCTACACCATTATTCTGACTAAAACTTCTTTCGAAACTCATCAGGGTAATCAGTTGTTGCAAAACGTTGCAGATTGCCAATAAATTTTATTTCATCAAGTAATAAAAAAACGCTGCTACTAAATCTGCTTGAACACAGCTGATGATATGGCTGATTGAAATTGACAAAGTACGCGATTTTGAAAAGAACCGCACCAGTCAGCTAGTGTTTGTATGGATAGGATAAATCTCGGTGATATCATTTTTCGTGCTCGCATATCACTGAAACCATGGTGACAGCCGAACTCGCGACGAAATTCAACATGCGGAGATCATGAAATTTAAAAAATTTCAAGGATAAGCAGACCTCGCAAGGGGGACACGAACTGAAAAAAAATTGGGAACCACCATATACATAAATATGGTATCTAGATCCACTATATCAATCTGTTTGGTACAGTACCTAACACCGGCAATTTTTTCTCTGCCCGGGGCGGCGATAGTCCTAGATCGGGCGCTGATACCATATCGAACGCAATGGAACGATGGTCTTTTTTGGCTTCGGGCTCGGTACACTGCTTTATGGATTACTCCAAAACTGAATCACGCGTAAAACCTGGTGCTCACGCGAATAAGTTAAAAAACAGTTTTAAATAGACACTAAGCACACATACTTTAAAAATAGATTTTCAATTTACCTATACTCCTATCCTGAATTGCGCGGCAATAAATCTCGCTTAATAGTTTCCGCTTTGCATCAATATCAATAATCACTCTCTAACTTATCGTCCCTCTCCGCTCCTGTTTCATAAATCATATTACTACATATTCATCATCCATGACTAAGCTCGCTCTCCTTTCATAGTCATTTATGCAAATGAGCATCCTTCTTGCGGGCACACGTATGCACGGCGTATAATACTGGAGTGCCCAAGTTCCAAGTAATATGGGTAAAGGAATGTCTGGAACTCGCTCTTAAGTGAATTGGATTGATAATATAGCCAGGCAAGAGGCATCCACTAATATGGGTGCTACATGGTAATTTCCAACAGCACACACACAATGACCATTCATTTGACATTCATTCGCCATTCTAGAATTCATTATGATCCCATTCCATCCATTTTGTATATTTAAAAGTCCTATCGCCATATAGTTCGCATTGACTTCCTTCCGGGATCGTTCGTCATTCCTTACCAGGTCATAAAGATTTATCTTTCCTTAATTCATGGAGCCAATTCATTATATGCCTGTGTGTGGCAAACAGGGCGAGTACATATGGCCGCGCGCAGGGTTGTGTATACGGGATAAGCAAAAAAGGATATCATACGTTCATGCATGTTGGTACGTTTGTCGGGCAAAAGAGCCTTTGTTGGTTGGGTCTCGGTCGAAAGTCGAATTTGGAGCTCTTAAGTATTTTGCATATCTATGAGAGTTGAAGTCTCTTTCTCGTTTCTTGCCGCACGTATGGTCCGTTGAATGGAGCTCTGTTATAAGTTTGGAATTTATGTAACAGGATGAGTTTATCCTGGGGAATTTGTAGACTTGACTATACGACCAGAATTTAGTTGGGATAATGACATTGCAATTGAATTTTGACTTTCGACTTTTATATGGATTGATTTAAATGTGAATAGAATGGAATTGAACAAACAAATGGGGAAGTGATTGCAATTGGAATTTATTGGATATGAGATAAGGGGTTTTTCTTTTGGATGCCAGGGTGAATACGCATTTTTGGGTAGCTTAGTTGTGACTTGAAATCGCAATCAAAAGGACTGGTTAATGGATGAAATAAATGATTTTTACCGAATTTTCGGCTACTTTACTTTCTCTTTATTTACTTGGCTTTTGATGGTGGCACCACGACATCCTCCAATCATAAATATAAAAAAAAATTAAATTCTAAAGCTTCAAACCCCAAAAAATCAAAATTGGTTTGTCTGCTGCTGTCGATTCAAGGCATATAAGGGTTAGGCCTATAATAAACCTTGCCTAGGTCGTGATCGATTACTGAGCGTAAAATAAATAACAGGCGCGGCAGTCCAACATTGGACTAAGGCCGCAGATGTGTTAGTGACGTCCAATTTCCAAGATTTTAACTGCTTGTTTGTTGAGGTGCTGAGATCAACAGCACGCTCAGCAGTGTTATTGATCCCCATAAATGGGTACTCGTTTAACATCTGAGAGAGATCATAGTCCGTCACATGGGTCGTGAGTTCGAAAAACACTATGGTTGACGGTGAGTCTCGAACCCATGTCCCTGTGCACCGAAGGTGTGCACGGTGAGTTAGATTCGCTATAGTTTTATTTTCCACAAATACAAAGTGGAATGATCCATTTGAAGCGGGAGTTGATGGTTGTTTTTTTTTTCTCCTTCAAAACTCTCTGGAGATCACACTATTTTCAGGCGACAAATCTACCAAACTCTTACAGGCCCTTCAGCCTAACCCCCTTCCTCTTTAAAACGATGAAACGGTTGGTGGAATTACATAACAGAGCATTGATTAAAAGGAACAGGCCACCCAATTTGCCTATGTTAAGGGCAAGTCAGCTGTGACTTGTGATTGTGCTACACAGGTTCGTCGGCACTATTGAGAAATTCCTAGATGCCAAAGAGATTGCTTTGTGCGCCTTTTCAGACATCGAGGGAGCCTTTGATGTCATATCCAGAGCGTTCGGCATAAAAGGAATAACGTTATCTACCATCAGGTGGATTAACACATGCTGAAAGCGAGACATTCAATCCTCACTTGGTGGTCATACAACTAGCATCAATGCCATCAAGCGCTGCCCACCTTTACTATGGTCCCCGGTAGTTGGCGAACTACTCTGTTCTCCTGTTATCTTATTCATAATGGTAGGATTTGTTACGGTATTGCATTTAGCTCGTTGTCGGGTTCTTAATGACAGCTGGTGTTCCGGTGTTTCATTTGGTTCGCATGAACTCGGAGCTCTTGATGGTTAGGAAAAGTCCTAAACGCTCCTTCACCGTGGCAGGTTGCCACGACCAAGATTTGCCATGGGTTCGCTGAAAGTAGATGGGGTCGTTCAACTCGAAAGTGTGAACTCGAGCCCCGTGTCTCCGGTTAAAGTCTCTGCGGGTTCCCAGGTATGTTTTTCTCGGGTATTCAGGCGACTAGGAATTTTCCTTGATGTCATCAATTTGAAGGATGGAATTTCACCCCGTGCATAGGAGGGCGTGCTCTGTGGCCGTGATCGTTCGGTCGCCACTCTGTGAAATAGACACTCATAGAGAAACGAGTTTCCAAACTCGGCACGACTCGTCGCAAGTTTATTATTCAGAAGAAGATGATAAGAAATATTCTTATCGTAGAATAATAGACTAACAATGCGGCTAGGAAGTGGTATGGCTGACAACCGTATCACACTCCGAATTCAATTGTCTTTGTAACGTTGATGGACTACACACGGTAGTCATCAACGCACCATGCTCCACTAGGAGTTACGCTAATCGAGAGCATAGGAGTACGACAGTAATTGTAGAGAAGCGTTCTCGATTTTTCCTCCACGTTTCCGTTATTTCCCAGTTTCAGTAAACCTCTCTTCAAAATGTTCAGAAACTGTTCAGAAACGACCGTTCTGCAGGGTCCCCAAGGCCAGAAAATATATTTCATAGCCTCTACAGTTTTATCAGCTGCTGTACCGAACATCCTCTTAACTTCCGGCCAGTTGCTAAACGCACCAACAACTATACAAGAAACGAGTCGTTGCCCATCGGAAAGGCAAAATCTACATAAAGACGTGATGTGTCGTGAGGGCGTGGCCAAGAATGTGGAGCCTTAGCATTCATAGCACAATCCGAGCAGCTCTTGACAAAAGGTGAGATTTGGTTTGGAGGTTGATATCACTGCATTTATCAGAGCAGACTTTTCCGAAACGGTGAAAGAGGTAAAACCTCATGCTTACTTCAAAACCTAAAAAGCTCAGCTGTCGAGCAGCAAGCCAAATTCGTATCACCCTATTTGTCTGCTTTATATCAATGGAAACGTTTTGAACGGATTATGTACATATTTTCAACACTGACTATCAGTGGTAGTCGAAGAAGAAGGCATTCTCTCCGCAAAGGCACATGTTTTAGTATGCTGAGCGTTAGCTGTGAGAAACGCATTTAAATCCGTGAGTTGGGAGTGCATCCACGCCTCATCCTCGAGGCAGATTTTCGAGAGCGCTTGAAGTATGTATGCGAGAAGACAGCGGCTCTATCGATAATTATGCCAAAATAAAGGGGTGGGCTGTCTGTCCAGAGTTAATATTGTCTAGGGCTCGCTAGTTTGCGCTATTTCCCTACAGCCTACAGTATGACTATTATGCTTAACCGATTAACACGGTTTTCAGAAGGTACGCATTAAGAGTATGCTGTGCGCATCCCACTACTTCAAATGAAGCTGCTTATGTTGTAGCTGAAACTATGCCAATGGAGTTACTCCTGGTCAAGACTAACAGGCTGAATCGCGGGCACAACGAGGGAACTATTGACATTTTGGTAGATTTGAGAGGTGTCAAGAGATTGTAACAACTCAGATGGGATGACGCTTCGACTGGTCGATGGACGCACAATTAAATCCCCAGCATACCGAACTGGGTGAACCAAAAACGTCGCGAAGTAAATCACTACCACTACGCGGTTATAATTGAGCAGAGCGGTCTGTGAGATTTACAAGCAGCTATATGTAAGGAGGAAGTCAGGCTTAAGTCAGCAAACCAGGGAGATGGATAATTAGCCACAAGTAGAGCCATCTACCAAGACCACACTGTCGGGGGACTAAATGTGAAAAATGTACCCGACCTAAGACGCCCACAGCTGAACAAAAAATGTAGGGCACCTCCCTTTTAAATTAAAGTTCACCCCTGGAATGGAAAGGTTAAACAGAGCACGAATCGGCTTTCATTATGACGCGTGGAGGACCCGAAAAGCGATTTTAGAAAACTGTCCGTTACACCTTCGGCAATTTATTGACATGGATCTTGATGTCAAATGGGGAATCTCAACCCCGGGGCTGCAACTCCATAGCTGGTTGACGTGGGTACCAAACTCCAGCCACCTCGAATCCAACACCTTAAAGGGTAGGGAGCATGATCCCCTGGGCACACCCATCCCCGTGGTAAGCTTTTCGCTTTTTGGGTTTGATAACGACTGAATTCCGGCGGGGGAAGTCAGCATTTGTATCGGAAACGTCAAGTCCCGATGGTTTTTGTACAGATCCTCGCCATGGCGTATCAACCAAACCAGGAACCTCTTTGTGCAGCTCGGGAACGTGGTGACGCCGCTCACCAAAAACCCGCACTCCGAAAGGCGCGTAGCGGCGGGAAGACTTATTAGCGAAGTAATACCGAAAGTGTATCCGCTGGGACCCACAGCATGGAAGATAGCCTGCGTTGCGACCAGCAATCGCGCCAGTGTACAGCATAGGCTTTCCAGAATAAGGCAAGGTCTCATTCGTGTATTAAAAAGAGCTAAACAAAAGAACTTAATCAACCTTAAGTAATTTAACCACCCGGAATGCTATTGTGACATCCGTTGATATCAGGTGAATGAGTTAAGTATAAACTTCCCGCAATACGTAACTGTAAAATTAAATCATTGGTAGTATACCCAGAATTTTCATACTCTCTTAGAAAAGAAAACTTACTCAATAATTCTCTTTTTGTGTCACCATTGTTCTTCTTTCATTTAATGCTTAACGGTTGCACCCCCATACCACTGTACCATTAACCCAAATCCACATGAAAGCAGTGTGAAATTAAGTTGTTTCGTGCACTAAATAAATTCCCCCCGAGTGCAAGAAGCGAAGGACCCGTTGCTAAAACATAAGCCACATAAACATTATTTCACTGCACACACATTTTCACGTGAACTTCCATCATAAATTTCCTTCCTTAAGATGGCATCCTGTTTTTCTTTTCCATTTCATCCTCGCAACGTCCTTTTAGCAACGGTGTGTATAGTATACAATGGAACACTCACGCTGTGTGAGTTGCACACTGAATTGTATAGCCGAAGAGTATTCCCTCCGTTGCAGTTTTTGTTGTTGTTTTTTTTTCAACACCGTTTGGCCAAACAGACAAAATGTGAAATCCGACTGGAGCGCGGGAGAGATTGAGCAAAAGGATGTTGGCGTGTAGAAGCAGTTCTCATTGTTCGTTTAAATTGCAAGAATCTACAAAACTACTATATAAGCCATACGCTCAGCGGGACGGAAGTTGGCAAAGTCACTCTAGCTGAAAATAGTGTGCCGAGGAGTGAGTGCAGAGGGCATGTAATTAAAGGTTAAAGTGTGCGGCACTATTTGCCATACAAACTCGTAATTTCGCTCGTTTAATTCTGCACTGGGTCTGCATGCATACGCGCGTATGTAAGGAAACGAAACGACATTAGCTGCTAGAAGAACTTGTCTCTGGTCTGCGCGCGAGATGCGGATCAAGATGTGGAGCGGAGACAATTACGAGCCACGAAGGACCTAAGAAATTCTGACGAAGATCGAATCGTAAGCATAATCTAGCCCGGAACCCGACTGGTAGTATACCACACGCCGACCGTGCCGTACCGTACCTAACATGTTCACATCCGTCCATTATACGTTCATTTTCAACGGAAGGTTTTCTTTAGGAGGTGGAAAGTTTGTAATTAAAACTTTTCCTCGAGGACAATGACAACGAAAAAGGTTCCGGATCCCTAAAATTGCCGGATACCCAAAGCCAACGGCAATGAAGATGTCTTTCTCTTTGTTGTCCTTTCGTATATGCCGTGATGCTTATATTAAGATTCAAAAAGGACGAAGGCTAATGAAATGAAAACGATTTCACAATATCGTAGGCGAACCTGAATTCGGGTAAAAGAGTGTGGGCAGACACTCCGGAACACAGAAGCACGCAAAAATGACAACAGAGTTAAATTGTTTAGTAGAAAATGACATAGTTGCTTTCATGACACGGCCATAGTGTCATCATCTTGCTTGACACTCCTTTTTCTTTCATATTCCTGCGTTAAGAGACGAGGTTCGTATGCTATCAAGCAACCTACGGCGATTGTTAACGGTCGACGCAAAGAGGTTATTAGAATAATTCCGGGCGTTCAGACAGGGAATCTTTTAAACGACCAAAGACCAAAATGAAAGAGTTCAACCGAAGAGGTAAGCGTGCCATAGAGTGCATCTATTCGGCCAGCAGTACTGACAGAGTTAATTTCCTTTTTTGCCATATTAAATGGTCCAACGACGGGGAGAAAACAGTTTCATTATGATAAAATTATGAACGGGTAGAAGAAGTCAAAAAGGGTTTCTAAACTCCCCGGGGGCTTTCGAACGGAATATGTATGAAATGCAAGAGCGGCAAAAGGACTTTTGAGTTTTTTTGCGGTAAATGGGATTAAGTAAATGACGGGATGGAAATGAGATACAAGGAAATGATATATTCTAAAATCAAGGGCGTACAATGCTGTCAGTGTAGGATGTCCGGTGCATTCTAGACAAAGATAGACTTGTTCTGCTCGGGAGACCTTATGGCTAAGCCTGAAACTCAAAGTCCAATTCAAAATCAACGTTTTCCTCGACAACGAAAGTGACCAGGTACTTAATCGATAGGCACAGAGTTATGAGAGGAAAGGTTCTGAAGGAGGTGAAAACAAGCAGACCACTTTCAATGAAAAGTTGAAAAAAAAAGAACCTTGCTTGGCTATTAGTGAAATTAGGAAAATGGGATACCCCCGTCCAGGGTGTCACTGGCGCAGATTCCAATGATGTGAATCTCGGCTTGGAAGACACTAGGTTAAACACCAATTTCAACCGATATCCTGGTATTGAAGTCTCGCACCTACTCCTTGGTCTGTCCTAGAGCCAGCCGTAAACCAGATGATGCTTCTTGGATCAGTGCACAGGTTGCCATTTGCCGCAAACGATCTGGGAAATGAATCGTGAATTTCTCGCCGAAGCGTAGTTCTGTAGTAATGTAATCTGAAACCGATTTGTTTCCTATCGCTGATACCACAGAGATCATCCGATATACGAATTTTAAGGGCGTAATTAATAATTTTATATGAGATATACAGTGATGCCCCAGATGGCATCCAAAGCTTATGTTGAAGCGGTACCCAAGCATACAAGTTGTTGGAGCTTAATCGGCCCAGTTTCAGTGCACCATCTTTTCACTCAGAATTGGTCCGAGGTGATCAAATTAGTAATAATGTACTCGAATTTACTCCTGACCACAACAGTGATGTCGTCAGCATACAAATACTCCCTGCGCTTAGTTCAATTCAGGTCTCCCCCGAAAGCAACTGGCCCCAGTGAAGGAACTCGCGAATGATCGACTAACAATTATAGTGACACGCCGACTGGGAATGAAGAGAAGCAAGAGAATAGTAGTGCAACAGTGCCGACCATGAGCAACAACACAGCGAAGTTAACTGATGTTAGAATTATTATTATAATCGAAGGCCGGAAAGCCCAAAATATTGCAGTGATACCAGCCATTAAACACCATAGCATGTACTTGACAGTAAAATGTACTTGTCAGTTGGCAATCGAATGTAAAAGAGTTTAGGCTATGTTTTGGAGAAGTTTAGGAGAATAAAGACTCGTGCAAACCATTACCACGTGTTAGTTACTTCACAAAACAAAGACTTCAATAAACTTCCTCGGCATTGTATGTTGCATGAACTGCTATTTTTAGAGCTTTGTTTGGAGTCCGTGAATGAGGCTTGAAGTATATCGCTCTCTGTGATGACGGAAATGTGGTCTTCTGCTAATACGGTGCTTTGGTCTCGGGTCTCCAACTCGAGGGTACAACAAACTCGTTTGCTCTTCTTAACAGCAACTTTTAGCAGCTTACGCGCGGCTTTTCACGTATATAAAAGATTTCTTTCGGCTAAGATATCGCGCTTTCAGACATTTTTTACCGCAGAGACTCGCAATTTCTTCTTTCCACCAATAGTTCTCTCGCCGTTCCTTAACGGAGCCTTTCCTAGGAATAGAGGTATCGTAAGAAACTTCCAATTGATCTGTGATTTGCGCGGTTTTTTGTCTGTTGCTTGAAGTAGGACTGCCCTACACTGAGAGAAAAAAATAGTGAAATTTTATCAAATTCGTAGTAAATTTTACAGAAATGTGATGCATTTTAACCCCATGGCATTTGTAGTAAAATTTACTACTCGTGTTGTGAATAACTTTATTACAATGCAATAAAGTTAACTTCTCTCTATTGTAAAAATTCACTACAACAGTAGTAATAATATATACTGTTGTTATTAAAAGTTTCCGTTTGACATTTTGAGTTTTATTACTGATTAATAAAATTAATTGTTTTAACTGTCAAACTAGCAAAACCACGAAACTAGTAAAAATTCCCGCCCAAAATAGTTAAATTTGACAATATGCAGTGACGCAACTAGTATGTACATTTTTAATATTTTGACTGCAGTAAATGAAGAAATAAAATTGTATGCAACAGTAAGATATTTATTTGTTTATTTATTCCTAAGAAAATTTTGGTTACAAACATGATAATAATAAGAACATTTATATTCACTTAACCCTAAAAGTGTATGGTTATCATACATACATCGCATTCTCGATAATTCGGACCAAATTAAAGTATGGTTGACCGAACTCTGTACATTTTGGGGAAATACACTATCTTGATCATCTTTTATTTCTTCTGTGTGTGAAAAATTTTGTGGAATTAAAATCCTTTTATTTGTGTTTTTCCCCAGAAGCAAGGAACATAAAAGATCACCTAATTAAATTGAAAAAATAGAGAAAAGATAAATTTAATATAAAAATAAAAAATAAAATTCGATTGCAATGCAATCTTTGAAATACAAATTCCTGAAAACTCGATGTTTCGGGGATGGACTTTAAAGTACGTACGGTACTTCAAATTGCTATTATTAATATGGATTTATGAATCACCTTTTCCTTAATTTTTGTGTATAATAAATTCCGTCTTTATTCTCAATTTTCTCACCTAGACCGCAATACTAAGCTCTTGCTATGCTTCACTTCTGACTCCATCAGCTGATCCAATATTCTTCCTTAGTCCTATAGGACTAAGGACTGCCTCCTCATCACAACTTCTGACGGATCATCTATCGGTATCGCCTAATGATTGCTAAGTGTGTAGTGTTCACTGACAAACCATTACTGGCGCGTCCGCCCACGCTTATTTGTTTCCCAACTACCTCACTCCTGAGCCCAGGCGTCAAAGACCCCATCAACTATCACTGGACTGTATAGACCGGCGGCATGAACTCGACCATTCAAAACACCTCGAATTCAGAGTCATTCCACCGTGATGGGGAAAATTATAACTTCGAAACTGTATATTTCTCCTTTAAAATGCGTTCTGCGGTATCGCTACAATTGATAGCCATTTTTTGGCCACATACGTTCCGTTCCGAAACGTCAAATGTCAAATTTGAAACTATGCCCTTTGTAAAATGTACGAAAGATATAAAAAAGAAATAGGTGTAGATGGATGGGGAAATAAATGCTTATTCTGTTTCCAACTAAACAAAACCGAAAAAATAGATCCCGAAAGGTTTTTTGAACAAACTCGAATGACAAGACGAAACAAAACGCCAATTGAATTCAAAACAACTTTGATTTCCGTGGAATTTGACATTTCGGAAAGTGTTTCGAAAGCTTCTATTCCGTTACGTGCGTTTTATGCATTTGCATTATACAAACTCCTTAAACTATCTTTAACAGGTGTTCGGCACGTAACGTAACGTAAACGTTCTGTTTTGCCCTTTATTTTTTAAAGTTTTAATTAATATGAAATGAAATAAAATAGAAAAGAAGATTAGATACATTCAGTGAGTCACGGTCAAAAATCTTGGACTAATTTTAATTCCATGCTTTGGAATACAGTCCATTTTTAATACAGCACGGATTAAATTTAATTCTCTTCAAAAGAATAACTTCAATTTTAATAAAATATGTATTAAAATGTACTCTATCTTGGTTTAAAATATGGTTTAATACAACTTGTATTAGAATTTACTCCATAGTTGATTATTTCTTATTCCAAGTGAGATTAGAAAGTAAACCTTACAGAATTAGGTCAAGTATTAATGTAGCCATTGTTGAGAGCTGCAAATATTATGCTACTTGGCCGAGCGGTCTAAGTCACCATGCGGCCACTTGCAACACGCTTCGATCCGAGGTTCGACTCCCAGCCAAAACGGAAAGCTTAACAAAAAATAATAATGTCAGTAGAAGAAAGGGATAAAAATAAAAAAAAAAACAATAAAAAAAACAAAAAAAATGTTTTTTTTTCAAGGCCTACCTACAGTGAACATTTAGTACTCCCAGTGTGGTGCTTGGAATTGGCCGGCACGGCTACTCCTTACACTTAAAACGTGCTCGCTGCTATAGTCCCTTGCATAGTGTCCAAACGCACAACATTGGAAGCACTTCTTAGGCGAGACCTGTTGTTGTTAGTAGGCAGTTTGTGCATCCATATACTTAGCTTTCGCGATTTTGTTCGCTACCTCTATGGACAGGCTTGCAATTTGGGTTCCTCCATACACGTTCCTCATTGATCTTATAACACCGGGCTTTCACGTCGACTTCCTTCAGTCCGACCATCGGAGGTCGGAGCTCTGAACTCCTCTTGAATACTCCTTTTGGAGTGCCCACCACTTCATCTACACCTACATCCGAGTCAGGCTGGTTCTTTCGGTTGAGTCTTCGCTTTTATATCATTGATAAGGTTTTAATTCAAGCTGTGGAAAACCACTGCCGTCTCACATCACCGTACAGAAACCAACCCTCGTTAGCACCTATTGAATCTGTAATTCCTCACGTCATATCCTTATCCTGGATGACTGCTGTTGGTTTCTTCATAAATTGCCAATTGTCTTAAGATTTGCATTCAAAACACTATACTGACAAGGAAAAACACTACAATTTTTCAATTTGATTCAACTCGATTAAGCTCAACTATTAATGTAGAGCCCAGAGTAAAAACTTTCCATTTTCAGTCATGTTCACCACTATATGTACAAATCCTTTATAAATCGTCCTAAGATAGCATATTGCAACTTACCATACATAGTTGCAATCAATGGAACAATGGATGTAGTAGCGCACTATGTATCCTGTATCAGAGTAAGATAACATTGTACGCTCTATATGGTAAATCGACAAAAGCAACTATACGTCCGACAATCGAGTCTTTGCGCTTGGACTGCGATGCAACATAATGTCCTTTCTTACACATCAATAAATTTGCATCGACTTAGGTGAACATGGAACAAGGTCCGTTCCGTTGATATTGTTCGGATGTAAAACTGATTTTTATCCTTGAAGATAGAAGTTATCATCATCATTGTCAGGTGCAGGACATACGATCAAGTGAAGTGAATTTTATTCTCTCTCGCAGTCTCACAGGAATATATGCACATATAACGTGTATAGTGTATCCGGACAAGGATGTGGTGAATTGAATAGTCTTCTTGTGCTGTTGTTTTTTCTCCTTCTGGATGCTTCTATGGAACTTCGTATAGTCTAGAGCTAAGTTTAGCATGTCCACGGGGGAGAAAAAGAAAATCAAGAAATTGTTTGGAAAATCAAATTTTCCACTTCAACTGATTCAATATCGTGAACGAATGCGAATCAATTGAAATTTGTCCCTATGGTAGAATTTTTCTCCACTATTTTTTTGTTTCTTTTTTTTTCAAATCAATGAAAAAAGAAATGCATAATTGAAACTATAAACTCTATTGGATGTGTTCTGGATGCTCAAACTTCAATTCAGCATCGTTCTTCAAAACGCTAATAACGTAGAGATAAAAATGTTAAAATACGAATCACTCTTAAGTGCGAAACAGAACGCTTCCGTTGCGTTTCGTGTCGGAGAACTTTAGAACAATTTTGCTTCCGTCCCGCGTCATCTGTGCAGTCACATACAAACTCCATATTAACTCATTGCCGGACACAACGCTAAAATTTGACACGATTTGTATGGTCAAATGCTCAAAATTGGACGTCTATAGACGTTGTGTCCGGGAAAGTGTTAAACTAACTTTGACAGATGTTCAGCACGAAACTGCACGGAAGCATTTTGGCCATTTATTCCGAACGGGAAAGTTTCCATTAAAAATCTTTTTTGAAATTTCTCTGAATTTGAGTATCTGTTTCTGAGCAACAACGTTAAAAGTTAGCAACACGAAAAAGTCAATTTATGTGAACTATTATGTAGTTTCAGAAACTAAAATCAATTTTTCTATTTATTGTCGGGATTTTCGTTGACTTCCACAAAAAAAACCTAATCGCACTTTAGCGGTAACTAATTTTCCAATTCTAATGATGGCGTTTTGGCTCAAACAAATTGCCTTCACAACCCTTTCAGTATTGACTTCCAAATGCGGGACACCCTGTAAATAAATGATCAGGGTCAAGTAAGCAATGTTGGGCATTCGGTGGCTCAGTTGGTAGAGAAGACTCGCTTCCTCTGAATTTCCATGCCTGCCTGCCCCCTCTCGGTTTGAAATTTTGGTCAACTTTTTGTTTTGAAACGGGCCAAACGGTATTGAAAAGGGCAAAAGGGGCCAAATCTGACCTTACCTCTACCTCCTGTACAAATGACCCCTCCTTGATATTTTAATTCGACGAATTGGACTAGGTCTAACGCAAGGATCCCCTACTTCCCTTACAAAGCTATATCCAGCCGTATTTTTTATTAAAATGTCGCATCTTGTAGCCTCTGGCTACATGCCCATCTACCCCTAACTACCCTACAAAAAACTTTTCTTCTGGAACGTACATTCGACAGGTGTCTTTGCAAATGAAGCACATATAGGTATCGCAGGTTTTGACTACTATTCCGATATCCGAGGTGATGTTTGGCTAGAGAACCAGCAGCCAGCCAGCAGCCAATAATTTTATCCGACACTCGCCCGGATGGCCCTGATTTAGCTCGCTTAAGATTTGTTCCCGGTGAATTTTAGGAATTATTATCCTCTCGCCGAAGAAGACACAGCCTTGTTGGCATGGGCGTAGCCAGGATTTCGGTCAGGGGGGGGGGGGGGGGGGGCAAGCCCAACATTTTTTCAACATCATGATTTTCTTAGGAGTTGAAATTTCCGGTCGCAGAAATATTGTTAGCAAATTTTAGAGTAGCCTGGCTTGTGGTTGGATTGGTGCACAGGGTCATGGATTCCAGACTCACCGTGAGCGAATTCATTTTATGGTGTTTTTCGAACTCACGACCTACGCGACGGACTATGATGTCGCTCAGATTGTAAACAACTATCCATTTATGGGGATAAATAACATTGCTGGACGTGCTGTTGAACTCAACACATCAACAAAACAGCAGTTTGGATCTTGGAAATTGGATGTCACTCACACATCTGCGGCCCTAGCTTACTGGTGGACTGCCACGCATGTATTTCTTTTTTTTTCTGCTAATTTTAGAGTCAAATTTTTAAAATAGAGATGAGAATGATTTTCTTCTGCATTCTAATTGCATTCAACTTGCCTCCAATATCTACCTTTTAGAGCAAGATACAGAACTTTAAAAAATGTGCTTTTTTTTGTAAAAAAGTCCGAAATTGTATTTTAGGAGGTTTGTATGACAGCCCTATGACGTAATGTTCCGATTCCATCCATTCCTAGATATGTTTTGAGGCTTTACTAGGAACACACTTGGGTGAGGTTTGGTTAAGATTGGTTCATAAGGGCATGAGACCGCAAAGGATTACTGGTCGATTAGTTTATCTATTATTCATACTTAAAACTTCAGGTTTCAGGATGAAAAACTGATGCGGTTTTCTTAGAAGAACCTGATTATCAGGGGTTGGTTTGTATGACAGCCCTATGACCTAGTGTTCCGATTTCATCCGTTTCTAGATATGTTTTGAAGCTTTACTAAAAAACACATTTGGGGGAAGGGTGGTTAAGATTGGTCCATAAGGAAAAAAAATTTTCTTAGAAGAACCTAATTTCCAGAAGTTGGTTTGTATGACAGCCCTATAACGTAGTGTTCCGATTTCATCCGTTCCTAGATATTTTTTTTAGGCTTAACCAGCAACATACTTGGGTGAAGTTTGGTTAATATTGGTACATAAAGGAAAAAGTTACATGTTACATGACTTTCTCTGTAAAATGCGCATTTAAGCCGATATTCAGCTCGGAACATGACTGAAATTACAATTTCGAACTTTTTTTCAAAAAACAATGTTTAAAGTGCTGTATCTTGGGATCCTTTGCGCCTACAAAGCTGGGTTTACACTCAAATTAAAGAAGATTTTCTTAGCTTCAACAGTGCAGTGGACAACTTACTTGTAAGAAGCACCTTTTAGAAATTACAAACAAAAATATGAAAAAAGTCCGAAAATTTTGAGGTTTTTTGAGGGTCATGGGGTTAGCACAGGTTTTTCGAAGTTGCAAACTTGGTGGTACACTTCTGGTATCTATCCTAACAATATCCCAAAAAACCAGAGCCGAGCAATTTTTTGCGACCTAACGCCTTATTTTTCGGTTTATTGACTGGCCTATAGCAAAGTAGCATCGTCAGAATATTTATAAATCCTTTATTGATTGAAATATGGTTAACGGTTTTAATAAGATTTCGTCCAAATTTATCAAAGTATTAACAGTGGCCAAATTTTATTGCTGGTATGATTCAGCTAGAAAAAAAGATTTAATAACTTGAAAGACCCGCTCTGTGGCTCACTTGGTTGAGTTGCACTCTACGATGCTTGTAATCGAATCTCGGCGTGTTCCTAAATTTCTGTACATGCGAATGGAAATATATAGTACTCACAACATTATATACACTCCGAAATGATATGCAATGTAACGTTGACTCGGAATTGCCTATAAACGGATAAGTTAACGCACCATGGTCCCACAAGGTGCTATACGGTACTGAGAAGAAAAAGAAGAACTTGAAAGACACTGAAATATGAGACCCGTTCTTTACATGGTCCTTAAAAATGAAAGGTCATGCTTATTTTTAGTACGGAAAGGTCATGCTTCGTCGATTCGACGACGGTCAACTTTGATGCCTCATACAAATCACCCTTTCTCAAACTATTTATAAAATTTGACAGATTTTCAATCATTGGTTTATTTAGAATGGAAAAACATCCATTTTTATGAGTTCGAAATGCAATCTTCCTAAAATGAGAAAGAATTTTGAGCCATTTTCCTGATTTGTCCTATTTTTGTTCCAGTAAATATTTTTTTTTCATAATTTTTGAAAAAATAGGTCCCACATTTCAAAAATAAACATATTTGTTACGAGCTAGTTGTACGAGTATGGACACAGACTTATCGTCGAATCGACAACCAGCCATAAGAAATACTAGAGTTCTAAAAGTTACACAAAGTTCATCCTTCGTCGTTACGACGACGCCAATTTCCAAAAATTCAACTTACCCTGCTTACTAGGCCTGTTCCAAAAACCGGGATCCCGGTACAAAACCGGTGTTCACTTGGTACCGGACCCGATATTCTAAAGTACCGATATCCCGGTTTTTTGGTACTGAGTTAAAAAAAACCGACCGACGAGTCGGTTTTTTGGTACCGAGTTAAAAAGAACGATTCATTTCAACCATGAGCCGGTTTTTTTTCAGGTTTTTTGGTACCGGTACTCAAAAAAACCGGCTTATGGTTAAAAAAAACCGTCGGTACTGAAAAAAACCTGAGTCGGTTTTTAACCCGGTACTCAAAAAAACCGGCTTATGGTTAGAAAAACCGTCGGTACTGAAAAAAAAACCTGAGTCAGGGAAACCGCTTGTGGTACCGGGTATTGAAAAAACCGAAACCCGGTACTGAAATCTCGGTACCGAACAGGCCTACTGCTTACTTCGTCTAGCTGCTATGTACCCGGCAAGTACATCGGCACGAAACTTAGCTCCAAATAATGGGAATTGTCACGAAAAATGGGATAAATTTGATGATGCGTAGTCGATTCGACGAAGCATGACCTTCCAGGGCTAACAAAGCAAAGCTGTATACCATTTCTCACCCTTTCAGATG
This sequence comes from Microchrysa polita, assembly GCA_949715475.1. NCBI lineage: Eukaryota > Metazoa > Arthropoda > Insecta > Diptera > Stratiomyidae > Microchrysa > Microchrysa polita. The sequence continues at coordinate 123,700,293 of OX454416.1, read as the reverse complement.
AAAATAAGTTGAATTCCACTAGCTTCCCGAAGGGACCTAACGGTTGAAATTGTGTACTCCATGAAATGAAACAGGAAATATGGGATCCACGCAGGCACAGTAGCACACTCTCAAGTGAAATGTGTGTGCTGGTACACAGCCTCCGTCGGTTACGAGAGGCTTCTCCGGCAGCACTTGGAGTGGTGAAAAAGGCATGTGCTGCGCCATCAGCAGAAAATTTTTGAAAATGTTGTATAGTGTAGCGATAAGGTTTTTTTTTTACCACCTTCATCGACCAGGGGGGGCGACCGCCCCTCCCTGCCCCCCCCCCCCCCCCCACGGCTACGCCCATGCTTGTTGGACTGTGAAATGATGACGATTTTGAAAATATGTGACCGGGAAAGTTAAAAGGGGGCTATCTGGTAAAAACAAACAAGCGAGTAAACGGCCGATAAAGAAATCAAGTCGGTGCATTGTGTTTAATTGATTTGTCGTGATCTGATATTTATGAAACTTGGTATTTACTTTCGACGGTCCTGACTTGGATACTGTTACCGGAAATGTAATTAGCGGGTATATAACAGTAAAGCCAAATGTAAATCAATTTAAATTATTTTCAACATTTGCTATATTTTTTGTTGATGATATGCAGGATCCATTGGTGACCACAACGAGACTGCAATGTTGACCAGTTGACTGGAATATAACAGTAAATCATCCTGTAAAGATAACGATGCAGTACCTTTCAATTGCCTGCCTTGGTTTTCTTCATGTGCTAATTTTAATAAAACATAAGTAGTTATTTATCAGCAGGACACTTTATTTCTAAAAGTGCAAACTAATCTCAGGGAATACTCGTTAGGACAAAAGGTCCTTTTTTGCTAAAGAAGTCCAATATGATCAATATGGATATGAAAATATACTAATTGTACATTTTTGAAATCTTTGGAAAGGATCTCCTCTCCTGAAAAGGACATTTTTGGAAAATTGTTTGTGGATAGGCAAGATGGATTTCAAACGATAGGGACGGATTAGAAGAGGTTTTGAATATTTGTTGGCATTTGGGGGCACCAGAATTTCGCTATATTCTAGTTCGAATCAAGAATATTTTATTTGCATTATGTACCCTATGTTGCGATTTCTATGATATTTACGTCAAAAGTCAATACCGGTAGTACAGCAAATATTGTCCGCTATATCTGATTTTACAGCTGACTGACATAAGTCAGGCAGGATCTGAATCCTTTTATCCACTGTGAAAAGAACTTTATCATAAGGGTATTATATACTCAGAAAAGTATGCATGAATTATATTTTATTAAATATTAGTATACAATTCTGTCTGACTGTGACTCGAGGCAGAATAGACTTTTTAAGACAATGATGAAAGTCAGTAAGAATTTTTCTTTTCTGCAATCCAGCCAGTTTATTATACATTTACATCCAACGTTTCGGTCTTAGACCATTATAAAGGATCAATTAAAGGTTTTTTATCAAAACTACTATGTTCTTACTTATTGTTCTAAGCTACATTGCGTAGTAAGAACATAGTAGTTTTGATAAAAAACCTTTAATTGATCCTTGATAATGGTCTAAGACCGAAACGTTGGATGTAAATGTATAATAAACTGGCTGGATTGCAGAAAAGAAAAATTCTTATTGTCTTAATTCATGGATAACCAGCGAACAATACCTAATACAATGATGAAAGTGTCTTTGGTATCGTGAATTGAATAGATATTTAATTATAGTCGTTTCTTTCTTGGACGGACAGGATCATTGTCTAAGAAAAACTATTTCCGCCTTAAGTAAGAGCCGACTATTGTGTCATCACTCCCCAACACGTTGCTGGATGCTGACACGTGTAGGACGATCTTAAATGGAAGTTAGCTTCCAGCGATGAGGTTGTATACAATTTTTGCTTACTGTTTGGCCGCAGAATTCAATTGAGGAGACTCCGAACTTGAATTTGTCGATGTGGAGCCTGAAACCATAATCTTTAAGACGTTGCAGAATATATATAAGCCGTTTCTTATGGTCGTTTTTGTCAATGCCTGCACACATCATGTCATCTATGAATCCAAATGTGCTCGTTCCGCTCAGTATGGTGTCGCCAATTTGCTGAAGGCGGAGTCAGGAGCTGTTTTGATCCCTTGTTGGAGTCTGTTGACTCTGAACAATCCAACGTGCATGTTAATTGTCATCAATTTTTGTACTTCCTCATCGAATACCACTTGAAAGAAAGCGTCTGACAGATCAATTGAGCTAAAAACGGTCATGCATGCAAGCTTTGCAAAAATTTGATCGGGCGTTGGCAGCGGTTACTTGTTTGGCTCCAGATTATTGTTCAGACGATCGAATAATCGGCGCAAATATGAATTCTGCCGTCCTTTTTGTTTTACAACAACAATAGGTGCTGGTGATTCGGAGTATTCAACAGGTGAAACCACGCCGAAATGTTGAAGTCGTTCAAGATCAGCTGCGATTGTTGGTCTCGCTGCATGTGGAACCGGATGGGCGTTTCGATAAATAGGCTTCGCTCCAGCCTTTAACGTAAGTGATGTCTTCGTTTTCGTGCAGTAGCCAAGTCCAGCCAGAGAAGATGAGAGGAAATGTGGCTTTGGCTTCCATTAGAAGATTATCGTCGCTATTTGCTTGAACAGATTGTGTCGAGCGAAACGGTCCACAGATCGAACACTGTGATCCAATCGATTCAGAAAAGACGTATCATTCACCGATTTCTTCCTTTCCGTTTAGATTTATTAGGTACGCAGGGAAACTTCTTAGAAGAGGAATTGAATCGCCAGACGCACTACCTGCCTTCTTGTCAGTGTTATTTAACGCTGGCTTGCCAAGTTTTGCCCAGTTAAGGTTTGTGTTCGTAGAGACGACTCATGGGATCATCGCTCAGCGATCGAAGTTAAACCACCGGGTTTGAGCACTATATGCGGATATTTTCCATACAGACATGTTCCGGTAGGTTAAAGTCAACACAAAGAAAGTACCGATCATCACGTGAGTCGTCTCTACGAACACGTACCTTTAGTGCGAGAGATGATTGTAATGTCAGAAGCAGTGTCAGTCAAGTTGAAGCTTGAGGCTTGACGGAAAATCCATTGATCCAGGGACATGTATTTGCGTTGACTATCGACATTGTTGACATTTGTAATTTGCTTAACTCATCGAGTAAATTCCGGATTGGACCGCAGTAGCCAGCTTTGTGGCCCGTTTTCTGACAGTCTTGTGTCAGTGAACTCCACCACAGTGAAGACAGGGTGAAGGCGGCTGCGATGACCATGATGGGCCATTGGGAAATGTTGTAGTTGAATCGCTCTTTTTGTACGAAGGTACAAACAAGATAGAAACAAAAAATATTTATTAGTACAAAGGTACAAAGAAAATCCACATGTTATGACGGTTCGCGAAAGACTAAAAAAGGAAGCGAGCCGCTGGTGAGAATAGGAAAAATGAGCCGCTGATGAGAATTAGAATCATATGGTTAGTTAGAGTTCTCCACAGAGATTCTAAAGTCATCGCCGCAGTTTGACGAATTAAGGGAAGTACTATGTTCACCGAGCGAAAAACTTGCATTTATGTCTCCCGCGAAAAATGTGCCGTGAAGAATTGTCTTTTATTCAATAAATTTAAGAGAAATGTGCACTTGCGGACTGATTGATTGCTGATGACACTTTTCCCTATGAAATAAAGTGCAACTGCATTGTTTTCGCCGGCGGAAATGTCAAAAACCGCTGTGGAGACTTTCGTGTGAAATAAGTAACAACAAACGAACTCGATCACGACCATAAACATTTTGACAGCATTTGTCTGGATTTCACGCGAAATGGCGATGTTAGTACCTACTCCAGTGGCGTGCAGTGACATTTATCAATGGGGATGATGCGGAATGGGGGTAACTCAAATGTACATATATTTTAAAATGACATTTATTTAAATTGCTGAGTTCATTGACGATTCCCAAGCACTTTCTTGTAACATAAGCTTATCCGTATTATAAAAGGAGTTTTTCTAATTATGCCCATTATCCATGAATGATTGATCAACTTACTTGTTGTTTAACCATACAACATTAAATTGATATAAAAAATGGAATGTCGAGGTAGTCACAATCACAATGTTACAGTCAAATGTTAACGGTTTGAATTTATTAACTTGTTCATCCCTCGATTGAAATCCATTGATGCTGCGAATATATGCTTTAAACAAGACAATTTGTTTTGCCATGCCAGCAGAGTATACAAATTAAAAGGAAGTCATATTTCAAATTAATCTAAATTTTTAAATATTGAGGACACTTTTCTAAATGTACTTGATTTAAATTTAAAGTTGTATGGCTCTTAAAAACACCCTTTCGAAATGTGACAAACATATTTAAGTAGCTAAAAATTCGAAGTTTGTTATACTTTTGAATATTGATGATTAATTGATGTACTCTTCTTACAATTTCAAAGTTAGCAGTTCTATAACTTTTTATTTGATTTAGCCATTTCAATAAAAGGTGGAAAAATAAACTCGATAGATTTGATGTTAGGAAATCGCTAGGAGAAAAGTTTGTTTCAACGTATCTATGTCCCAGTTGACAGATTAAGCAATTAACTGACAATCTGTTAACTTGTATGGAAAATGACTGAAAAGTGTGGATCGACCTTTGAACAGAGATGTCTGGAACCACTATTTCCTAGATGGAACCAATATTTTCTTAATGGAACCAATATTTCCTAAATATCTTTCATTTCTGAAAAGTGAAAACCTTTTTTTTTTAACTCTGAAAACTGATTATTTGAATGCACAATTTTGTAATCAAAGTATGTATTAAATTTGCAAAAAAAATTTCGAGATAAAATTTGCAATCAAAATAACATCAAGAAAGTTAATGAAAGCTGCAGCAACATTTCAATAACTTTCTTGATTTTATTTTGATTGCAACTTTTATCTCGATTTTTTTTTAAATTTATTAATTTTAATACAAAATTTTGCATTAAGAAAATTAATTTTTAGAGTTGTAAAGCGTCTAATATTATATGATATTCATTCACTAAACGTGAACGTACATTATTATGCAACTGAAGTGAATGATATAACGAAATCACTTACAGATGCGTTCAGTCTATTTTACCACGAGCGGTTCCCTTCAGCATTCTTCTCCTTTTTTTCTTCCTTGCAATCATTCTTCTTACCAACATGATAGTGATTGAGCTCCACAGTCGTGCTCAATTTTCGTTCTTCTCTCACTCGTGTTCGAACAACGCACAGCACATTTGGCTTGGATGCGTGTCGTGTATGGGACTGGTCTACGCATCCACTTAATGGTACGGAGAGCACAATGAACATGTGGCGTGTCGACTTAAATATGGCTGGAATGGATTCACTACTGAGGGAAGGTTTATTTCCGCATCCAGTGCAAAAGGCTAGTACACAGAACGACTGATTATGGATCAAGCAAGTACATAGATAGTCGTAGATTACTATGTACATATGAGTGCAAAATATAAGCGCTGGCGTTTTGTCGGTGATTACATAATGGGTACGTTTATAACATTTGGGTTAAACCAACTTAGTTGTGTGGATCATATTAGGGAGTATATTTTATGTAAATACATTACGTCATGTAGATGTATGTTATTAAACTTTAAATGAAAAAATTAAACTGTATGCATACATTATTAGGAAATTTTAGGGGATGCGGCGTATCCACCGCATCTATGGACTGCACGCCACTGCCTACTCTTAGGTTGCAATTCACCTGTCTGGCTGCGGACATAACGCTACGGGCACTATCAAATGGGTGAATTCACACACTGCAAATTCAAAGACATAGGGATGCCGGCTAATTTCGGTACCAGCGCTAATTAGGTGATTTGAGAGCCCCAGCGGAGATGAAATGCTCTAAATTGGATGAAAGCAAAAAACACTTAAAACAGACAAAAACAATATTCCCGCATCGAACCGTTATGGTTTCTACCATCCACATCCACTCGATCCTTCAAGTTATTCATAAACGTTCCCAATACAATATTGTTATGGAGAAAAAAAACTTTCAAGTTCCACCTGAACAACATCCACTTCTTATCTCCTAACTAAACTGAAATCCTTCTTCTTTCTTGTGAAAACATTGTTCAAATGGTACTCTCTTTTATTGGCTGGAGCCGTTCAAACCTCTCTCACTCTCCATTCGTTTCGTACACACAACACGACCCGAACAATATTGTCGTTTCCATTCATCGAATCCACTCCAACGACAACAATAAATAAACATTGCCCGTCACTACATACATACCATACAACAACCCAAAGTCTGAGTACTTCGAGTTCGCAATGTCCTTTGAACCCATTTCGCATTGGCCTTGAGTAAACTCTCATCTCATCTATCTCTCGCTCTCTCTCTCTCTCTTTGAATTGTGAGTGGTTGACGATGCAATTATTTGATTTATTTTAAAGATATAGCTACGAAATAATGCTGCTACTAAATCTGAGTCCATCAATTTATCGTCTTCGGGCTTTCACAAGTTCTAGATTCTAGAGTGTTTGTGTCGAGTATAACGGGACCAAAATTGGCCATTGAGAAGATTCAATGTCTGAGTGTGCTCGGAAGTATCCTGAAGACAATATACATAGCAGAAGCTTCCTTCTTCTTGGTATATTAAAGTTTACACAATATCAAGAAATGGACTAGTATAGTTCAATTTCATTTCATCATAAAATATTTACAGAGTGTTTGTGTTTCTTATAAATTGATATTAAGGTGACCGAGAGTGCATGCATTTGAGTAAATTGAAGAGATTTATTAGCTGAATTTCCATTCCAGTTGAAGTTGTTTGATGAAATAAAAACAGTTTTTATCTCCCAATTTTGTTCCTTTTTATTCGATATACTATTCGATTAGTTGATGTTATTCGATAACAGATAAATTTGATAAAAATTGCTTATTACTTAAGACTTTTCTTAAGTTTTGCTAGTTATTAAATTAAATTCTAAAAATTTATCCAAAGCCGCAACGTGTCAGGACCTTTTTTGCTTTCAGTTGCACCGCTTTAAAACTATCTGAAAGTTTTCGGTGACCAGATAATCATCCTTGAACACAATCACCAAATTCACTTCAAATTCTGAAATAACAATACAAATAGAAATAATTGTAATCATTATCATATTTTGATTAATTTTATGCGAAAAGCACTCGATACATGTTCACCCGCGGCTTATGACAATAATCTCTCGAATAAACCGCACAAAACAACAAAAATCGCAAAACAAAAACACAATCATAATCAAATACAACTTACCCACTTTGAAATTTTTCGTTATTAACGTCGGACATGTAAATAATCGCGGAAATATCATGAAAATTGGAATTTGTACTTTTGGACAAACATTGCCGTCGGCTATTTGTATATTTTGTATTTCGGTCGCATCACGTGAATATCCTTCGGCACATCCGCACGTTTCAACACGTACCAGTTGAATTTCAATTGATTTGATTGCAACTTCTGTATGTTGCACAGTTACCTAAGTAGATTGAAACCATATAACCAGGAGCATGTGGCGCGTCATCCATCCATTTGTCCGCGTGCCCATCCATCCAATTCCACAACACATTCGAGCCGGGATGAAAAAGAAAAACACATAACCAGACCACAGTCGTCAGTGGCAATAGCAGGAAGAGATCGTTCGTCCCCGCGGGTTGTGTCGTCCACACGTACATAAACATAGCATATGGAAATCAGCGCGTGACGAGGATGTCGGCGAAAGGAAAAACATGAAACATGAAAAACACAAAGTAAGGAAAAATATTCAATGCTAACAAAGAGAGATGGAGAAAAAATATTGAAAATACTGCAATTCTTGTATGGGAAGACGCCCCATCCAGCCAGAAGCAGCAACAACAGCAAGATTAAGCCTCCCGAAAGTAACCGTTGAGGCGAGAATGCGGCGAACGAGCTGAATGGAAGAATTCTATGAAATTCAGTTTATATCGGAAATTACGTGCGTATCTGCCGAAAGGATATATGTACTCCACGGGTATATTACTCGTACTTTTTGCTCAATTTTTTTTCCTGGATATTATTTTCCGAACACAATTAGATTACCACGAGAACAGGAGATTGGATATGAATTGAAGAGGCACGGAGGCAACGTTATGGAGGCTGAGAGAAACATATTTGCATGGTATGCCAGCTTGCCATGTTATTCGAATAAAATAAAAACAAAAAAAAACAGATTCTTTGTTAGGAAATGTAATTGGAAACAAACAATGATAATAAATCAAACCAATAACAAAATGGCACGTAAATTTACTTTGAAAAATGAATTAATTAGCCGAATGCTAAAATATGTATGCACAGGATTTTTTTGGTTAAAAATGCTCCACTGAACTAAATCTATTTATATAAAAGAAAGTCATGTTAGTTACACCATTTATAACTCGAGAACGGCTGGATAGATTATCATGATTTTGGATTTGTTGGATTAGACTCTGGCCAGAATAGCATAATAACTATTGAAACATGCAAAAAATTCACAATGAGCTAAAATTCCCAATGGGTTTTTTTTCACCTATTTCTGCGTGTATTTATTTAACATATGAGCGGGTTTCAGTCAATTTCTTCTACAGGATTGGTCTCTACCCAAAGTAACAGGACAACTATCGAGACATATGAAAATCACCCAGATTTCATGTGACCTGTGCACAATAATTGTAACCAAGGAAGCTGGACATCCGAAGATTTTACAATGCACCCAACCGGCTTCTTCTTCTTGTAGCGGTGCAGAAAGGTGTGAAACCGCTGTGTATCCATGTGGACTCGAGATAAAGGTTCGTCGATGTTTTCGTCCGTGATATCAAGAGACAAACACATAGCTGCTGCGATTGGGGTTTGCTACAGTGATAAAAGGGTAGGATCAGTGGGCGCAGCTGAGCATTGATACAAATGACATTGATTGATACATCATAAGGAGAGCCAGCGCAGTTTGGACAGATGTTTTGGATGTCCGGGTTTATGCGAGAAAGATAGGAATTGAGGCGTGAACAGAAGCCCGACCGAGGTTGTGCTAATGTTGCTCTGGTGGCACTCGGCAGTATAATCTCCTTAGGCGAAGTTTGTGGTGGACGTACTGAGAGGACTCTCTCTCGCACCTAAACTCACCGACTCACTTCTTCGGTGTGAATCGCTGCGATGGAGGCTCGGTATGTCTCTTCATCGTAAGGGTCCCTTTTGTATCCCTGGACCTCTTAAGTGCAAATACAATTTTCAAGAATTACCTTTTCTTCAGATTTATTTTTAAAATTATTTGTCTGACCAAAATTTAATGGGTGGAGGAAGATTACGTTGCGGATGACATTTTCCTGAAAATTTCAGAATCGCAGCCCCCTCCATTCGGAAGATACAGCCGTTCTTAGATGCGACCCAAGACAAACTGCAAGGCACTGGCAACCCCCTTGCCCTATTTGCCAAAATTTTTAAAATTATTTGTTCTACCAAATTTGAATAAGGGGAGGTAGATAACGTTGCGGATGACATTTTGCTGAAAATTTCACACTCGCTGCCATCACGTACTTGGCACCAAACCACCAACCATCTCTCTTAATGAAAAACAATTACCAAGAGCCACCCAGTGCGGGTGGCTTGACTCTACTTCGGTTGGTGTCCGCCACTAAAATCCTATCTATCACGCATAGATAGCAAAATCGTATACACCTGTCCGGCCTGTGGAACCAGTCCATACGATGTGGAGCACATTTTTGATTGTCCTGCTGCTCGCAGGCAATTAACACCTTTTTTATTATGGCTACAGCCAATTGAATAAGCCTTCCGTTTGAATCCCTCTGAACGTTCCTACTGCGACTGGGTCTACGTCCCAGAACGACCCATGCCCCAGGCATGGCCTAGAGTCGCAAAGACCCCCTTCGACGCAAGAAGGGGTCGGATACTTTGTATCATCATTCATTCACCGTTGTTTCGTTTGGGGAGCAGTTCTGGCCGAACCAGCTGCTCCTCATACTTCTAATACGTGCCGGCATCAAGACGAATCCAGGTCCATGGATGTGCTCGGTTTGCGCCAATAGAATTTGGTCCAATGTCCAATCGGCAGTTGAGTGCACATGCTGCGGACAATGGGTCCACCTCAAGAACTACTCGGGACTCACCAATACCAATCAATGGTCACTCTCATACAGAGCGATCCGGTGTAGAAACAGAGGGCATAGATCATCCAGTCAACAGCTGCCCAGCCAAGGTTCCCAACAAATATCACCTTCCACCCCGGCAAATGCTATGAGGCCCGTTCCACCCAATTTGACCCAGCTCCACGTATCGTCGATGCAAACTACACCAGCACGAAGATAGTTCAACTAAACTGTAATGGACTCCAGCATAAAATCGCTGAACTAACAGCACTCATGGACAGACACCACATCCAAATTGCGGCAGTACAGGAAACCAAACTCAACTCTAGTCACTCACTCAGGTCATATGGGAACTACAACGTCATCAGACAAGACCGTGAAAGGAACGCAGGAGGAGGTTTGGCTTTCCTCATCCACAATAATTTGCCATACAGCGTAGTTGATATCACTTCCGCCGATAACACCATGGAGCTGCAAGCGATAATCGTTAAATCAGGAAATATTAACTTTGAAATCTACAACATATATATTCCACCTGTCTCCAGCTGTCCCACCGGTTACAAAGTCAATATCAGCCCCCTATTAAACGGACAATATCGCCTCCTACTTGGTGATTTCAACGCCCACCACGATTTATGGCATTCCAACCTTCAAAACGGCACCAGAGGTAACATCATCGCCGACCAAATGGATGATTCGGATTTCTGCCCTTTAAATGACGACGAACCGACCCGTACAAGTTCACCTGACATTTCCATCGCCAGCCCTGGACTTATTAATGACATCTCATGGGAGCAAATCCTCACATCATCTGATCACCTGCCAATTATACTCACTCTGGATATGCCGTCGAAATTCATCCATCCCCACAAGAAGACGTACAATAACTTCAACAAAGCTGACTGGGACAGCTTTTAAAGGTTCACCAACGAGGCTTTTGCTAGTCTCACCGCCCCAAGTGATGTACGTATGGCTGAAACACAAATTAGACGAATTATTCTCACTGCAGCTAAGAGATACATTCCAACGAGCCGCATTCCCAGCCTAAAACCCAACTTCCCAACATCTGCGGCTAAATTGGCAAAAAGTAGGGATCAACTCAGAAGTGCAGATCCAAGTGACCCACGGATCAACGACCTTAATGACATCATAGTCAAACAGGTCAACGACCACAGGAGAGGCATAAGGCAATCACATCTAAGAAAACTAAATTCTAACACTGGTGAGAGCAAGCTCTAGAGCACTGTTAGAAACCTATCAAACCACACTAAAACTCAAGGGAGGGTTTCTATCAAGTTTGGTAACTCTACCGTGAGCGACGATAATAAATGCGCAAACCTATTCAACAAACAATTCGTCGAACAGCCAACGAAGGATAAACTCAAGCGCAAAATCACACGAGACATCCGAAACACTAAAGTAGATGAACATCCCCACATCACCACCACAGAATTTTCCATGGCCATAAAGAATGCCAAAAACTCAAAAGCACTTGGTCCAGACGGTATAGCAATGATAATGCTCAAACACCTCGACACACCGGCCTTAGAGTATATCACTGCCACGATGAACCTTTCGTTACGAACATTCATCATACCAGAAATTTGGAAGAGAGGCCGTATCATACCGTTACCCAAACCTGGTAAACAACACTCCTTAGGAGAATCCTACCGACGAATCACGCTTCTATCCCCTGTGGCAAAAATATTGGGTGGTCCTACGTGCAACCATTCCCGGTGGCAGCTCGCTGCCACACGGGTTTTTCAAGCCTCTCCGGGGCGGACCACACCCGTTTCATCCAAAACCGAAACGGCCAAGAGTTGCCAAAAAAACCCCTCCATGGCAAGAACCATGAAGGTTCGATGCAGGAGGGATGTGTATGTCTGTGTATGTGTGTGGACATGTTCTATGTGTTTTTTCGTCAAATTGGGAGCATTTCATCTCAGCGCGGTTGCTCTCAATTCTCTTAATCCGCGCCGGCATCGAGACCAATCCAGGTCCCGAAATCTACATCTGCTGTGTATGCAACCGACGTATCTTCGGGAACGCCAGGTCCTTGAGGTGTACCTGCTGCGGAGAATGGTGTCATTTCTACTGCTCAGGCTTAAGAAAAATGAGACATTATGACAAGTTGTCATTTGTTGCTCCAGGGTGTCTGCACGCGGGTCGGCCCCCAGCCACCCCAGGCCCTAGCTCACAAGCTAATGGTCCACCACCGTCTCCGGCCAATCCTGGCCCCAGCACCCAAAATCCTCCACCACCGATACCCGTAGCCAACAATACAACAAGACATAATCGCTCAAGTCTAACACCTGCACCCCCCGCCACAGTGTACACCCCACTCTCCATATTGCAGTTTAACTGCAATGGCATCCGTCTGAAGATCGACGAGATAGTCCGTTTCATGATTACGCGCAGAATTCTGATAGCGGCATTTCAGGAGACAAAGCTCCAACCATCAACTCCCGATTTTAACATCCGCGGCGATTACATACTTTTAAGGCGTGATAGAGTCGGCAGGCAGGGTCCTAATCCAGGAGGAGGGCTTGCATTCCTAATACACAGAACCGTGCAATACAGTGTATTAGATCTTCGTTTCAACGACGGCACGGCGGAAATGCAAGCTATTGCCGTTAAATCCGGCAATACCAATATCGAACTTATAAACATCTATGTTCCACCAGCTTCTAGCTGTGGCTCTGGCTATAAGTTCGATATTGGTCCACTCCTCATAGGACAGCATAGGATCCTACTTGGCGACTTTAACGCGCATCACGAACTCTGGCACTCTCACCTCGAAAATGATGCCAGAGGTATAGATATCGCGTCCAAACTAGACCCATCAGACTTCTGCGCTATCAATGGAATTTTGTCTACACGTGTCGCTGGCGCTTGTCATAGTTATCCTGACATAACTATTGTGAGCGCCAGTTTGATAAGTGAAACCCGATGGGAGACAACAACATCTCTCCAATCCGATCACCTCCCCATATTAATAAACATAGATAAACCAGCCGAACTAACGACATCAGAACGGCGTACGTTTATCAACCATAAAAAGGCAAATTGGGAAGGTTTCACTGCGTTCACAACGACGAAGTTCGCCGCGCTACCTACTCCTACGAACACACGGGAAGCCGAAAAGAACATAAGGAACGTCATTGTCAAAGCGGCAGCTCGCTACATTCCAGCAGGACGTATCCCCAAAGTTCGGCCATATTTCCCAACTACTGCCGCAAGGTTAGCCGACGAACGGGACGATTTACGACGCGCAAATCCGGCAGACCCCAGAATTCATGAGCTAAACTTAGAAATAAATCGACAAGTCAACACCTACAAAAAAGAGAAATGGAACGAGCATCTAGATAGCTGCGACCTCTCACAAGGTGTCAGCAAACTATGGGCTACAGTCCGCGCCCTGTCTCACCCAACAAAAGACAAGGGCAGTGTAGCCATCAGATTCGGTAAGAAAACCACTGCCAATCCAAAACTCTGCGCGAGCCTGTTCAATAAGCAATTTATTGAACACCCCAAGACCAAGATGCTCAATTGCAAGATAAGAAGAAGGATTCGCAACCGTACAGTTGACATCATTCCCACCTTTACAGCGGACCAAGTTACAGCAGCAATCAAGAATGCAAAAAAATCAAAGGCCATTGGACCAGATGGCATTTCAATGGTCATGCTGAAACACCTCAACCTTCCGGCCATCGAATACCTAACGATGGCTTTCAACTTGTCGATATCCACGCTTGTCATCCCCGAATTCTGGAAAAAGGGGCGGATTATCCCCCTTCTCAAACCCGGTAAAAGCGCGAAACTCGCCGAATCCTACCGTCCAATCACAATTCTATCACCCGTTGCGAAGACGCTCGAAGCACTCATCCACCCCACCCTTGTATCACATGCTGAACTAGCTTCTCACCAGCATGGCTTCAGGAAGATGCATAGTACTACAACAGCTCTGGATCTGATCACCCATCATATCCATAATGGCCTCAACCAGAAACCGCCCTGTGACAGAACTGTCCTAGTAGCACTTGACCTGTCGAAAGCCTTCGACACGGTTATCCATTCCGCGCTGTTGGCCGATCTCCTCAATATGCATATTCCTGCACAAGTGGTTAGATGGATTGCCAACTATCTAGCTGGAAGGCAATCCTTCACAGAGTTTCGGGGCAGTCGTTCAAAGCATAGACAAATTAAGCAGGGAGTTCCACAGGGTAGTGTACTCTCTCCTACACTGTTTAACATCTATCTGTCGAGCCTTCCAACTCCCCCGGAAGGTATCGAACTAATTTCTTATGCGGACGACTGCACCGTACTCACCTCGGGGAATGATTTAAATGGCATGTGTGCTCGACTAAATGACTATATCGAGAAACTGGTGGAGTTTTTCAAAATCCGCAATCTTGTCATTTCACCGTCTAAATGTACCGCAACACTTCTTACCACCTGGACGCAGGAATTTTCGGAGGTGCTTGGGATCCGTACTGGTAAGCATGCTGATGACGTTGTTCCTACTGTAACCAACCCCAAGATCCTTGGTGTCTATTTAGACACTATGATGCCCTGTGGCATGGGTCGCGAATAATGCCACCGCCTTTCCCAGCGTGTCGTAGAAGGCGACTAAAAAGGGACCTAATCCAAGGTGGATCAGCATGCGCCGAGGGATGCATGGTCAAGAGGGTGCTTGGCCGCTAGTATGCGAAGGTCGCAGGCAACCATGACATCTGAAGCCTGAGGCACGTTTTAACATCAACAAGACCTCCCATAGGTTAGTGTGTGTGTGTATGGGTTGCCGCGTCTGGAGATAGCCGGCGGACGTAAAAGGAAAGTCCATAAATTTACTTATTTCCACACACTAGTGCCAAAAACACAACCTTTCTCCAAAAGGTGTAAAAGAATGGAAGGCCTTATGGAAATTCACGCAAATACAAGCACTACCCCGCCGGGCACTACTTCTGCTATGCGGTTGAGTGATCCCGGGGCGAACCTAGTTCGCGCCAGAGCTCGACGGTTTCCGGGGGCGAGCAATATAAGGCAGTCCAATTACATTGTGGAGAAGCTGAGGGTTGCAAGCTGGAATGTCGGTTCCATGACGTCAAAGAGCGAGGAGATTGAGGATATCATGAAGCGGAGAGGGATAGACATTATGTGCGTGCAAGAGACAAAGTGGCGAAATACCCATATCGACAGAGCCCGGTTTCTTACGAATTCCATGAAGTACAAATTGTACTACTATGGAATTACAAACCAAAGAAACGGAGTTGGCATTATTCTGGCGTCGTCTTTACTTGGCAGTATAATAAGTGTCGCGAAGAGAAGTGACCGCTTGATCAGCATCAAATTGGTTATCTGCGGAAGGGTGTGGAACGTAATAAGTGCCTACGCTCCCCAAGTGGGATTGCCACCAGAAGAAAAAGAGGCATTTTGGAACGACGTTGACACCCTAATTCAGACCATTCCAGATACCGAATTGGTGTTCTTGGGAGGAGATTTAAATGGCCATGTGGGTGAATCAAATTATGATTACGAGGATTGCCATGGTGGAAAGGGTAGCCCTTCAACGGTCAGAAATGACGAAGGTGAAGCTATTCTGACCATGTGCAGATCGCATGGTTTGGTCATCCTAAATACATGGTTTGTGAAAAACGAGAGACACCTAATTACCTACAGTAGTGGACACGGAGATAGGAAACACGAAACGCAGATCGATTACCACCTCTGTTTCGATTTTATGAGAAGGTGGGTAAGAGACTGCAAGGTGATCTTGGGTGAATCTGTCGTCAGCCAACATCGTTTGCTCCTGTCAGAATTTATTTTGAAAGCAGGAGGAGCAAGAAATAGAAGAACTCCCAAGCCTGTCGAAAAAATCAAGTGGCACAATCTCACAAACGACAACTTTGAACCTGTAGTAACTCCATTCATTGATAAAATGACGGAGTGGTTTCAAAACAACATAAACTGCACCGAGCACAGTCCAACACAAATGTGGAATAGTTTCGCTGAAATGTCAGTAGGTGAGGCGGAAAAGGCACTTGGAGTTTCGAAAGGTCCACTCCACACGAAGAAAGAAACATGGTGGTGGAACACCGAAACTAAGGAAGCAGTGCAAGCCAAATCGAACGCATTTAAGGCATGGACGAAATGTGAGTCAAGCAGTGAAGCCGAACGGGTTCAACTTCGCGAAAATTATATGCAATGCCGGAAGAAAGTAAAGCGCTTGGTAGCTCAAGCAAAGGCGAAGGCAGCTGAGAAATTCTACCAAGAATTAGAAACTCAGACTGCGACCGAAGGACCGTCTTTGCGCGAGAGACCTAAGCACGACGCCAGGATATTTAGGGTCGCAGCCCAAAGGAGAAGGAACGCTCGGGAAATACAGGCGCCAAAGTACGTGGAGGACTCGCAAGGAATGTTGCTGATTGACGATACGGCAATTTGTAGCAGGATGCGAGAGTATTTTGACGAACTTCTAAATGAAGAATTTCCTCGGGCAACTTTTCAAGATGTTGAGCCAAATACCACAAATATTGAAGATATCTCAGAGGAAGAGGTGATGGAGGCAATGCATCAGATGAAACGCGGAAAGGCAGTCGGCCCGGACAAAATCCCCGCGGAATTTTGGTTGAAAATGGAAAATGTCGGGCTTAGTTGGCTCACAGTTCTCTTCAACAAAATCAAAGGTGGGCAACCGATGCCTGATGCTTTCAGGGAAAGTTTTCTTCTTCCTTTCTATAAGAACAAGGGAGACTCACGCAAACTCAACAACTATAGGGCTATAAAGTTAACACCTCATACACTGAAGATCTACGAGCGAGTTGTCTGCAACCGATTGAGAAAGATTGTGCGGTTGAATGACAATCAATGCGGCTTTGTTGAAGGTCGATCTACAGTCGATGCGATTCAGTGCATTCGTGTTGCGATGGAAAAGTATAGAGCAGCACGAAAGGACTTGTATTTTGTGTTCATCGATTTGGAGAAGGCATTCGATAGAGTACCTCGTGATCTGATATGGTTGGCCTTGAGAGCACTTAATGTCCCCGAGGCATACGTCAGGATGATACGAGACATGTATGATGGAGCTACGACTAAGGTTAGATGCACAGCCGGTGAATCAGAAGAATTTCCGGTGAATGTCGGAGTACACCAGGGCAGTGTATTGAGTCCGTTGCTCTTCAACATCATCATGTGCTACTTATTAACACGTGTCTCCGACGGCCTAGAAATATCTCTTCTTTTTGCTGATGATATAGTCCTCAGTAGCCCAAACATCGTTGCCTTGCAAGCTGCGCTTACAAAATGGTGTGACATTCTGGAGGAGCATGGACTGAGGGTAAGTATAACAAAGACTGAGTTCTTATGCTGCCAATTCTCAGACCCAAATGCACCGATACCAGAAATGTACGTCAAAGGAGAGCAGCTTAAGTCTTGTACCAAGTTCAAGTACCTTGGCTCGATGGTGAACAGCGGAGCTACATGCGATGATGACATCAAACATCGCACAAAGGTTGGGTGGATGAGGTGGCGAGAAAACTCAGGAGTTTTCTGCGATAAGAAAATGCCACTGAAGCTAAAGGGCAAGTTGTACAAAACGGTTGTACGTCCCGCACTCATGTATGGATCAGAATGCTGGACCATGTATGAAGGTTACGCGAAAGAAATGACAGCGACTGAAATGAAAATGTTACGCATGTCAGTTGGTGTAACCAAAAGGGACCACATCAAGAGTAGCTACATCCGAGGCAGCTTGTCCATAGACCAACCAATCACCGAAAAGCTCGAAGACCGACGAATGGATTGGTATTGCCATGTTCAACGGCGTCCGCCTGAGAACCCCGCAAAGAGAGCGATATCAATGGAAGTTCCACTTGATGGACCCAAGGCCAGAGGCAGACCAAAGAACACCTGGATGTGTCAAATGAAAAAGCAACAACAACGCATTGGTCTCGGCGATGACACGATCCAAGATAGAGCTGCCTGTAGAAATATGCTGAGAAATTATCGCCAAAACGGGCGATGTGCCTACACCGCAGGTCGAGCAACGCGGAACCATGGAGCGGTATAAAGAACGAGGCAAGGAAGAAGAAGATGATGAAGTCGAAAAATCACGTCACAAACGTAGTCGATAGAATGCACAGTAGAAATAACGTCCTAAAGGCATTAGCCGGGAGTTCCTGGGGAAAGGACAAAGAAACTATTTTGGTCACCTACAAAGCGATAGGTAGAGCAATCCCTAGTTATGCAGCACCGGTGTGGTCACAAACTGTCAGTGACACAAACTGGAATAAGATCCAGGTATGCCAGAACGCTGCTCTACGTATCGCCACAGGTTGCCATCTCATGTCGTCCCAGGAGCATCTTCATCAAGAAACCAGCATGTTATCAGTGCGTGATCACAATCACCTCTTGTCTCTTCAATATCTGGTCGGTTGCTATCGAGAGGATCACCCAAATCATCATCTCATGGACAATACTCCCCCTCCACGACATGTCAGGAGTGGAGTCAGAGATCTCGAGAGAGACGTCCAGAGATACAAACGGGTACCTCACGATATATTTGATAACACAGCATACCATGCGGCCATCGCAGATATTCACACAATCGTTGTGAATAGGTCAATAGGGAGATTAGGTCCGAATAGAGTCCTCTCAGTGCCCCCACCACCCATATCACCTGAGGAGACTAGGCTCCCGAGAGCCACAAGAGTGACACTAGCCCAACTTAGGTCGGGTTTTTGTTCACGTCTCAATTCCTACCTATCTCGAATAGACCCGGACATCCAGAACATTTGTCCGAGCTGCGGCGCTACGCCACACGATGTGGACCACCTGTTTCGATGCCCCGCTGCACCCACTAACCTCACTCCGAGGGCGTTATGGGACAACCCTATTGCAGCTGCTACGTTCTTGTCGCTTGAGGCAATAGGCGAGAACGACGACGAAACTTAGAACATGTCCACAGACATGCACAGCGACTCACACCCTTCTGCACCGCTACAACAACAACAACAAAAATATTGGAATCGCTGATTCACAAGACTAGACGCTAATCACCAACACGGCTTCAGAAAAATGCACAGCACCACCACTGCACTAGGCCGAATCATGTCTAAGGTCTTCAATGGGATCAACCAGCCCCCGCCGTTTAAGTCGAAAGCGTTTGATACGGTGAACCACTCGCTGCTACTGACGGATCTCCGCAATTCATCCACACCGTCGCACATAGTCAAATGGATCGCTAACTACCTTGCCGGACGTCAATCCAGCACCGAGTTTAGAAATGGGAAATATAAACTAAGAAGGTTAAAACAAGGAGTGCCACAAGGCGGGGTACTTTCCCCCACCTTGTTCAACCTATACATGTCAGGGATTCCCACCCCACCTGAAGGAATCGACATTGTATCCTATGCTGACGACTGCACCATCATGACATCTGGCAACGACATTCCCGACATGTGCGATCTCATTAATGGTTAATTGGAAGAGCTCAACCTTTTCTTCAACAACAAGAACCTAATGCTATCAGCGCCCAAATCCTCGGCCACCCTCTTTACCACATACAACCTACGGCTTAACATAAGAGTAAATGACACCGAAGTTCCCACTATCCGTCACCCTAAAATTCTTGGCATCGCAATTGATAACCACAGCCTATTCAACAGCCATGCCGACAACATTAGTGACAAAATGAAGGGCAGTTCTCCTGGCTAAGCAATATATTGTTGGTTGTTATCGAAGCCAAAACCCAAATCATGACCTCATGGACAAAACCCCACCCCTACGCCATGTAAGACGTTCGTTTTCGTTAAGGGACATGGAAAGGGAAGTCCAAAGGTTTAAACGAGTTCCTCTCGATAACTCCAGCACTTACAAGGCGGCCCTTAATCAATTGCACACTAGCGGGGTAACCAAAGCCACCAATAGGCTATCCGCAAACCGAGTCCTTCCTCGACATCTCAGCCGACGAGCAACAACTGCCGAGAGCCACACGTACCACCTTGGCTCAGCTTCGTTCTGGATGGTGCTCCAGATTAAACTCGTTTTGTTCGCGCATCGACAACGCCACTGCAAATATTTGTCCAGCGTGTGGAGCCAGCCAACACAACGTGGAGCATATATTTGACTGTACTGCCGCACCTACGCATCTAACACCCATCGCACTATGGGAGAACTCCATCGAAGTTGCGATCTTCTGTGGTCTTGACCTTGAGGACTACGATCTATGAATGATGATACAAGTTCCCCCCCCCCTCTCTTGCGCCGCTAAAACAACAACAACAATCCCTCTGAATGAATGCCCATCGCTGCTTTTCCAGACGTAAATATGTATTTTCTACCTCTAAATTCCTTCGTTCGAACTTAGTAGTCGTCGTAGGCACATCCGTGGTGAGGATGTATAACGGTTCAGCTCTGGAATGCCTGAAATTCCTTGGAGCTGTCGTCGTGTAGCACCGGACACACTGTGTCCCCAACAGGGACATTCTCCCACAAATCACATACATTACGTGGTAGGCAGGTGAGAGAACTTTTCCTATGACTACATATTTTGAAATTGAGTCTTTTGGTCGCGACTTAATTCCTATTGTTTTCGACCCACATCGAAGCGACAATGTACAACAAGGCATTGGTCACGGCGATGACACGATCCAAGATAGAGCTGTCTGTAGAAATATGCTGAGACATTACCGCCAGACGGGACGAGGTGCTTTCATCAATCCAAGGAAGAAGAAAGACCAAAGAAAAATCAACTCGCAATTTACTTACGTAACCCGTAAACGGTTTCGTTACACAACACTCGGTCCTATCCAACTTGCCCGTTATCAAGAACCGCGGAATCGAAATCCTTTCCTTTGCCGTTTTCTGCAACGTTTCCGGACTGATGCTGAAATTAACTTCTGTGTTTGCTGTGGTCTCCTTTTCCGGCTTATATTGTATGCAAAACTGTTGCACTTTGGTCACTGTCTTGGCCAGGAAGCTCCGTTTAATCTCGCACTTGAGATGATAGTTAATGTTGACAAACACCCCGTGGTAGGTTTCATACAACATTTTTGGCTCTTTGTTCGTGCTGAGTGGAATTTCAAAATGAAACTCAGACAATCCGGCGGAAAGTTTTCCGGGAGCACTCAATTCGAGATTCGTATTCAACAATTGTATGGGTTTTACTGAATTGTAAAATGCTTCGAAAATTCCAAAATTCTTACTGCTCAATTGTAAATTGACGACGCCTTCCATGGCAAGCGAGATGCCATCATGTTTTGATTCTGTGCTGCAGTTTACTTGCACAACGCCTACAAGTAGCTCCTGAAAATTTAGAGGAAACTATGTAGTTGAATGTTTGCAGAAAGAAAAATGTTTAACTTACACCTTCGTGGTAGACTTTGTTGAGCCTTTTTAACTTGATTTCCACCGAAATCGACATCTTGTTTACAATGGACAGTCGGATAATCTGATTGCGGATGTCTTCTGCGGGGATTGTCACGAATAGATAAGAGACGTCATCATGTTGTTTGTTTTGATTCTCTTTATTCTGCCTCTGCCACCCTCAAAGAAGGAAGGAAGAATACAGAATTGGTAGAACAGCTGTTGCCAGCAACTGTCAAATGATAAAAATCATCTGTTCACCGGACCATGCCATTTCGTTACATAAATATCAAAACAAAATAAATTTGAGTTGTTTTTCCCGGTAGCAGTTGGTAAAAGATGTCAAGAAATCAAAATGCCGAACGTGACAATCCTTGTTTGAAAGTATAGTTTGCTCCTTGTTAAAAAGTGCTTCTGGCCATACTAAACTCTCAATATCCTACAGGAACAGGAGCTCACTTTTAAATGTTTGCACAAAAACAACTTTGACCGGGAAAAGTGTGAGGTGTACTTTGCCAATTATAATAATTGCAAGGAGTTTTGGGTGAGTATCAACGAATTTACGATTTGAATGGATCTAGAAGCTTAAAGAGACTGTCTCGTCATTTCAGAATAAAGTTCGCAGCGACAGAAGATTTCGAGGAATCACTCCGTTTCTGCCCGATCTAGCCGATAGGGAAAAAATCAAGGCGGAGTATATGAAAACGAAGCCGGCACCACAATAAATACTCCAGTAGACTCCTTTTGTATTTGTAAAGTCAATTAAATTTGTTTAGTATGCATTTAAGTTCTCTTGTTTTACCCTAACTCCTAGTGGAGCATGGTGCGTTGACAACTACCGTGTATAGTCGATAGCTGAATTTGGAGTGTGATACGGTTGTCAGCCATACCACCTCCTAGTCGCATTGTTAGTTTATTACTCTACGATAAGCATATCTCTTATCATCTTCTGAATAATAGACTAGCGGCGGGTCATGCCATGTTTGCAAACATTCTACAGCCTACAGGACTAGTTAAACATGATACCAACTGTCGGCTAGTAGCATCGCCTTCTTGGAGACTTATTCGCGCGTGATGAGATATATCTTTCCTTAGCTAAGATAGCAGATTTCCCAAAAAACTGCTTTCTTCTTCAGGCCAATCAATAGAATCGACGCTCCACCAATTAGGGGAATCCAACTGAGTCCATTAGAACGGCTCTAAGAACTAGGGAAAGTAGCAATATTTGCATATGGTGCAACAAATGGTTCGCAGCACTGAAGCCATAGGCCTATTGTGCGGTCAGCCTAGTTGAAGTTGACTATGCCTCCCGATCAAGGTCAATCGTGCTAAGGAAGAAATTGAGTTTGCTAATTGAAGCGGAAGCATTGTCGTCCGTGTATGGATCTCAGGACAGTGGGTTGAAGTCTCGTCGTCTTCTTCGCAGAATCGACATCTCGCGTCTTGTCAAGTCTTAATGTGCGCAGATGTGTTCGCAGGCCAGAGTGGCCTGTAAAAATCCCTTGAGTCGTTCCTGGTCTTTGATTTGCCTATTCAGGTAGAGATGCTGCAAAAGGGTTCTGGTTCACATAAGTAGGAGGCTACGGCTATGCGTGTCAGCTTCTTCTTCTTCATCTTTTAGCGGTACAGAAAGGTGTGAACCGCTGTGTATCTATATGGACTCGATTTATAGTTCGTCGTCGTTTTCGTCCGTAATCTCCAGTGACAAAAACGTGGCAGCTTCAATGGGGTTTTCCCATAGTGAGAGGGGGGTGAGATTAGTGGGTGCAGCTGGGCATTGAAACAAATGGGCTACATCTTGTGGCGTGCCAGCGCAATTTGGGCATACGTTTTGTATATTTGGGTCTATGCGAGATAGATACGAATTGAGGCGTGAGCAGAAGCCTGACCGAAGTTGGGCTAAAGTCACTCTGGTGGCTCTCGGGAGCCTAATCTCCTCAGACGAAATAGGTGGTGGGAACGCTGAGAGGACTCTGTTCGTACCTAAACTCGCAATAGACCTACTCACTTCCTCAGTGTGAATCATTGCAATGGCAGCCCGGTATGAATCTTCATCGAAGGATCCCTTTTGTAACCCTGAACTTCTCTCTCAAGGTCACGAAGGCCACGTTTGATGTTACGTGGAGGGGGAATTTTGTCCATAAGGTCACGATTAGGATGATCCTCTCGATAACGACCTACTAAATATTGTTTTGTAAGTAGTCGATTGTGGTCACGTATTGGCATCAAATGTGTCTCCTGATGTAGGCGATCCTGGGCAGACATCAGAAGGCATCCTGTGGCTGTGCGTAGAGCAGCATTTTGGCAGACTTGGATTTTGTTCCAGTTTGTGTTACAGAGACCTTGCGACCAAACTGGCGCCGCAAAATCAGCCGCTGCTCGACCCACCGCTTTGTAAGTGGCTAGCATAGTCTCTTTATCTTTGCCCCAGGTGCTACCAGCCAGTGCTTTAAGAATTTTGTTCCTACTGCGCATCTTTTCACATACCGCTCCGCGTGATGAGCTGAAGTCATCATTTTCTCAAAGTGAAGCCCGAGAATTTTTGGATTTGCAACAGTAGGAACTGGTTTGTTGCCAATACGTACCCCAACCGGCCACCGACAATCACCTGACCAGGTGGTAAGGAAGGTCGCAGACGATTTGGACGCTGAGATGGTTAAGTTTCTGCTATGAAAAAAGGCTTCTAGTCGCGCTAAATATCTATTGATATCTTCGCGCATGACATCCCTATCTGCTCCCGTGGCGAGTACAGTGCAGTCATCGGCATAGGAAATAACTTCAATGCCTTCCGGAGGTGTTGGGAGACCGGCCATTTAGATGTTGAACAAGGTGGGAGAGAGAACCCCACCTGTTACCAATCTCCACGACACTATAATTAATAATTAAATTTTGTTTGAATATCATGAAATGTTATTTTACCACCCTGTATTGTATTTGCCACTGCATTTAATATTGCCACCCGGTCCATATATGTGCATTTTCAACGATAATGGCGGATGACGAGCGCCACCACAGTAGAGGAGAGAACTAATCGACCGCGCCACCACAGTAGAGGAGAGAACTACTCCGTCGCGGTCGCGTTCGCAACAACACGTGGAACAAAGCCGAAAAGGGAACCCTCGAACGAGGGATCGGGCTCTTTTTCTCTTGGTCAGGGTCGAGCGAGGTTGGTTCTGAGCAACGACAAGGGAACGGATCGTCCTGCGGCCGCTAAAGATTCGAGTCGCCCTGCGTCTTCAAACGAGAATTTTACGAATCGTGCCGAGAACATTGAAAACCGCCCTGCGTTTTGAGAGCCCGAAGTCTGCGAATCGTACCACCTGGCGCCTGGCATTTACGAGCCCGAATTCCCGAATATTCGCCTTGCGCTTGCGAGCCCCCAATTTCCACGGATCACATCATTCAGCCACGTCCTGCCGAATCATCGAAAGTCGAACTCCACGAATGGGGCCCCCAACGTCCGACCGGGTGTGGCAAAAAGGTACCTACACATATGTAATTTGAAATCATAAAAAAATATAAAACCTGTATATCATTTTCATTAACCATCTTTTACTTGTGAAGGAAGTGGAGTTTTGGGAGTGTTCGCGCATTTTATTTTCACAGCACTAGGAACCGTGGTGTGATCATCCATCAATCGATTCGTTGTGTCGCGAGGAGTATATCCGTGGCGGCATTTTCGCGTTTCTGGCCGCGGTGTATAAGTATTAGAAACGTGTGGCGCCCACGCCCGTCTCCGTTGAGCCGGCCCACCTTCGGATATTCTCTCCGTGTCGCAACGTAGCAGAGTTGAATCCGATACACGAGTAACCCGTAACACACCTTGAGGAACACCTAATTTGATCTTTCTGAGTTTGGAACGACTGCCTCGAAACTCGGTGAAGGATTGCCTACCAGCTAGATAGTTGGCAATCCATCTTATCTCTCGTGTCGGAACATGCATATTGAGAAGGTTTGCCAGAAGTATGGAGTGATTGACCTTATCAAACGCATTTGATAGGCCAATCGCCACCATGATGGTTCTATGGCATGGTGTACGTTGGTTTAGTCCGTCTCTTACACGTGTAGTGATCGCGTCCAGAGCGGTTGTCCTACTGTGCATGCGTCTAAATCCGTGCTGATGGGGCTCTAGCTTCGTATGTGAAACGAGAGTGGGGTGGATGAGGGCTTTCAGCGTCTTTGCTGCAGGTGACAGAATCGTAATCGGTCTGTAGGATGTTCCTAGTTTGGCACTTTTGGCACTGGTTTAAGACATGGGACTATTCGACCTTGTTTCCAGATGTCGGGGATGGCAAGCGTTGACATAGACAAGTTAAAGACTGCCGTGAGATACTCAATGGCAGGAAGATCAAGATGTTTGAGCATGGCCATTGAAATGCCATCTGGTCCAAGGGCCTTAGAGTTTTTTGCATTCTCAATGACTGTTTTAACCTGGTCCGGAGTATAAATTGGTATGGAGTCAACAATTCGGCTGCGAATCCGTCTTCTGATTTTGCGCTTGAGGCCATCGGACTTGGGATGTTCAATAAATTGCTTATTGAACTGGCTCGCACACTGTTTCTTTTTTGCCGAAGGTTATGGCTATATTGCCCTTGCGTGCCAGCTCGTCAGCCTGTTCATTTTCTGTGATGCCCATGTCACTTGGAACCCAGAACAGTGCTATTCTGTTGTTGGAGCGCAGTTGATTCGGTGTCTTCAGGCAGCACTGAACAAATCTTGACGTGACGGTGTACTTTGTGAGTGACTTAATAGCCGATTGGCTGTCTGAGAAGATCGCTATTCGTTTGTTTACATAGTTGGCACCCAGACAAAGTTCAACGCAAGCTGCTATTGCGTGGACCTCTGCCTGAAATACAGTGGTGTGGTGACCCATCGGTAGAGATACCATATGGCCTATGTGCTGAGCCCCTCACTTGTTTTAGAACCGTCAGCAAACAATTTTAATGGTGGTGTAGCTTAGCGAAATTAGAGTGCCACTCCTATCTGCTCCATGTTTCAGCCTGGAAACAGCGGCCGATTGCAAGATGATCGGAAGGCATTTTCGCAACATTTATGTTGTTTAGGCATTTTAACTGTCCCTTAGTTAGCCCCAGATTGGAATCGGCCGCAATGAGTCGGGCCATCGCCAGTTTTGCCTCGGCCTAGAGGTGAATGTCGATTGGGTGTAGGTCTAGTAAAACTCCTGTAGCGCTTCTAGGACAGGATCGAGGTGCACCGGTAGTAATAAGAAACGCTAATTTCTGTACCTTGCCTAGAACGGATTTGTCCTCCGTTGTCAGGGCTCTCTATCACCAGACCGCCAGCAACATATAGTTTAGGGTGGGGTCTAACTATTGCTTTGTACATCCAGAGCATGATAGAGGTTTTCATACTTTTGGCATAACTAAAGACATCTGGTGACCTTATCTGCCGCCACTTCAACATTGTTTTGCTAATGAAGTTTACTGTCAAGGATGACACCAACGTATTTGTCTTGGGAAAAACATGTGCGTCCCAAATGTGTAATGAGATGAAGGATGTACGATAAAGTGTCCTTTATCATTATGAGTCGGACACACACATTTTTAACACCCTAAAATATCGTTCACAATTAAATTTTACAATTGTACAAAATCTTACTTATAAAGGTCAGTCATTTTCCATACAAGTTAACCGATTGTCAATTAATTGATTGACTGACAGTCTGTCAACTTGTATGGAAAATAACTGACTGATGACTGAAATGTGTGGATAGACCTTAACTTAAGATTTAATTGCGACTTTTGTTGATTTCTACCATTCTGAACCATGTTTTGCCTCTTTTGACGACGCATGTTGATATAGTCGGCCCCATGACGCCATTGGTTGCTGTTGTAGTAGCGGTGCAGAAAGGCGTGAACCGCTGTGCATGTTTGTAGAAGTGCTCTTTGTTTGGTCGTCGTTCTCGCCTGCCAAAAAAAAACCCCTCCCTGGCAAGAGCCATGAAGGTTCGATGCTGGAGGGTTGTGTATGACGCCATTGGTCAAACAGTCTGCTATGTTGTCCGTTGATCTAATCAACTGCGATACGATGACCTTATCTTTGATCTTCTGTAGAATGTGATGATATATGTATATGGTATCGATGTGCGTGCTTCTATGCCTGAACAACTCGACATTTACAATTTTCTTTGTAGTGATAATAGTGCTGCAGTCGGTTGGCGCTTACTAGTCCACGCGATTGCACTATTGCTCAATTTGAAATATAACCGTTACAAAAGCGGAGTTTGTCAATCCCAGATTACCAATCTGCGTCCGAATATCCAGTCAATTCGCCACCTCACCAGTTATCGATGAATACATTCGACCGCTATCCAATGTTGCTTGCCATGGCGACCATTGAAGCGGCTTACATCGTTTACTGCAAATGCAATATATGGACGAATGCGTTGTACCAAATACTGTAGGCAGCCTACTGCTTGTTGCTATGGAACCTCATAATGGTTGCCATTTTCGTCGATATGTTGCACTGACAGTTTCTGGCTGGCATCACTCGGCGCTACTGCTGGTTGGGTATCCTTCATGCCAAATCGCCCCAGAATCGATTCAATGTAGCGGCTTTAATGAATCGTGACACCATCCGCTACGTAGTCGATGCTGATCCCGACGACGTTAGCACTCAGAGCCGATTTTTAATGAATCGTCATAAGATGACGACATCATCTACATAAACACTAAGAATCACATCGATTTCAATTGATACACACATGGGTCTTCCTTGGACCCACTTAGTTTTGATTTCCTTTCGTCCTTTAGTTAACTCAACTAAGTTCCAAGTGTTGTTTTCATTATGGGACTTCAACTCTTCGCTCATGGTTGTAATCCAATAATGTTTGTCGCCCGCCTCAACCGCTTCGCGATACGTGCAACGTGCATGATTCGTCCGACTGCGTGAACATTGCTGCTGACTGGAATTGTTCTCTTGGCTTCGGGATGCCATCTGACCTGCGCACCTCCCCAACTGGAAGTGATAATTGTTATACGGGTTCGTCATCGCGGTTCGTCTCAGTATCGCGCTCCCATGAGTTACGATTTAAGTTTTACAAAAAAAAAACTTGCGCCAAATTCCATGGGCATCTCTTTCCGAAATATTTTTCTGCGTACGCCCCTGGTTACAGGCAAACCGTAATGCCCATACTGGCGAGGCATATATTATAATATAGCAGCCACCTATGTTTGGCATCATTCTTGCCGCCTTACTTCTTTCGATTCAATCATAACCCCAAATACCTAACGGCCCGCCAAGAATAGATAACTGCGGTACTCCTGCAGTAACCACGTATTCCTTGTGTCATAACTTATGACGCGATATGAGAGGTAGCTCTTGATTATCGCGGCGGGTGCATTAATATTTTGCAGAGCGGCGTGAATACACTCCCACTTCGCAGAATTGAATGCGTTTTTAACGTCTAAAGGCCTGGATGGACCTCGGCTGGAATGAGAATGAAATTATTGTCCACTGCGATTTTCTCAATGAAAATGCATGCTTACTGTCCTGAAATATGTGGCAAATGCTGGGGAATTCCATAAGCTACAATCCGAAAATGGTTCCATAATTTTTCTCGGCCATTTTATGTATTATTTTTCGATTCCCCGGTCATTTCATCGTGGCAAATATCTAATGACCGGGGAATCGAAAAACAATACATAAAATGGTCGAGTAAAATTTTGGCACCATTTTCATTGAGAAAATGCCAGCGGACACGAATTTAATTTTCATTCCGCCGGAGGTCTATCCAGACCTTAACGTAGCAACAGCACAACAAGTACTTTTACATAGTGATTCCGTCGC
This sequence comes from Microchrysa polita, assembly GCA_949715475.1. Classification (NCBI taxonomy): domain Eukaryota; kingdom Metazoa; phylum Arthropoda; class Insecta; order Diptera; family Stratiomyidae; genus Microchrysa; species Microchrysa polita. Next base: position 123,671,003 of record OX454416.1, on the reverse strand, counting down.
TCCAGTAGTTACCTTGCGTCTACCGTAGACCGCGCTCGTCTAAAACCGTATTTACGGTCTGATAAACGCCCCTGCTCCTTCACCACTTCTGACAACCGGTTATAAATAATTCTTTCGAACACTTTTCCCGTTGTGTCCAGTAAACAAATTGGGCGATAAGAGTTAGGTTCACCAGCAGGCTTATTCGGTTTGGGAATAAGCACCAATCTTTGCCTTTTTCATGATTGCGGGAAAGTCCGTTCTTTTAGGCAGGTTCCAAAGTCGTCGATGAAATTTCCGGGCATCGTCAGAATTCCTGCCTTCAACGCCCTATTATTATCAGGACCTGGTGCCTTACCATCCTCAAGGATGGATGCATCCTGGATGCTGCCTTTAGAAATTTGGACTCTGTAATCGATGCCACTAATCGGTGGCTTTGTCTCGCAGGTTCCAATTCATGCTGAGGAAGCAAAGTGGAGATAATATCCTTGAGCAGTGCCGGAAATTTGAGTTAGGGAGCTCTCTGCCCAATTTTCTTCACGACCACCCTATACGCCATTCCCCATGGATTTGTTTCCGCGTCCTCACAGAGCTGTTTGAAGCAACTCCTTTTAATTGCTAGTTTTAGGGATCTACGGGCTGCTTTATAAGCCTCGAACAAATCATTGTACGCTGTCGTTTGTGTCGAGCCCAAGCGTTGACAAGCTTTTAAGCAATGGCGTCCTCGGTCCACAAGTAGTTTTCTCTCCGATCAGAGATAGAACTCTTTCTTGGCATAGAGGCGTCGCATGCTACTGATGTGATAGTTCATCGGTCAATTGCAATGCCTTCTGTTCCGCTGACTCATTAACTGTACCTACATCAGACAGAGTTTCTATGAACGGCCTAAATTCGGCAGGAAGTCTGTCAATCTAAGCAATAGGAGCAAATCGTCGTCCCTCTCATCATTAAAGTTCGATGACAGGCCTTTGACGCCTTTATCATGGACCTCCAATTGAAGCTCTCTCGTGTTCGTTCTGGATAAGATTCATCCAGAGGATTGAAGGAAGAGTGACAGTTCTTTCATTACTGATTATATCTACCTGACAGGAGCTACAGGATATCCATACTGTAAGACAAAATAGAAACACCAAATGCAATTTTTATTTTACGCAATTTTTTATTTGGTTTTCTTTTTTAATACTTACAAATTTAAAGTTTTTTTTTCTTTTCATTTTCTACATTTTTTTCCAATGAGTCTTTGCTCTTTGCTCTTTCATTTTACTCTTATAAACTTAATTGTATACAAATAGTTCAATTCTAATTACACATTATTGTTCACATTTGCACAATAGATAAAACAAGTGATAAATTGATGTTTTCATATTTTACTCATACACACGTGTATTTTCGCTAACAAGAAGGATAAAGTAGAGAAAAAATTTATACATCCAGCTGCGTGCAACCCACTGCCATCTTATGTACTCCACGCAGTCTCATTCAATTGATCTAAAACTTAAGACTAAAACCTGGCGCCATTGCCAATTGTCGTTGGTCCATATTTGCATTGAGAACAAATCCCGTTTTGCTACTAGCTGCCGACGGCTGGGCAACCGGAATATCATCACGTCCCAATTGTTTGAATTGTGATCCGCCGGACGGTGGTTTTGGCGATGAGGCTAGCGCTTTACGAGCGCCCAATTCACTTTTCGCGGGCCACGTGGGAAACATTGACGGGTCGATGGGCAGTGGCAGCTCCTTGAAGTAGGGACTTTTCAGAGCCTGTTCGGCGGTGAAGCGTTGCTTGGGATCGTATGTGAGAAGACCTTGCAACAGTGCTATGCCGGCTTCGCTTGCTTTCGTGCTGAATCGACGACGTAGATTTGAGACTGGATATTCGGTAAAGTGGGAATTTTGACTGAGAAGATTTTGTACGGCGGGCAGTTCTTTGTAGCCGGGCCATATTCGCTCGTTAGGCGTGCCAAGTTCCTGTAAAAAAAAATGAAGAAAACTACATTAATCGTTGATCTTCAATAGACTAATGTTTTTAATGTTACCTTAAAGATTCGATTTAATTGGTCCATTTCCGTCTTTCCCGGAAAGAGCGCTGCCATTTGAAGGAATTCAGCAAAAATGCATCCGACCGACCACATATCAATGGGCGTCGAATATTCTTTTGTACATAGAAGAAGCTCGGGCGCACGATACCATAGCGTTACAACCAGCGATGTGTACGCCTTCAACGGACTTCCGTACTCTCGCGCCAAACCAAAATCACCCACTTTCAAAATTCCCTTATGCGATAAAAGCAAGTTTGACGCCTTTAAGTCACGATGCAGAATCCAGTTATCATGTAAATGGCCAATAGCACGCAACAATTGTTGCATCAAGCACTTGACTTCGCCCGGGAAGAAGGTCTGCTCCTTATGCTTCATAGTCTCCATAAGACTCTTCAAATCGTGCTCCACATAATCCATAACAATGAAAATCTTATCCATATTACTGCCCACCACAATCTCTCGAACTGTCACAATGTTTGGATGCTGGCCCTTCAGCAGAGTGTTGATCTCACGCAACGACGTGATTGGGAAACCCTCTTTCTCCTTCTCCATTTTCAGCCGTTTCAGAGCAACAATTTCGTTTGTGCGTCGATCGCGAGCGCGATACACAACACCGTAAGTGCCTTCTTCTATCCGATTCAGACACTGAAATTCTTCGACAGATCGACAGCCCTGAATGCCGGGGAAATAGTTTGGCAACTTTTCACCTTTCTCGTCTCGCGGCGAGGCATCTTCTTTCGGCTCGTCATCTTTATTCGCATCTTTCATTTCAATATCACCATCGGCTTCTTTGCGCTCCTTGCTCTCCACCGATCGCGTGCGAGAACGTGATCGAGAGCCAGAGCCGTGCGATCGCGATCTTGATCTCGAATGTGATCGTACTGAACGCGATCGAGATCGCGATCTGGAAACCGATCGAGATCTCGACCGTGACGGGGAGTGTGAGCGTGACCGGGAACGATCCGACGAATGTGATCTTGATTTACTACGAGAACGCGATGGATTTCGTGAACATGATTGACTAAGAGATCGGCGGCTACGATCAGAGCGTGACGATCGTCTCGAATGTGAGGCCGAAGATCGACCGGAACGGGGTGAAGGCGATTCTGATCTACCTCCACGTTCCGATTTAGCTAATTCTCCTACAGACAATGGACTACCAGGCAATAGGTCATCTTCGTCGCCCGAACGACGTCGGACTTTGACCGAATGATTTGATTCTGAACCGGAATCTGAATCCGAATCGGAGTCTTTCTTATCTTCGTCGTCCGAAGATAAATCTTCATCACTGTCGTTATCGGACAATTTGATAATGTCCTTTTCCTCGTATTCGCCCTCTTCCTTTGGCGATAGTTTCGATCGTTTCGGTTTATGAATCTTGTTATCTGGATCCATCGAACGTTTGTGTTGATTATGTTCGCGACGTTCACGTCTGGCTTCAAGCTCAGTTTTGGCAAGTTCTTTCTGACGGGCGATCTGGCGTTCAGCTTCCAGTAGCCGTGCACGTCTAGCGGCCTGTTCCGGATCTTCAGGTTGTTCATTTTTCACCTTTTTCTCTGCGCGATTATTCTGATTACTGTAATGACTGTATTGTTCCGGGCTGTCTATCACCTCAATATTTTCTCGTCGCTCTCGGGGCTCTCGGGGCTCACGCACTTCTCGTGGCTCTCGCGCTTCCCGTTGTTTCGGTTCAACTGTGGTCGATCGACTTTCGCGATGTTCAACATTTTGCTTATGCCGTGATAGCTCCTTTTCATATTTGTGTTTTTTACTAAGCAGTCGCGTTCGCAAGTCCTCCAACGCACGTTCCGGATCTTTATCATAGTAGTCGGCCGAGTGTTTGCGACGTTCACGATAATCGTTTCGCTCGCGTTCACGGTCCCGCTCACGTTCTCTCTCGCCATCATTGCGTGGATCCATCATTGGTCGCTTTTCACGATCTCTATTTTTGTGTGGCGGGCCTTGATGGTGATGATTTTGCTGTTGCTGATGCCGTGGATGATAGTCATACATTCGCTGATCGTTGGGTTGCTCATAGTAATCGTGTCTGTTGTCACGTCGCTGTTTCGGATGTCGCTCCCAGTTGCCGCGATTGCCGCCACCCATTTGTCGATGTCGTCTATCGTCAAAATGCTCCTTTTCACGCTCCCCACGCATCATCATTCTATCGCCGCGCTCTCTATTACGATCGTGATCACGTTCACGATCGCGATCCTTATGTTTGTGTTCTCTGGAATGTTTCTTCTCCTTGGCCGAATGTTTTCGAGTTGTAGTTGTTTGTCGTGCAGCTTGTGGTGGTTTAATGTCCAGTGATTCGCTTTCGGCATGTTCATCTTCGCTGTAATGATAAGAAATTGATAGGAATATTATAGGTTAAAATAAATACACTCTGCCGGGTCCAATCCGAGCCAAGAAAGCACCATATCGCGCACAGCCACATCTACAACTCTGTTTCCACAACATGGACGGTTGACGGCTTACGACCAAGTTCTTGTGGACGTCCGGACGATCGTCTGCCGAATATCGTGTGATGCACGTGTCCAATTGTAGCAGTCGTAGACCTCGTGGACGACCACTCTCTGCATTGTTTCCACTTTAATGACCGTATTTCGACACTATGACCATAACATAATCCAATTGTTGTACATACATTCCTTTGTGCTTATCATTAATTATTCGTCGGATACTTTAAAATAAAAAGGTTTAGAGAGAAGAGCATAGTAAAAATTGACAATTTAGTTATAAGTAGAAGCATTAGGGATCGATACATTTTTAATATTTTCCAAAACATAAAATATACATATTTATGAATAGCAGCTCAAGAACCTTTTCAAGATCGATTTTGTCAGTACTTCTTTTTATTTTGTCAGCGTATCGATTATAATTTGGTCAGTTTGTGACTAATAACGACCTTACTTGTTCGGAATTAGGATTATTAGCATCCTAATCTTCAGTCACTCAGTGATCGTCGTATGAGTCGTGTCTACGAACAAAAACGTTAAAGGTTTCTACGAAGATGTAGAAACGACTCATGCGATGATCGCTCAGCTATCGCAGTTAAACCACCGGTTCTGAGCACTATGCGTATATTTTCTATACATACATGTTCCTTTAGCTCATAATCGAACCAAGGAAAGTATATAAGAAAATATACAAATATGGCTCAGAACTGGATGCCGAACTACGGTCGTTGAGCGATCATCACATGAGTCGGTTCTTCGAACACGTACCTTAAGACATCACTTTAAAACACACATGACATAAATTGCAAGAGAGTGAGATCTCCAACTCACTTTAACGCCTGTCAATCTGTCAGCCCAAGTTTTCTGCATTCAATGTATTAAAACTGTCGGAAATAATGTAGTTAGGGGTAGTTCCCGGGCAGCGTGTTTGATTAACATGGTTGCGGAAACACACAGGGTTTAATAACAAGACTTCCCACGCAACAATTTAAAGAAAGGGTATTAGCCAATTGCGGTAGTACAGCATAACTTATTTTCAGAATTTATTACTTTGTTTGAAACCATATCTTCTGTACGTTGTCCTCGACACGACGGCATCGGCTCTAGCGACAGCGACTCGCTCATTTCATATAAAAACTAATTTTTCTCTCATTCTAAAAACGAGTTTTTATATGAAATGAGCGAATGAGCGAGTCGCTGTCGCTAGAGCCGATGCAGTCGTGTCGAGGACAACGTACCTTTAATGTGTTTCTACCGAAAACACAAAATATTTATATGTATGATTGGACATATACATATATATGGGGTAATAGGGCTGTCATAGAAGCTCCACTCCTAAAAACAGGTTCTTCTAATCCAACGGTTCTTAACCGGTGGTCCGCGGACCATTGGTGGTCCCTGAGGCGACCCTAGGTGGTCCGCGAAGCAATCATCGAGGACGGCCGAGAGCTTGATATGAATGTTCACTTTATGTGGAGTAGCTACGTGTCTTTATGGACTTGAGGGTTATGATAATTGTAGGTAAACAGTTCAGGTATTTAAAGTCATGAATATTCTTTTCCGGCCAGACCATAATGGTAATTTACATTGCTGAATTAAGATAATTAAACTATTATTGATCTTCGGTGGTTCTTCTAAATAGGGTTCCGACAGGTTTCTGTTGGTACAACATGAACCAGCAATGCCATATTTATAGGAGCTTATGTAAAAATTGTTGTTCTTCCAGTAAGAACTATAAGGAATGGCTTTATAATCTGATAAACAAAACTGGATTTCAATATTATGAGCCATCTCTGGATGAAACAAATCGACATATTGGGCAAAACCCTTTACGCAAATTAATGATGGTTTTGAAATTCGTTCAGACTTGGCAAAATCACACCCAGAGTCCTTTACAAGAAGATGTTCTGGATGATGGTCCTAAAAGCAGCAATATCCGTTTGGCGTTATTTCCACATTTTTCTAATCGAAAACCTCTACTGACAAGACAGCAATAAGTTGTGTTTCAAAGGTAGTTCGGTACAAGATTTCATGATTTGAATCATTCTTATCACAATTGCAATTTGGTGGTCCGCAACAACTAACGAGTTTGATCAAGGGGTCCCCCATGTGCAAAAGGTTAAGAACCACTGTCTAATCAAAGGAAATCTATTTTATTTATGGACCAATTTTCCCAAAACTTCTTATAAATTCGTCTCTATCAACGTTACAAAACGTCTATCTCAATCTATTACTACGAGGGTTACTAAAAAAGTTTCTAGAAAAAGATGAAAACGATTTTTTTTTTATTTTCGAAAATGGCTTTATTGTTTTTCAAAATATTCGCCATGAGCATCTATACACTTTAGCATGCACTCAAACTCTCAAACCAATTTTTCCACTTCGATGGAGACACCTCCAAAACATAGCTTCTGAACGCTTCAACAGCTGCTTCGGGCGAAGAAAACCGTTCACCACGTAATTTATTTTTAATAAATGGGAACAAAAAAATAATAATTGGGTGACAAGTCAGGGCTGTTAGGCGGATGACACGCCAAAACAATGTTTTTGACCGGATAAATAGGCGCTAGTTTGAACTGATGTGTGAGAGTTCGCATTGTCATGATGAAAAATGATTCGTCTTATCTTGTTCGTTTTGCGAATTTCCCCGAAGACTTCGGGGAAGCAAATGGTCGTGTACCACTCGAAATTGACCGTACTACGTTCCTCAAGTGGAACAATGGCCACAGGGCCCATTCGTCCGGAGAAACAGGACACCATTTGCCTCGCAGTGCTTCGTGCGCGAACAACTTTTTGTTGGATTGGGCTTGTCTTGGAACACCCACACGGTCGACTGCTGTTTAGTTTCCGGCTCATAGGCGTGACAATTTTATTCACGTCATTTGATGTACCGTTATTGTATTTTTTTATAATTTCTCTCGACACGAGACTTTTTTACGGCCAAGTTCATGCAGCATCGAATGTACAGTCTTCCGCTAGCTTTCGTCCGGAATGGACGTGTCGAAGACCGTGTTCTGAGATTGCTGTGCAATAACCTCCGATTGTTCGTGCACATTAAGCGCAAATACCGTGCTGAGGATTTGTGGCCAAAGTGGCAACACAGTGGAGTGATTGTAGTGTGGTTTCACGTGCAGTGGCCCGCGTTCAGGGCGATCGCGACGGAAGACTCAAAACCAGTTGTAATAAAATTTAACCTAAAAAGACCAAAGCCACATGGCTGGGCAAAGTTAACAGTTATAAGCTCAACTCTATACGTGTGAACGTATTTGAAATTGAGTTTCCCATAAAACTTTATTAATAATGTGTATGGATATTTAATATCACGATCAAGTGATTAATTAATTTATAAATGCTTACTACATTATCAAACACTCCAAGGAGTATAAAACTTAAGCTGTCAATACAACCTGTGCGAGGTTAGACAATCCAGCTTTCGTAGTAAAGCTAAAGGAGAAAGAAGAAGAAGAAGCATCGAATGTATGGCCGGGGGAGAAATGCCCAAGGATGCCTCTAACTCACGGTATGTCACATACCTGTCTTGCGTAATCATTTCACGCACGGCATCCACGTTTTGCGGCACAATGGCTGTTTTTGGACGACCTTCAGGAAACTCGTCCTTGACCGAATTACGACCACGTTTGATTAGTCAGATCATGGAAAGAGCCCTTGGTTTGGTCAGAAAATGGGCCACAAGCTGTGGCCTGTGCGTAAACCAAAGGAAGACAAAACTGATGCTGTTCACTACAAAAACAAAAATACCGCCTTTCTCACTCCCAAAACTAAATGAACATAAACTGCAACTTTCTCCCAGCTCGAAGTATTTAGGCGTTATTCTGGATTCAAAGCTCGAATTGAAGTTGAACGTTGAGAAGCGCGTTAAAAGCCTGTATTGCTTTTTACGCCTGCAAGACCGTATTTAGCAAGAAATGGGGTCTCAAGCCAAACATGGTACTCTGGGTGTACACGGCGGTGGTACGACCCATCCTAACATATGGGTCACTCGTCTGGTGGCCAGCGGTCAGTAAAGGCTACAATGTAACAAAACTCAGAGTGCAGAGATCGGCTTGCCTTAGCATCACAGGGGGCATGCGAACATGCCCGAGGGATGCGCTGAATGTCATCTTGCATCTTCTACCCGTCGATCTGTTTATCAACCAACTGGCAGCATGTAGTGCAGTAAGACTCGAAGCGTTAAGCTGCTGGAGTGCTAGGCCATACGGCCACACCAATATTCTAAACCAGCTACCACAAGACGTACGCAACGCTGTAACGGATCTCAAAGTGCCCAAACTAAGCTTTGGGAAGAACTTTGATGTCAGATTCCCAACTAGAGGTGAATGGAAAGAGAGTGAGGTGGTCAAGGATTTTGACATAACACTCTTCACCGATGGGTCTAAAATGGATTGTGGCGTGGGTACTGGAATCTTCTGCAGATCAGTAAGTATCTCTGAATATTGCCGTCTTCCTGATCATGCCAGCATTTTTCAAGCCGAAATGCTTGCAATCATGAAGGCCTGTCATGCTCTCAGGGACATACAAAAGAACCAGAATATCGCCATCTGCTAAGATAGTCATGCTGCTATCATGGCTTTACAATCGGTGAGGACGATCTCCAAGGTTGTTGAAGTATGTGAGGAAGCATTAACCAGCCTTGGCACACGACAAAGAATCACCCTACTCTGGGTACCTGGACACAGGAACATAGAGGGTAACGAGATGGCTGACGAACTAGCCAAAATGGGTGCCACTCTTGACAGGTCTCATGCGGAGCGTGTTTGCGTCCCTATGGCAGCTGTTAAGAGTAAGATATCCACCCAATACATAAGGGCTGCTAATTCCAACTGGCGAAATCTGAGGACTTGCGTTATATCAAAGAAGATGTGGCCCTCCTACGACTGGAAAAGAACGTCTGAGATTCTGACTAAACCGCGTAGAGATATCGCCAAGCTTACTGCTGTTATCACGGGGCACTGGACAATGGGGCTCCACGCTGCCAGGCTGGGCATCCCCTACAACGCGCATTGCCGCAGCTGCGGTAATGTAAATGAGATGGAAACCCTGATTCACTTTCTGTGTGAATGCCCGGGTCTTGCCATGCCAGAACCCGGTATAGGACGCTCGGTAGGGCTTTTCTGGGAGGCTTGGAGGATGCAGCTAATGTGAAATTAGGGGAGCTGCTGTATTTCCTAAATAACACTGGCTGGTTCAAGGCACCTCCCCACTGCTAAATTCATTACCTAACCTTCATCATATACACTAGTTAAACTTCACGGAGTTTGTGGTTTCAAAACGGCGCTTTATGCGCTAATTGGACTTTTGGCTAGCCTCTGCCTAAGCCGCCACTTTTACCAACCAACCAACCAGAAACATTTTAAAAGATATTTGAAACTTATTTGCATTGAAAATGGTACGAGAAAAAATTATCAGGAAATCAATTAAATTAATCAAATTAAATTTTTGATTGTAACCTTTTATGAACCTGAGAAAAACATTTTCGGGTACTTTTGCCCCACTTTTCATAATGTGTTCATATGTACGCCACTGTACAGGAGGTATATAATTGTTATTTCTATATTCTATTGAAATGTGCAAATTTATTGCATATCAAAATCACCAGTAATCGCATACTCCATTTTTTGTTGTCCCGCTAGAATATGAATCTGAACCACTGTGCGTCGGATTCCTGTTGACTAGAAATGCACGCCGATCCCTAATCATCATCATCATTACAGCCAGATTCAAATCCAGAGTACGCAACATCACAATTATTCAGTGCTACGCACCGATTGAACCTGCAGATGAATCCGTAAAGGATGTTTTTTATCAGCTAGACTACACCTTTGATGGGGTTCCCAGAGGTGACGTTAAAATTATTATGGGGATGTCAACGACAAAGTCAGCACTGATAACATAGGCTTAGAACATCTTATGGGCAATCATGGACTTGGCGACGGTAACAATAATGACGAAATGTTCGTGGAGTTTTTCAACTCTCGACAACTTGTCATTTCCTCATAGCCATTAATGATGTACTAGTGATCGCGCTTCAAAATCAAAGGAAAGGTATCAGATGGAAAATGTTTAATCATTGCTATCAAATAAAAAGGAGAATGTAGCTCAAATATCCGATGCTCTGCATTGCGAAAGTTGTAATGTGTTTCGAACCAGGCAGTCGAAAAACTTGACGAATTCTGCTACCTCTGGAAGCATAGTCACAGCAGATGCCGCCGCGGACGCGGACGCTGATGTGCAATGTCGAATCAATAAGCCTATGGCAGCCTTCTTCAGTTTAACTCCTTTCTGGCAAAATAACAATATTTCCAGATGCATCAAAATCCGAATCTTCGATGCAATTGTGATTTTTGTGCTTCTTTATGACTGTTCAACTTGGTGACCAATGAGATAACAACTAAGCTGCAAACTTTCGTAAGCAAGAGCCTGCGGTGCATCCTACAAATCCGCTGGCCGGAGAGTATTTGGAATGATAATTTTCTTAATGTCACAGGCCTGAATTGGATAGGCACCCTGTCAAAAGGCAAAAGAGGCAATGGATAGGGCATACCCTCCGAAGAGTGCAAAAAAAAATATTGCTAAACAGGCCCTATACTGAAACCCACAAGGAGCCAATGCAAGACGCCGTGTTGGACGTCCATGAAACAAGTAGAGAAGATCGGTTGATAGCGAGGCGGCGTTATTATACAAGAGGTGGTCAGACCTATTGACGATGGCACAGAACATAACGAGGTGGAAAATAGGCGTAGTTGCTGCCCTAGAGGTATTGAGATTAACAACACGCTCCGCAGAGTTATTTATCATCGAAAAACACCAAAAACTGAATCCGTTCGCATTGACCCACGGACCTGCTCTACGAAGGAAAGTGCACTAACTACAGACCAGACCAAAACATTTATTTATACGTGTGGCGATTTATCAAGAACATACAAAGAGCATTATTCGAAACACCCGGTAGGGTGCCGTTATTGCTAACGGTTGTTGTTGTTATCTTGTTATAGCGACTCAAGATACACTCCCGATCAATAGGATAGTTCCACTTGAAAAATGGCTGTATCTCGGTAAGTGATAACGGTATTTTCATCAAACTTGGTGACAATATTTTCAGTAGCCTGCTTGTTCTTTCAATAGGAGTCCCGTTAGGATTTTCTTACGAGAATTCTTAAAAGCAGTACAAATGGTGAAGTCAATAGGATAGTTCCAGCGGAAATAAAACATCAAATAACGGTAAGAAAGGATAATTTTATTCGGAAAAATGTAGCTGGTAATAAGTAGAACTTTATTTAAGTAATGTGAGCTCAAAAAGTTAATTGGGGATAGAATTGTATAGGTTTTAACGGCAAATTAAGCTGATTTCGTCCAAAGCTCCTCTCAACGTTCGCCAAAGAGCTTCAGTGTTCTTAAACTATTGTCTAACGGTATAGATTTTCCATGTCATTCATTCCCACACATTTTTAAAGTTATTTAGATCTAGGAAGTATGAAGGTCTTTTCATAACCTTGATTAGTTGGTATTGAAATCAATCTTTTATCAGCCTTGCATCATAATTGCTATCATTATCTTGTTAAAATCTTATAGGAATGGCATGGAAAATGTCGGAAGTTTTAGGCAACACATTAGGAAGAATATCTTTAAAAGCCTGGGTACTCTAAATACCTCTAATTTAAAAAAGCTCAATAGTTCCATACATACCAAGATATTCAACCCAAATATAGAAACTGTATGGATTTGTCAAACGCGTTATTTTTACTGACGGGAAAGATTAAATCTCGTCGGTTCAGATGGATTTAGGTATTATTTCCACGATTTGAGCAAAAAGAAATTAATTTTGTAGACACATCAATCACAGTAAGAAATGTCGATGTATGGGGTTGACTATCTCGGTGTGGAACTAGTGAGCTTGTGGAAATTAGAGATATTCACAACGTCCAATCTTACAAAAATATCCTGGGTGATATAATTCTTAAAATTATCGACATTTTCCATGCAACATCTTTGAGATTTTAGATAGATAGATAATCATGGAGCAAGACTGATAAAAGATTGGTTTCAAGACCAACTAATCAAGGTTTTGGAAAAACCTCCCACACTTCCTAGATCTAAATATCATCAAAAATGTGTGGGGATGAATGACAAGGAAGATCTATACTATATTTAGACGATAGTTTAAATACACTGAAGATCTTCTAATAATGTTTAGAGGAGCTTGGGGCGAAACTAATTTAATTTACCGTTAAAACCTATACAATTCTATCCCAGATTATCTTTTTGAGCTTAAATTACTTAAATAAAGTCCTGCTTGTTACCAGCTACATTTTTAAAAGTAAAATTATCCTTTCGTACCGTTATTTGATATTTTACTTCCACTTGAACTATCCTATTGACTTCACTATTTGTACTGTTTTTAAGAATTATCGTAAGAAAATCCTAACGGGACGGAATTTGAGACCTTATGTTGTGCAAAGAACAAGCAGGATACTGAAAATATTGTCACCAAGTTTTAAGAAAATGCCGTTATCACTTACCGAGATACAGCCATTTTACAAGTGGAACTATCCTATTGATTGTGAGTGTATATTATTTCTCTCTTGATTCGAAGCGGGTTTTTGTAGCTCTTGGTCGTTGTGACAACGGGTAGCTCCGGGACGATTTACATCGAAGAACCGTCTGCCGTAGGAACATTTTTATAGAAAACACAAACATCAATGGTCACAGTGGGATTCGAGCCCATGTTCCGGGAACTCAGTGATAAGAGTGTCGTCTCTACCATTGAGCCTCCGAATGCCCAAACTTGCTAACAGTGCCATTCTGCCCCGTAATTAATGGTTTTCTTTTGACCTTGTTTAGCTTGTCAGACCATCCATATGTTACAAAGGGTGAAAACAACCCCCTGTATAAAATGTTCTCGCAGTGAATTTTTTTCACATGTTCATCGGGGTTTACTCCATTTTTTTCGCCACCGCCAAACTTCAGTCAATCAGGAGTCAAATAGAAAATGAAATTTCGTCCTTCTTATTTCGATTAATGCCCTATAGGCTGTTTTTTTTATTTCGATTATTGTTGTCTGTTGTTTCCTTTTGCCATTTATGATTACTTGTTAATAATTTCAAGCTAATAATAACTAGAATCGTTTGAATTATAAAAAAATAATGGTGTGTCACCGGTGACGCACGATATTTTAGTGAATAATTTATTTGCTTATTTCTAGTACCTTTTACTAATTTTGGAACATTACGCTATCAGCTTCGCAAGAAGAATTTTCTTGTTCTTGTTATCGACACTAGCGACACTTATCTTACCGTCCGCCATATAGCGGACATATAGAGGAAAATATCGGAAACACAAAAGTTCCCCCTATTAAAGCGGATAGCAGAACATGCCCTAATTTTAACTCCCAAGTTAACTGGAAAGGCAAGTTGTTTCATTATGGCCGGGTTTCTGATAGCTCTTATTCAGTACCTGTCGGCTGATTAGTCTTATCGCGTAGAGAAGACACACACCATATTTAGACAGCTTTTCCATTGTATTGAATGGAATTTTTGTTTATTTTGCATAGCTACGCCATATTTTGCTTGTTTAAGCCATCAGCTTAGATTGAGAAAATCATTGCGCACTTTCATCCAACAGCGTAAATAAGCAAAAGATAACATAACTATGCAAAATTAACAAAAAATCAATTCAATATAATGGAGAAGGTTTTTGAATATTGTGTGTCTTCTCTGGGCGATAAGACTAACCATTCTATAAGATCTACGAGAGAATGGGCCTATAAGGAATTAAAAATACGCAAAATAGGAAATTAACAATGCAGACTAATTTTTTACTATATCTTGGGTGTCACCGGTGACAAAAGTTTCATTTGTTAAAATAAGACGATTCCCCACACACCAAAGTGTCACCGGTGAACACACGTTAAATTTGAATCAAAACTACGCCATTATATCGTACATAATATACCCTAATAAAATTTCCATGGAAAATCACTGAGAACCTGAAAAAAATTGCTTGGCCTGAGGAATAATTGTGTGGTGTTCACCGGTGACACATTGGCCTATGAGAAATCGAGTTTTATGTGTTCACCGGTGACACAAGGTGTTAATACTAGTTCAACTGGTAAAGACACAAGTTTGTATCAGCGTGGTTCATTTGCAGACTAATTATTATCGTAATTATGGTATGATTCAACCTTTTTATTAATAAACTGGCGGCATGTAGCGCGGTAAGGCTTAAAGAGTCCGGTGGCTGGACCTCCAAGCCATATGGCCACGCTGATATCCTCAACTAGCTGCCACTAGATGAGATCAAGGCTACAGCAGACTTTGCAGTGACTACACTGAGTCTTGGGAAAAACTTTGCTGTCAAAATTCCGACTAGGTGCGAATGGGGTACGGATGAGGCAGTAGGGGATTACGAAATCTCTATTTTCACAGATGGATCTAAAATGAGCTACACCGGTTCAGGAGTCTTCTGCGATACACTTAACATCTCTGAATCCTACCGTCTTCCTGATCATGCTAGCATTTTCCAGGCGGAATTGTTTGCAATCATGAAGGCCTGCCTCGCACTCGGAAATATTCAAGACTGCCAAAACATAGCCATCTGCTCAGATAGTCAGGCGGCTATTAAGGCACTTAACTCTGCGAAGATATCCTCTAAGCTTGTCAAATGCTGTGAGGAGACGCTAAACAATCTTCGTAGAAAGCACTCAATCACACTAATTTGGGTGCCTGGACATACGAATATAGATGGCAATGAGCTGGCAGATGAGTTGGCCAGAAAAGGGGCCTCTATACACACCTCCTATGAGGAGCGCGTACACGTCCCGATGTCAACTGTCCAGGAACAGATTTCCTTGCATTATCTTACGATTGCAGGCGGTTACTGGCGAAACATAAGAACTTGTGCCATATCACGGAAGTTATGGCCATCGTATGACTGGAAAGGACGTCCGAGATTCTAACAAGACCGCGGAAGGATATCGCCAGACTTACAGCAGTTATTACGGGCCATTGGCCAATAGGGGACCATGCGGACAGGTTGGGTATACCTCACAACTCGCATTGTCGTAGTTGCGATAACGCAAATGAGAGAGAAACTCTAACTCACTTTCTCTGCAAATGCCCAGGTCTCGCTAGATCCCGCTATCGAACGCTCGGTCGTGCGTTTTTTGATAGTCTAGAGCAGACGTGTCAAACTCGCGCACATGCGGCCCGCCCAGCAGTTCTGTGCGGCCCGCGGCCATGTCGAAGCAGCACAATGTGTATCAATACAAAAATGTTGAAATTGGTAAGGTGAACAAATTAAGGCGTTGAACTCAAGTCTACAAAAATAACTAAAACTCATCAGTAGCTTAAGCAAGATTATTTTAGGATTTTTTTCTCCAAATACTACCAACAATTTGAGGTCGGTTATTTGATTTTATAAGACAGCTCACCTTTTTCGTACAGGACAATACTAAGTCTCTTCATGAAACTGTTCTGTCCCGAAATGCAGTTAATAAAAAATTGGTTGGCTTTACCGAACATGAATTGAGATTTATTTGGAAAAATGGCAAAGCTCTAAAAACTACAGATATCTTGGAATTGTTAACTAAATCACCTGGATGTGAAATTACAACATAATAGTCACAGCCCAAGTGCCTGATTTTTAGACCTATACTTATCAAGCTGTATTGGTGCATGAGTTTGTACCATCACAAACAAATTATTGTCTCTTTTAGCCACCATTCTGCCTAAATTAATTTAATCTGACTATTTTGTTATTTTGGATGACCTGGATGACTGGTGCTAATATTTTTTAATCATCTGTCCCAAATTTGACGCAAGCTCAATCATATTTTCACGTTTTCGCTTTCTTGTCTTAATTGTTTAATGTTCTTGAAGTACATTTTCCGAAGTAGGAAGTTCTCACGGATAATCCCGAAGCCGCTAACAGTGGTTCCCTAACGGGGGCGCGACCCCCTAGGGAGGCGTGGTGGCTAGGGAAGGGGGGGGCGCGGGCACAACTCTAATATTAATACCATACCATTTATAAATTAGGGCTTGCTTGCCATAATTAATTATGATTTTCTTCCGAACTTCTTTCGAAATATGTACACCAGGAGGTAATCGGTTGTTGCAGAGCTTTGCAAAATGGCAAAAATTGTATTTTCGTCGATTAATTCGCTGCTACAAAGTCCATTTGATGAACACCGCTGAGAATATTTTAGGCCGAGAAAAAAATAAAAAATCTCTGAATTTCGTCATGAGCAAAAATTGATATTGATATTACTGGAGCCAGGGCCGGCCCTAGGGGTGGGCGAACTGGGCGGTCGCCCAGGGCCACCACATTTAAGGGGCCTTCACTTTCAAGGATCCTTGACTTTCAAGGGGCCACCACTCGGAAAGACGATAACTCAAAAGGGGCTCCCACGCGACACTCGTTTGAGATATATACTCGAAATAAATTGAAGTTAATAAAAAGTGAAATAACGATGATGTGATTTTACTGATCTCTCTGTCATAACATACATAGGAATAAGACATCCGTTCCTCTCTCTTCTTTGAAACAAATTGCAATATCTGCTCTCCAACGTCACCATTGCTCTTCGATGTTTGTAAAAAGTACCAGTGAGGGTAGCATGGTATGAAAGAAGTTTGATTTTAAGAATTTATCGAAAAAAATTACCAAGCTCGAGTATAAACCTGAGATTATACCATGGAAACAGGTGCCAGCCGGTAGCAATGAAACTAGAGGCCACTACTCCACGGATTGGAATAATGAAAGAAAGAAGAAAAATAAACCTAGATAAAATTTGTCGAATTACGGTATCCTTGATCGCAGAGAAATGCTGCCATATAAAATTCATAATATCGAGATTAGTGACTGAAAATCTCATACTTTTTCTTTACAAGATGTGACACCTTTAAATCACAATAAGTTTGAATTTGTGCTATTATGAATAACTTGGCCCATGAATGAGGATTGGCGTTTCCTGCATAGAAAATCGGCGGAAGCATTATTTATAGAAACAAGATGCACCGCGTGTACAAAATTACGTCTAACGCAGTGCTTCCCAAACGGGGTTTCGTAGAACACTAGGGTTCCGCGACGACTCGACTTGATTGAAAAATTCAAGGAATTCATAGAAAAACTCCACAAAATGTAATATGTATTAAAATTCTTTGGTTTAGGCTGCCAATTGAGCACTCCGGTGACTGCCAATAATTAAAATAACTAACGCAAAGGTATGAAACTCCCAACCCACCGTCAGATGGATGATATTTTGAATGTTTTGCCAGTGGAAAGCAGTTATACAGCTGACAAAAATTTGCAAAACGTTAGTTTTGTTTAAAATTGGAAGAAATGGTTGGAAACATTTTCATTAAGATATAGGCGTTACCCAAAAATAAATGAATAAAAATTTTCCTGCGATTTTTTAGTGAATGCTAGAAACATGATCATGCGAGAAGATAAGAATTCCGCAGGCTCTGAGGTGAGGTGATCCAAACACAGCTAACTGCCAGTGACAGCAGCTCCCAATATTTGCGTAAAACGCTAAAGAGTTTTTATGAGGCACTCATCAGTCGCAGAATTTTAATGCATGGAAACAACTGATCTAACGTAAGGGGACAACATTCAGCCAATCAAGATCAGATACTTTTTATTTTTGTTTGTGTATTTGTAAGGGGGTAGGGGGGCACCATCATCCATTTGGCCCAGGGCCACCAGAGTGCTAAGGCCGGCCCTGACTGGAGCGACCAAAATCCGTGAATTTTATTAAAAAAAAAAACATTTATAGTCTTTAAATGTTTTTTTAAAATAAAATTTTGGAAATTTTAGAAATTCAGGATGCGGAAATCATGAAATTTAAAAAATACTTCCTAAAATTCAGTAGTTCCAAAATATGGGCTGCACTAACAAACAAATGTTCAAACAATTTAAATTGCGGCAATGGATTCCTGGATTAATTTTATGTCCAAAATTAAAGCATTCCTTGCCCATGACATGGGGGGGGGGCAGGATCAGCCGATCTCGCAAGGGGGACACAAACTGGATCACCACTGTGCTAAAGTTAGCCAGACTCTGTCACATTTTAAAAGTAATATTCTGTAATCAACTTTCGTAATACGATTATATAAAAGTTTTTGAAATTTTCCTCCTGCGGCCCACCTAAACCTGAGGAGAGTCTTATTTGGCCCGGGGTAGGTTTTGAGTTTGACACCCCTGGAGCTGGTTCACCCCTGGAGCTGCTTCAGTTCCTCAATTGTACTGCGTGGCTCTAGACGCCTCTCCACTCATGACATTTAACCTTCTTTAACCTCCTTCTTTATTAGTTTAACGGAATATGTGGTTTCAAAACGGCGCCTTCTGCGCTAATTGGGCTTCTGGTCTGCTTGACCTAAGGCACCACTTTTACCTACCCTACCTACCTATGATTCGAAGTTATTGGAAGTTTTATACGAATCCGACATTTCCTGGTTTATCAGTCATAAGGATATCATCACTAACCACATGGCCAAGGTATTTGATTATTTTTTTATGATAAATTTGCTTTTCTCTACATTTAGTACTCGTCTAACGGTATGGATCAACAAGTATTTTTCAAGTCAAAAGCGAAAATTAATCGTGGGGATAGATTATTTTCCACTCTGCTGTTGCGTATTTTGAATGTAAATGTTATTTCACCAATATTAATATTAACAATTACCATCGTTTTTGCATATCACCACAGTTTTTTGAGTCCCAAATGAGTTACTACATATCTCAATTTTGTTGAGTTCGCAATGAAACTATCAATAAAATAGCATAGCACCCTATATTCATCATGAGCCTCATCTTCCTTACTATAAATACTGTCCTCATAATCTCTAGATCGTGAAGAATTATAGTCTATGGTGTGCCTCAAACTTGTAAGAAACTAATGCGAGAATTTTCATTATGAACTCAACACAATTGTATCAATAATGACACATTTAAATCATTCAGAGCACGCACATATGTATTTCAATTTTGAAATTTGTATTTACCAACCTTATTGCTTCCACTCACTCACCATTGTCAATCATTTCCATTCTGCTTCTCCACCAATCTGGGGCGTCCTCAAACCATACTTACATCCGCACAGGGCAATTCGTGCAAATAGAGAACATTTATTGCGTTATTAGAAAATCATTCACTTACCACTTTACCATTTTCTCTGTCCATTACATCTCTCCAAGTGCACGTGGCGACGCCACCAGTCATTTCAGGGAGTTGGGGGATGGGTGTTTCGGGGCTATTGGACTTCCACATCATCTTGAAGCTTTCGATGATTTGCCTTGCACAACTTCCGCAGTGCTGCATGCCTGGCTTCCGCATGTGTGCCTTGATGATAGCCCGCTACTCAATCGACATCACAAAATGCATGTTGAGCGCGCTATCGATGTGCAATCGAATTGTCTTTTGTGCTTCTTTTTGTTATTTCACGTGTCGACGACCGTGCTCTCAAATGTGTCGTGACAATTTAATTAAAACCGGACGCGTCGCAAGAGTCACAGATTAACGCGAAACTGCATACAAATGTGCAAGACATTCGCGGGAATGTCTTTTCCGTTTCACTCAACCCGCTTATTTGCGCCATTCAGACGGCAACGACGACGAGCCGTGGTGATAGCCATATGTCGATGCGAGTTGTTGGAGCGTAGCGTGTGCGACGACATATTCGTACGATTTGAATAAATAAACTGAATGTGTGGTGGTCCAGAGGTTGATTTGTTTTATAGTAAAACAAAAACTTTTGGATAGTTACTGTTTTTTGGTTTTTAAGGAGATTTTTTTAAAGAGTGGTCTTAGCTTTTTTTGGATCATGTTTGGCCATCGCGCGCATCGGTCACATTTTTTAGTGGACACATGAGAGAGTACACACTATTTTGTGGCCTATTCGAAAAAATGTCATATCAATAAACGTTCACAATTGGTTAATAGAAAAGAAAAAAAAAGTTTAATGTAAAAAAGAGGAGATCAGATTATCTGTGTGGCACATACTCCGCGCATGAGAGTTTTGCATCTTTTTTCTTGGTCATTGTGTCCCGGTGACAGAGTTGGGTTTTTTTCGAAAAATTGATTAGTCGCATACGCACAAAAGGAAAATTCTGATACCAGACATCACAAGAAAGTTTGGTAACCAAAGAGCGAGTAAGGAAAGTCAAGTGGGCGCACATTGCACACATTTGGCAATAGCACAATGGCTAGTGTCAAGCGAGTCCGAACCGCCGCGGGGGTGCAATTTTTAGCTCACACCCAAAACAAATTTTGTACGAATTTCGTCTCGAATTTTCCTGTGCGAATGCGACTAACACTGAACGGGAGCAAAATACTAACCTGAGAAAATCATCATCGTCGCCTGCACTTCGAAGTTGGCCATCTTCACTGCCTGAATTATCGAAACGTTGCTGATTACTCATAATGGCGTGTGTGTAGCAGAAGGTCGCAAATTACTTCCTTCAATCACGCGTTTTTTTATCTTTCGCGGCTGAAAACTGTTTGGATTGTATGGCGTGAAAATGTCGCTACGTTTTGGGAATATTTTCGCGGGTCTAGGTTGGAGGAAAAGTAATTTAAAACACGCGTGAAAACGACAAAGCAACGGAAGACGATCCGAAACGTTTGACAATTTCCAAGTAATAAAATGAAAATGGAGTTTTCAAGGTGTCATCGTGGGGAATGCGTGGAACTTGAAACGAATTGGCATCTGATTACAGCGGCTCGCGAATTAACTTTATACAAATGACATTTGTTACAATTCTTCAAAATGGTGAAAAACTAGTTGGTAAAATGTATCGTAATATTTTTAATCTCTAAAGGCCTGAATAGAGATCGGGCGGAATGAAAATGAAATTTTTGTCCGCGGCGATTTTCTCAATGAAAATGCATACTTACTGTCGTGGAATATGTGGTAAATGATGGGGTATTCCATAAACTAAAATCCGAGAATGGTTTCACAATTTGTCTCAGCCATTTTATGTGTTATTTTTCGATTCCCCGGTCATTAGATAATTTCCGCGATGAACTCGTCGTGGACAGTGAATCGGTTTGACGTTTGCAAAACTCACCACGCCCGACGGAGAATATGCTACAGAGTCGACTCATTTTCACGTTGAAAATGCATTCGGACAAGGGGGAAATTATTTTTCTAGTTATTTTTAAGATGATTTAGGCCGTAAAACGCCTTTGCAGCAATTTTCGAAGCTAAAATTTTAAATTCACCACGGTTTTTATGCCGGTTCATTACCGTTTCATTTTCATTCCGCTCGAACTCTATCCGGGGCTTAAAGCCCCGGATAGAGTTCGAGCGGAATGAAAATGAAACGGTAATGAACCGGCATAAAAACCGTGGTGACGGTAATGAACCGGCATAAAAACCGTGGTGAATTTAAAATTTTAGCTTCGAAAATTGATACAAAGGCGTTTTACGTCCTACATAATCTTAAAAATAACTAAAAAAATAATTTCCCCATTGTCCGAATGCATTTTCAACGTGAAAATGAGTCGACTCTGTAGCATATTCTCCGTCGGGCGTGGTGAGTTTTGCAAACGTCAAACCGATTCACTGTCCACGACGAGTTCATCGCGGAAATTATCTAATGACCGGGGAATCGAAAAATAACACATAAAATGGCAGAGACAAATTGTGAAACCATTCTCGGATTTTAGTTTATGCAATACCCCATCATTTACCACATATTCCACGACAGTAAGTATGCATTTTCATTGAGAAAATCGCCGCGGACAAAAATTTCATTTTCATTCCGCCCGATCTCTATTCAGGCCTTAAAATGTTGGAAAAATGTTTTAACTTTCACTAGAAATCTTCCCAACTATTTAATTTTTAGTTGAACCTTTGAGTAGTTCTTCTGGGCTGGTAATACTTCCAAGTTTAAGGTTATGTTGAAGTCTTCTTTTGAGGAGTGTTGACAGGAGCGCTATGGATGGCTACAGTTTTTAAATATTGGGTCTTTGCAGTAGAATTAAAAGGGCCAGCGACAACTATAACTCACTCTTTCAGATAAAGATTTTCCGGTAAGTAGAAACGGTTATTGTCCCTATTCCGATGTTGTGCAGGTCCTAAATTATCTATCGACCAGTAAGAGCGGAATGGACGAATATTCCCAAAAGGATTTTCGGATACGTCCGAAGCTCATCAAACAATTCCCAATGCGTCGAGGATGTATGGTCAGCTATCGGTTCCCGACTGGTAGTATGAAAACTACATGGAGTGTCGACAGTTTCATTTAGAACACGAAAAATAAATTGGTTTGGAAGTTACAGCAATAGCTTTGCCTATAGAACTTATGCAGACATCAGAAATGCCATGCCGGAAATCGGTGGTGTAGATGTTTAGCTATGCCAAGACAACTGAATGATCCAAAAAGTTCACGAAAATGGTATTTGTCTTATCAAACAGCTTGAGGAGTGCGAATATTTACAAAAGTCCGTAACCGTAAGGTGTCGGAGGACTTTGAAGTCTATAGCAGCCTCTTGCAGCGTTACATCCTTTGACCGGTCATATTTCTCGTAGTAATTGTGCGATGGATGGCTTGACCCTACAGAAGACATTATGTCTCGTTTACAATACCTGGGGTACCCATCACCGTTGACTCCCCGACTCATCAGAAGCAAGCACAACACAATAGTTCTGCATTCCGACGAACATCTGACTTATGTGGAAATGCCTATCATGGTGTAAACCACTAAATTCGGTGGCTCAGTGGCAGAGATGTCACTCTATCTCTAAGTTGCCGGTGCGTGGGTTCGAATCCCACTGTGACCCATGGATGTTTGTGTTGTCGATAAAATGCTCCTACGGCAGCCGGTTCTTCGATGTAAATCGTCCCGGAGCTACCCGTTGTTAAAGCGGCCAAGAGCTGCCAAGACCCCCTTCGATTCAAGAGAAGAAAAAGAAAAAAAAATTCTCTTGAACCGCTACAACAACAACTAATTCAGTGACTTCAAAAGCTGTTTATAAAACCAAGCTAAACCATTTTCGCAATTTTCCAATCTATCTAAAAGGACATTTTACCGTTATTTTGAAGGATCCTACTAAAAAAGTACAAATGCGCCCCTTTATTCATACTTCTACCCCTTCTACCCTACTCCCTTGTCCGGTACTAAAATTAAACAACAACGATGTACATGACAATCAGACTGTGGTCTTACGGCAACTGCCTCTACGGGGCGGACCACACCCGTTTTGTCATTTCAAAACGGCCAAAAGCTGCCAATATGCCTTCCTGGCAAGAGCCCCGGCAGGAGCCCTGAAGGTTCGATGCAGGAAAGTTGTGTTTGTCTGTGTATATGTGTGGGTACGATATATGTGTTTTTTCGTCATATTGGGAGCATTACATCTCGGCGGGGCTGCTCTCAATTTTACTAATTCGCGCCGGTGTTGAAACAAATCCAGGCCGAGAGGTATGGATTTGTAGTGTCTGTAACCAACGAATCGGTTCGAATGCCAGATCAGTGCAGTGTAATTGCTGCAGGGAATGGGTTCACTTTAGGTGTTCGGGGTTACGAAGACAGGGTCAACACTCCTCGGCATATGTTGCGGCAGGTTGTATGAATTCCGGGCAACCCAGGGCTGCTCCCAGCCCACCTTCTCCACCACTGCCCCCTACACCGCCAAACAATATGATAAGGAATGCCAGACCCAGTCTTACGCCTGGCCCTCCTCCCCCAGCAGTTTTCACTGTACTATCTATATTACAGTTTAACTGTAATGGCATTCACCGAAAAATCGCTGAGATCACTCACTTCTTGAGTTCCAACAGAATTCTCATCGCCGCCATCCAAGAGACGTTGCTTCACGCTAACTCGTCTCTAAGCGTCCATAGCGAATATGTTATACTGCGGAAAGATCGACCGGCCGCCACGAATGATTCTCACCCTGGAGGTGGACTTGCCTTCCTAATACACAAGTCCGTACATTACTGTGTACTAGATGTAGTTGCTGACGGTACGGCGGAAATTCAAGCCATCTCAGTTCCATCAGGGAGTACTAATATCGAAATTTTTAATATATATGTACCACCTCATTCTAGTTGCCCTTCAGGCTATCGTTTCGATATTGGTCCTCTCCTTTCCGGAGAGCGCAGGGTCATCCTTGGCGACTTTAATGCGCACCATGAGCTCTGGCATTCGGACCTCAACAACAATGCCAGGGGTATAACTATCGCCGAATCACTTGACGCCTCAGAATTACAGTACTTTTGACAGACCTACGCAACACTACTCCTCCGTATATTCACAAATGGATCGCGAATTATCTTGCCGGTCGTCAATCCTGCACCGAGTTTAGGAATGGGAAGTCCAAACTCAGGAAAATTAAACAAGGCGTTCCACAGGGCGGAGTCTTATCTCCCACCCTCTTCAACCTCTACATGTCAGGACTGCCCACACCACCCACGGGACTCGAAATCATCTCTTATGCTGACGACTGTACCATCATGGCGACTGGCAACGACATTCCCGAAATGTGCGACCACATCAATGAATACCTGCTGACACTTAACGACTTCTTTGTGAGTAAAGGCTTGAAGCTCTCAGCACCAAAGTCCTCCGCCACCTTATTCACCAGCTTCAACAAGGAGTACAATATGCAACTCCCGATATCTATCGACACAAACGTCATCCCTACTATTCGGACTCCCAAGATCCTAGGTGTCACGATAGACAACTCCGGCAAATTTAACACACACGCTGATAACATCTGCTCTAAACTCAGGAGCAGAAACAAAATTCTTAAAGCTCTTGCCGGTAGTACTTGGGGCACCGATAAAGAAACACTTCTGACTACCTATAAAGCCATCGGTCGCCCCCTAGTCAATTATGCAGCACCGACGTGGTCAAATGGTCTCTGCAACACAAATTGGGGCCACATACAAATCTGCCAGAACACGGCACTTCGCACCATCACCGGCTGTGTTAAGATGTCCTCAGTGGATCATCTGCACCAGGAGACTAAGATGATGACTTTGAGAAACCACAACGAACTTCTTACCAAACAGTATCTAGTCGGATGCTATCGTACAAATCACCCGAACAATGAACTCATGGACAAAACACCACCGCCACGACGAATAAGACGCTCTATCAGGGACAAAGAGCGCGAAGTCCAGCGATACAAAAAGGTTCCCTTCGATAACTCCGACTACAAGGCGGCGATTGCAGACATACACACACAAGACGTTCGTAAAGCTACTCAAAGCCTCACAAATAATCGTGTACTTGGCACCAAACCTCCAGCCATATCTCCTGACGAAGAACAATTACCGAGAGCTACCCGTACCACCTTAGCTCAGCTCCGATCCGGTTGGTGCCCGCGACTAAATTCTTATTTATCGCGTATAAATAATGAAGTTGCAAACACCTGCCCAGCCTGCGGAACCAGTCCACACGATGTAGACCACATTTTCGATTGTCCAGCTGCTCCCACGCAACTTACACCACTTGCGTTATGGTTACAACCAATAGAAGCAGCTTTTTTTCTAAACCTCGACCTCGAGGATGGAATGCCCACCATCTTCGAATAAATATGATGCAACAAATTAAACGTTTCCTGTCTGTGCCGCTAATACAACAACAACAACAACGCCTCAGAATTCTGTTCACTCAATGAAGACTCGCCGACTAGAGTCGTGGGCACTTGCAGTAGTTCTCCTGACATAACTATTGTCAGTGCCAGCCTAATTGCTGCTTCCCGATGGGAAGTACGTACCACCCTTAGATCAGATCACCTCCCAATCATTATAAAAATTGACAAACCAGCGAACATGACTAAGTCTGAGAAGCGAACGTTTGTCAATCACAAGAAAGCCGATTGGGATGGTTTCAAAGCTTACTCGTCGGCGAAGTTCATCGAGCTACTATCACCTACCAACATTCACGAGGCCGAGAAAAATATTAGGAACGTCATTACCACAGCCGCGGCACGTTTTATTCCTGCAGGACGTATCCCGAAAGTTCGGCCTAACTTCCCCACTAGTGCCGCCAGATTAGCCGATGAACGTGATCAGATCAGAAGCGCTCACCCTGATGATCCCAGAATTCAGGAGCTAAACTCCGAAATCGACCGACAAGTTAAAGACATCAATGTGGCACGATAGCCCGACGTCGGGCCTTGGCCGCCTGAATCGTTGACCTCCAATTGTCGCGGTTACGTGACCTTGTCCTCCAGTTTCGGAAGCCCAGCAGCTGGTGGGCGTCTTCACCTACGGAGTTCTCCCAGCGAGCTCTCGGTCGTCCACGCAAACTCGCTCCGTCAATTCGTTGTGCGTTCATAACTTTCTTTGGCATGCGATTGTCGTCCATCCGTTGTACATGCCCCGCCCATTGCAGACGTTGAAGCTTCACGATTTTCGATACTTCCAGCTCATCGTACAATTGATACAACTCATGGTTGTATCGGATACGCCATTGGTCTCGCTCGCGAACGGCCCCGAAAATTCGCCGAAGGACCTTTCGTTCGAATCGGTCTAGCAAAATTTCGGAGGCTTGGGTAAGGGTCCATGTTTCGCAGCCATAACATAGCACGGGTCGGATGATCGTTTTGTACACGCGGAGCTTCGTGTTCCTGTGCGCAAGTTTCGAATTGATTATAGGGAGGACCGAGAAATATGTCTTATTGGCTAGTTGTATCCGTCGCTTAATTTCGTCGGTTTCGTTGGCGTCCTTTGATAAGTTACAACCCAGATAGTTGAAGTTGTCTACATACTCGATACTAAGGTCCCCCACTGTGATGTTTGAATTTGCTGGCGTCCTTGTTTTCGATTGCATCATGGCCTTTGTTTTGCTTTCGTTGATATGTAGTCCAACTTCCTTTGCGGCGTTATTGAGGTTGTGCAGGAGGCTTTCTGCATCACCCAACCTTCGAGACATGATGTTGATATCGTCGGCGTACGCTACTAATGGAGTCGACTTGATGAGTAGCGTTCCGCTGCTGTCCATATTCATGGCTCGAATTACATACTCCAAAGCCAGGTTGAAGAGCGTCGGCGCCAGCCCGTCGCCCTGCTTGAGTCCAGTACGAGTTTCAAATAGGTCAGTGAGTCGGTTCTGCACTTTGACCTGCGAGACGGTATTAGTCATCGTCATCCTTGTGAGTCGCACTAACTTTGCCGGTATACCAAAGTTCAGCATAATGTTGTACAGTACACTTCGGTCGATACTGTCGTATGCCTGCTTGAGGTTGACAAAGATTTGGTATACGTCGATGTTGTATTCCCAGCACTTTTGGAGTAGTAGCTTCACTGTGTAAAGCTGATCGGTCGTTGAACGACCAGGTCTGAAGCCGCCTTGATACTCGCCAATGATTTGTTCTGCGTACGGATTGATTCTCTTTTCAAGAATTTTTGATAAAATCTTATAGGCCGTACAAACTAATGATATGCCCCTGTAATTCTCACACTTCAGCTTGTCACCCTTTTTGTGGATTGGACAGATTATGCTTTTGCGCCAATCTTCGGGGATTACCTCGTCGTTCCATATTTTCAGCAGTAGCACGTGTACAGCGTTGGTCAGGCACGTTCCACCATGCTTCAGCAGTTCTGCTGGGATCTCGTCAGCGCCGGGCGCTTTATTATTTTGGAGCGACTGTATGGCAAGACTCACCTCCTCTACTGTTGGGGGTAGAACGGGAGGGCCTGGTTCGGCTAACTGCTCAAGAGCTAGCTCCGCGGGGGATGTTGATGATGCATTGAGGAGCTCTTCAAAATGCGAGGCCCATCGTTTGTTGACGCTTTCGATGTCGCTGATGATGTTACCATCCTTGTCCTTACATAGGCTTGTCCTGGGTTGATATCCGTTCTTGATATTATTTATAAGTTTGTACGCCTGTCTAGTGTTCCTACTGGCTAATCTTTGGTTTATTTGCTGTAACTGCTCGTCAAAATGTTTGCGTTTCTTACGTCTAATTAACTTATTAGATACTCGCCGAAGCTCGTTATATCTTTCTTTCTTGGCTCGGGATGCGCGTTGTGTGTATTGGCGATAGGCTTCATTTTTCGCCTCAATCGAGGCCCTGCATTCGTCGTCGAACCAGTCTGCTCGTCTGCGCCGGCCTTTATAGCCCACGACCTCTTCTGCGACCTCCTTGATGCTGTCTTTGAGCTCCTCCCAGAACTCATGGATGCCTAGATTATTGATGTTATCAAGCATGGGCGACAGTTTTTCCTCAAGGGCTGTAGTATACGCAGCCGCCGTGGCATCATCAATCAAATTGTCAACCTCGAAGATCTTGGCAGGGTTGATTCTCGTTAGGTGCACCGAAGAGATTCTGCACCTGTAGGTCGTCTTCACCAAATAGTGATCGGTGTCGCAGTTGGCTCCTCGATAGGATCGAACATCTAGGACATTAGAAGCCCATCTCTTGCTGATCAGTACGTGGTCGATCTGGTTCACGGTGTATTCATCTGGAGACTTCCAGGTCTGCTTATGGGTTCGTCGATGAGGGAAGCATGTAGAGCTTATTACCAGGTTTCTTCCGCTCGCGAAGTCGATAAGTCCCTGACCGTTGTTGTTGTTTTCGTCGTGGAGGCTGTGACCTCCAGTAGTTCCCCTATGCCAGCTTTCGTTTCCGACTTTAGCGTTAAAGTCTCCTAGCAGCAGCTTCACGTCGTTTGATGGAAGTGAGTCGAAGAGTGTTTCTAGGTTGTTGTAGAACTCGTCCTTAATCGCGTCTTCTTTTACTTCTGTAGGGGCATGCGCATTAATGAGCCAGAGATTAGCGAAACGGGTCTTAATGCGGATCGCAAATAGCCGCTCGTTGATGGGTTTGAAGCCGATAACGTGGTCCTTGAGCTGCTTATTCACGATGAAAGCTACTCCAAACTCCTTGTTGCCCTCCTCTTTACCACTCGTAAAAATAGTGTGCGAATTGAGGTCGTTAATCTCGCTTTTGAGCCATTTAGTTTCCTGGATTGCAACTATGCTCAGCTTGTATTGTTCTACCTGATCCAGGTGGGCCCTTAAGGCCCCCGGTCTATTCAGGGAGCGAGTAATCAGTTGTTCGTTTGCGGGGTCGTCGTTGTTTTGTATCCGTCCAATCCGAGGCTTTTGTTTCAGGTTTCTTGACTTGAAGTTTTTCTTAGGATGAGTTGTCGGCACATCGCTAAACCATGATAGGGTTTAATCCTCGGAAAGAAAAGGGCAACAACGCCATTGAATTTGGCAACACAAAAACCTGCGATCATCTTCAGTGTGCTAGCCTGTTCAATAAACAATTTATTGAACATCCCAAGTCTGACGGCCTCAAGTGCAAAATCAGAAGACGGATTCGCAGCCGGAATGTTGACACCATACCATCTTTTACAGCGGACCAGGTTAAAAAAAGTCATCGAGAATGCTAAAAACTCCAAGGCCCTCGGACCAGATGGCATTTCGATGACCATGTTGAAACATCTCGACCTTCCAGCCATTGAGTATCTCACGGCCGCCTTTAACTTGTCGATGTCCACGCTTGCCATCCCTGAAATCTGGAAAACAGGTCGAATTGTTCCCTGTCTCAAGCCAGGGAAGAGCGCAAATCTCGGGGAATCCTACCGCCCCATTACGATACTTTCTCCTGTCGCAAAGACGCTGGAGGCCCTTATTCACCCCACTCTTGTTGCACATGCGAAGCTAGAACCTCACCAGCATGGCTTCAGGAAGATGCATAGTACCACCACTGCCCTCGATGCGATCACTACACGCATTCGTGATGGGCTAAATCAACGCAGTCGTTGTCACAGAACTATTCTGGTGGCAATAGACCTATCAAGTGCATTCGATAAGGTCAATCATTCAATGCTCTTAGCAAACTTGTTGAATATGCATCTTCCTGCGCAAGAGATCCGTTGGATTGCCAATTATCTAGCTGGTCGGCACTCCTTCACCGAGTTTCGAGGCAAACGTTCTAAGCTTAGGAAAATCAAATTAGGTGTTCCACAGGGAGGGGTACTCTCCCCAACTCTGTTCAACATCTACATGTCCGGCCTTCCCACACCACCTGAAGGAATCGATGTGATTTCCTATGCTGACGATTGCACCGTATTCGCCACAGGGGGTGATAAGGATGAAATGCGCCTCCAAATTAATCACTATCTAGGACGATTACAGGCATTTTTCCAAAGCCGAAACCTCACCATCTCTGCGTCCAAATCTTCTGCGACTTTTCTAACTTTTGGTGATAGGACATGAGATGGGAGATATACTTATTGGCAACAATTCTGTTCCTACTGTTAAAACCCCCAAAATTCTCGGGCTTCACCTAGAGAACATGATGACATCTGCGAATCATGCAGCTGCAGTTTGTGAAAAAATGCGCAGTAGGAATAAAATCCTAAAAGCTCTAGCTGGTAGCACCTAGGGCAAACATAAAGAAACCATGCTAGCTACTTATAAAGCGGTGGGTCGAGCGGCCGCTGATTATGCAGCCCCAATTTGGACACATAGTCTATGTGACACAAACTGATCCAAAGTTCAGGTCTGCCAAAATTCTGCACTATGCACAGCCACAGGATGCCTCCTGATGTCTGCCCAGGATCACTTACATCAGGAGACAAAATTGATGCCAATACGTGACCACAATCTCCTACTTTCAAAACAGTATCAACAGTTGGTTGCTGCCGTGAGATGATCCTCACGGCTAACCACAATCTCATGGACCGAATTCCTCCACGACGACATGACAGGCATGGTTTACGAGACCTAGAGAGAGAGGATCAGGGATACAAGCGGGACTCTTAGGGTTAATTCAAATGCATTGGGTTATATGGGAAGCTCGCGACTAGCGAGAGCCATGCCGCTGCCAAAACACGACTAGCGAGACGTGTATTCACATATCGTGCACCACAACCCACAAATTCACGGCTCGCGAGCCGTGTTTTGACAGCGGCACGGCTCTCGCTTGCTCTCGCTCGTCGTGAGCTTCACACTGAAGAAGTGAGTCGGTCTATTGCGAGTTTAGGTGCGAATAGAGTCCTCTCACCGGGTCCACCACCAATCTCGTCTGAGGATAATAGGCTCCCGAGAGCCACCAGAGCAACATTAGCTTCAGTCGGGCATTTGTTCCCGCCTTTATTCGTTCCTCTTTTCGCATAAACCCGGACATCCAAAACATCTTTCCAATGGAATGCCAGCGCAACCTCATGATGTGGGTTAGTGTGGAAAAAATCCTATCGCAGCAGCTATGTTTTTGTCCCTTGACACCACCTACGGAAACATTGAAGAACCATAACTCGAATCCACATAGATGCACAACGGTTCCACGCCTTTCTACACCGCTAAAAGAAGAAGAACTTTTCGGGCATCGTTTGAATGTTTCAATGCTTTGCCTTCTGGTGTTATACTGCCTTCTAGTTTGGTATGCGCCGTCTCCGTTCAATGTTGTTCTTGCACCTGTAAGTTCTGGCTACCCTTGGCGAAATAAACCTTTGAAAATCTTACCAGCAATATCGAGCGTTTGAGCTGATTAACTTTTTGTTCTTTTATCTTTATTCCTACATTAAATGCCATTCTTCGTGTGATAATATTGGTGTCGTTGTAGAACAGCTCTGCGACGATTGAAGAAAATTATTTTGCTCTTCTTAAAGACTTTTGTAAAGCAATTTTTCGTCAATAGTTTTCTCATCAAATATTTCTTTAACTTCTACGTTTTTTAGAGTATGGTCTTTCTTGTATGCTGAGCCTCTCCCCTGCCGATCAAGATTCTCTCGCAAACAACCTCGCTGACTTGTTTTGTTCTTTTTATTTCTATGAAATGAAAACCTCTTCAGCTTGAACTTTTTTTATCAGATCTGTGTGAAACGTAGCAGTGTTAAAGAGTATCTACACGTAACGATAAGTTGGACGAGCTTAATCTTCAACATTTGGAAACAATTACAAATTCACCTTTACTGATAGCGAGTAGTGCGAAATTGGTTGAAAATAACGAATATGTCGGAGAGTCTCCTTTATTCTGAACTACAAAATAATGTACACTCGCCATAAAACCGTAATTTTCACATCTTTTCCAGGTCTCATAATGTTTCGTCAACCGATCTTAGCATCGCAACGTCTGATCGTCACCCTGCCGCCAATTCGACACATTGGCAGCACCGACAATTTCGAGAAATCCGATCGCCTTCAACAACAACTCGCCTCGGCCAAGAAACGTTTGAAATGGCGCCAAGAGCCGGGCGAAAGACCCGACGCTTGGTATAGTAAATTCAAACTTTTCGGTAACGACGATCAAAACTCGGACTTCCTATCGATCATGCAACAACCCATCGATCTTCGACCCGGCTCATTGTCCAAATGGTGGAAGAAACGTAACGAACGTATCGAGCGCCACATGCAAATGTATTTGCCGGAACGACATCAAATCCTGGGCAGTGATTTGGCCACAGCACATTTCATCCTATTTCGTGGAGGCACCGTAAAGTTTGTGAACTTCCCGACATGGGTACAGGCCGATGAAAATCGTGAATTCAAATTGCCCAACAAATATGATCCAAACTATAAAGTTGAAGCGGTCAAATGCGATAACATGACACTCTACTATGAGGGATTGGAGAATATGCGACGGCTGCAAAGTTTGAAGTTTTTGTCGTTCCGAAATGTGAAAACGTTCGACGATTGGTGTCTGGATCGATTGTCGGGAGCGGAAAATCCGAAACTGGAAGTGCTGGATTTGTCGGGTACGTCAATAACGGACCGTGGACTTAGTGCATTGTATAGGCTTGAAAATCTCAAAGTGCTCGTTGTGGATGATATAAAGGTGTCGAAAGCGTTTGAATTGAGTTGTGCAATTTTGGAGGAGTTTAGACCACGATTACAAATAAAAGAGGCTAAGGATATTCATAATGACGAATAATTTGGTCTGTTTATAAGTTCTAATTGTAAATATTAACTAATTTATAGTAGAAGTTAATAAAATTTCAATTTATAGGAAGATTTGGAGTTCATTTTATCAAAGCCATTTTTATTAGATAAAATCGATCATGAGTAGTCTGGTTTTTGTTGTGGTAATCGTGTTCGTCTGGGTAGAGCAGGGTCGGGAGTTCCAAATTCGCTGTAAACTGATTCAGTGTATGATGACTGTGAACTCACTCGGTTGTTAACAAAGTACCAATTAAAGGTTGATTCCTACATTGCAGTCAAAGTCGCTGACTCCCGTCAAGAAAGAAAAATCATTCTCCCGAAAGTGTATGACAATATTACACACTGCCTGGTTTGACTCCAAACTGTGTTTCGTAGATAGTGTCATCCACTGTTGAGTGAGAGAACATTTTTTCTAACGGCAGTCAGTGACAGTGAATGTATGAGCGCATTCAGCGAACGAAATTCACTGGAAAACCACTGGAAATGCTACAAGAAGTACCCAATACCGAGCCCTTTCTCCGCTGAATAGTCCATATGCGAAATGAGAATCCAATTGGAGTAAACCATTTCTCCTACACTTTTCGTTCGCTGAATGCAGTCTATGACTGCAATGGCTGCATTCATCGAACGAAATTTACTGGAAAAACACTGGAAATGCTATGTTCGCGGAATGCACTCATTGACTGCATTCAGCGAACGGAAAATGTAGCAGAAAAGTGATAATACAATTAGATTCTCATTGCGCATTAAGACAATTCAGAGGAAAAAGAGAGTGGTGGCGAGTAATTCTTGTAGCATTTCCAGTGTTTTTCCAGTAAATTTCGTTCGCTGAATGCAGCCTATGGCTCCGAATCTAATTTTTCGTTCACTGAATGCACTCATTGAGTCATAGTGCCAGTTAGTATCGCCGCGTTCATATTCGAAATCTCTTTTCAGCAGTCGAGTTGGCTACACAGTTCATGTCACTATGTAGAACTTTTCGCTCATTTTAGACCCCCGGGCCAAACGGATCAATCAGTTTATACTTCTAAACTAAAACATATTGTAAAGAAACGGATATGTCCAATGTGTATCAAATCAAACAAAAAGACATCCTTTAATACTTTTTATTACAATTATGATCAATCAAACAATAAGGCCAATAATGAGTTCTAAGGACAAAGGCTTATGATTAATTTTAGGCCCATTACCAGTTCCCGACTGGCATCTTCCTTCGCAAAACAACATACACAAGACGATTAATATTCTTCGCTGAATGGATAGTCCTTATGACTCTTAGCACTAGAATATGCAAAAGAAGATCGAATTATTCACAACCACCACTAAATTTATCATTTAGTATACTCACTCATTAATAGGCACAAGACGTCCTCCATTATCAAACGAATTGATTTTTGCAATATCTTCCGCGCTCAATTTGAAATCGAAAACATCAAAATTCGAGTCAATACGTCCCGGTGTCACTGACTTGGGGATTACAATATTGCCACGTTCGATTTGATAACGGATAAGAATTTGGGCCGGTGTCTTATTGTATTTCTTGGCAATTTCAACGATCTGAAAAAAAATCCTCGTTCATTTTTGATCATTTTATAAGCGCCGCAACACATTTACTCACCTTAGGTTCGTCCAACAAAACCGGATCACCTGGCTTGGCCCATGGACGATTGGGCGATCCTAACGGACTGTAAGCCGTAATTGCAATACCCTTTTGCTTTGAGAATTCCATCAATTTCGTTTGATTCAAATACGGATGACATTCCACCTGATTGACGGCCGGCTTGACACGGCAGATGGACAAAATCTCTTCCGTTTGTCGCTTATTGAAATTTGAGATACCAATCGACTTGACCAGACCCTCATCCACCAACTTTTCCATAGCATTCCAGGTGTCGACGTAACTGGTGTCGGAGAACAGAACTTTGTCACCATCACGCGGGAATAGCTCGCCACCTTCTTTATAGCCCATCGGCCAGTGAATCAAGTACAAGTCCAAATATTCAAGTCCCAGGGCTTTTAGAGTGGTTTGGCATGCTGGTTTGACCAATTCCGGACTATGGAATGTGTTCCACAGTTTGCTAGTCATGAAAATGTCCTCACGTTTGATGACTCCTTCTTTTAGTTTTGCGGCAATTGCTTCGCCCACTTCATCCTCATTCTGATAGACATGAGCACAATCGATATGACGATAGCCTACGTCAAAGGCATGCTTGACGGCCGCAGCGACTTCGCCTTTTGGTGACTGGAAATTGTTTGGATAGATTAATGAATAAATTGTGTTTATTGATTTGTTGATAATTATGGTAAGCAGAGTTGGTATAAATTGTTATCGATTGGGTAATGCGAGCAATTTTTGTTTTTATTCACTAAAGCGACTCATTTGATAGGATTACAAACAATAACAGATAATATGCCAATTTAAAATGTAATCAAGTAAAAATTGTTTTTCCTGTAAAGGCTGGCGGTCCCAAGGACTCTCCTTGATCAGGTCAAGGAGAAATAAAAATTCAGGAAATAAAATAACTTAAAAGCGAGATTATCTGCTAGAAATCGAATACTAATTTTACGGATGGTAAATCGATGTACCACAAATGGTAGAGAAGACACTCTTTCTCTGAGTTGCCGGAGCGTGGTGTAATGGTCCGATTTGGACACATGAGTGTCAAATTTTAAGTTTTTTGAGCTTTCACAAATATCTGTGTTTTGATTAATTTCAAATCATTGATATTTATTTCTGAAAGCTGAGAAAACTCAAAATTAAACACTTATTCGTCCAAATCAGACCATTACAGTGAAGCTTCGGCTATGAAGCCTGCTGAATAGGAGAATATCCGCTAACGGCTAATGTCTTCAGCATAGAAGATACCAACTATCTTGCCTTGTAGGTCCCACAGCAGGTAGTGGCTATTACCCACCTCTAGATGAATTTGATGTTAATTTTGAAGTTGTAGTGTGCCGCCGCTTCGATTTGTGCGAAACTCCCGCAAACATTTAATCTCGAGGCTCGAAATCAACTACATACACGAGGGCGCGTGTTGTAGTGGGCAGCGTTTCGCACGTTTTCTTGAACCTGCTGCTAGAGAATTAAAGTTTTTCGGTGACAAACGGCTCCTCCAGCAACCTTAGTTTCCCCAGGTTTCTGTTCTTGTCGTCACTAACCCTGTTATTGAATACTCACAATTTCATCCCTTTATTGGTTGCTGTTATCCTCAGGCATGTGAGATCCCTTCTTGATGCAGAGGACAAAGGGCAACGTGCAGCACAACCCCAGCCCAATACTCTGCCCTGGGCTACAGCAAGCCCATGCAGCCGCTTACTCGTTTAGGAGCCTTTTCTGTTGGCCTAACCTGCACGGTTGCATTGGCTCCGTCTCCTAGGGCATCTTAGGATGTCCAACATTCGCCGTTAAAGTCATTTCAAACCCCTTTGTGACCATGGATGTTTGTGTTGTCTTTAAAAGTGCTCCTACGGCAGCCGGTTCTTCGATGTAAATCGTCCAGGAGTTATCCGTGGTTACAACGGCCAAGAGCTGCCAAAACCCCCATTGGATTGAGGAGAAAAAAATCTCTTGTATCGCTACTACATCAACAACATGTACAACAAGAAGATTTAAACGTATCGTGAGTAAATAGCTTCAGTATCACGCTGTTGTTTTGTTTCGCAAGCCATAGCGTGGGTCCGATAATCGTTTTATACACACGGAACTTCGTATTTCATAAATTTAAATAACTGGCGCGACAGTCGAACCTTGAACCAAGGCCGCAGATGTGTTAGTGACATCCAATTTATAGATCTTAACTGCTTTTTGTAGAGTTTTTGAGAACAACAGCATTCTCCGTTTAACATCTGAGTGGGATCATAGTCCAACACATGGGTCGTGAGTTCGTAAAATACCATAAACTTAATTTGCTAACGATGAGACTCGAACCCACGACCCTGTGCACCGAAGGCGAGCGCACTTACCACTACACAAACCAAACTACAGTTAAGTCCTAGATTATTTCTGCAGCAACCCTATCCTGTATTGTGTGCATTTTTGTTGCTTTTTTACTCTTCGGTCTGTGCATGCAAGCACATAAGTTGTCCATACACTACCCATGCTTTCTCTCTCTCTCTGGTCCCTTTTAACCCCTATGATTGGCTACGCATCTTTTCCACCTCTGCCTATTAGCAGCCATCGCGTTTAGCTGCTCCCACGATTTGCCTATAGATTTTCCCTCTGCCTCAACATATCTTCTCCATGTATTTTTGGGTCTTCCCACACGACGCCTTGCATCGGTTCCCTGAGGATTCTTGCAATGTTTTTTGGCTCTTTTCGAAGTGTGTGACCTATCCACTGCCATTTCCAACTTTTTATGTCGATGCCTATCCTATTTTGACGAGTAATTTTGAGGAGGTCGTCGTTAGATATTACCTCAGGCCATCGAATTCGTAGGATGCGTCGTAAGCACTGATTCGTGAAAGTTTTCAGTTTGATTGTAATGTTACTGGTCACCTTCCACAGATTTTCCATTACTTTCGAAAATCCAGAGTTTAGTATTTCTGGAGATGTTTTTTTTTTGCCAGAGAGGAGTCAAACTGAAAAATACTGCTCGGGCTTTATTTATGCGTGACTCTACATCAGCATTGGCCCCACCATCCGCTGCTACTACGCTCTCAAGGTAAGTAAAGTTGTCGACTTTTTCTATCGGCTGTTCGGAGATAGAAATGTTTCTTTGCGTTTCTGATGTCAAGCTCAGGTGTTTATTTTATAAAGCAGCACTTCGTCTTTCACGATGCAAAGCATCCGTCATTTGAGACAAATGATCTGCTGTGTTTGAAAAAAGGCAAATGTCCTCGGCATAGCCCAGGTCCTGAAGGTAATCAAATAATTTCCATCGCAGATTACGTCGCTGCTGGTAATAAGGAACAGTATTGGTGATAAATTACAGCCTTGTCTAACTCCATTATTCACCTCAAAAGGACTAGACAATTTGCGCTTTTGCAAGACGTGACATTGGGCTCCGTAATAGGACTCCGTTATAATGGCAATAAGTTTCTCTGGTATGCTTCTCCTACGTAAGGCTGTCCAGATATAACCCCGGTCAATGCTGTCGAACGCCTTCTCGAAGGCAATGAACAATAGATGTAGATGGGATCTGCATTCAGCAGAATGTTCAATTCGGAGGGTGTTGATATGATCGCTACATGAAAAACCCTCACGAAAACCAGCTTGATCATTGTTCAAAGTGCGGTGGATCGTTTTCTTGATCCGGTTCAAGATTATTTTGGCCATCAGTTTAGTGACTGCGGGGAGGAGACAGATTCCACGCCAATTATTGCAATCCTTGAGACTTCCTTTTTTGGGGATTTTAATAATGACGCCCTTCTTCCATTCTTGAGGGAAAGTCTTGGTTGTCCAACACTCTTGGATCAGGGGAAGAAGAATATCCGATGTAGCGTTGATGTCCGCTTTCGAAAATTCCATCGGGATACCGTCTGCCCCCGGGGCCTTACCTGCTTTTCAATGATTGAAGGGCCTTAGTTATTTCCAGCTTGGATGGTACGCCGGTGTTAATTCTGGCCATTTGCGGAAGACTTACTGCCTCCGGTGGAGATGAGGAGGCTTGAAGGGTTAAGGTCCATCTAGATTAGTCGCCAAATGGTGTCACGTGCAACCAAATGGCTGTTGTCATTGCATCCAAACTGATCGCCATTTGGGTGTGCGTCTAGTTTTGATATTCAATATGGCAAATCAACCAACCGCATTGACAACCGCTTGTCAAATTCAAAGTGACAATTTTGCAACTTTTGTTCGTTCTTTTGTGTGAAATTGAATAATTTTTGAATGGCCGTGTAATAACTCAAACCCGCAGAGTCCGATTTTGATAATTAAATTTAAAAAAATCCCCAAAATGAAATTTTGGTTATGCCATTTTCTGTCTCCATTTGGCTGCTAGTGTAGATGCTAAGTAGCAGCCAAATGGCTGTTCGTGATCCAGTTTTTGAACGCGCAGCCATTTGGCGATCAATCTAGATGGACCTTTAAAGTTGTTGTTAAGAACCTCCATGAAATGCTCTCTCCATCGGCGCAGTTGTTGTTCATCTGTGACTAGCAGAGACCCGTCTTTATCTTTAACAGGATGCTCATGGGTAAAAGATAAAAGTCAGTGGCCTTATGAGCTTGTGAAGGGTTCCACTGTCACCACGTTAAAGCCGCTTCTTCTGCCTCCAAAGCTAACGCGGTGATGTTGTTGCGTTGATCACGTCTAACGCTTCTCTGCACTCTTTTTTGAAGAGAATTGAACTCGGTCC
This sequence comes from Microchrysa polita, assembly GCA_949715475.1. Lineage (NCBI taxonomy): Eukaryota > Metazoa > Arthropoda > Insecta > Diptera > Stratiomyidae > Microchrysa > Microchrysa polita. The sequence goes on along the minus strand of OX454416.1, from coordinate 123,631,363 downwards.
TCAGTTGTTGCTTGACTGTACTGTCAGTAGCCGAGTTGAATTGCTCTTTAATTGCACATGCATTAGCTAGATTAAATTAGATTAAAAGGTTGCTTTGGCTAATGTCATAGGAACGGCGACTGGTGGTCTATAATGCAGTAATTGTCCATTCTATATTGGTTAGATGAAATCATCCAACGGATTTCTTTCGATAAATCGACTTAGCTAATCTATATTAAGGGAAGCTGCCGTTTGGGAGTCAATGTAGATACAGCTTAAGGTTCAGGCTCATGGAAATGGAACTTTCACGCGAACTCCGGCGCTACAGAGGAGATTGCTGTGTCAAACTTATTTTTTCTATCTTCAAATGGTTTAAAATTGGGCGATTTCAGGACCGTTGGACTTCTTAATTCTTGCCGTTAATTGAAAATCTCTGCCATTTGACGCAAAATAAGGGGCGAATTCGACGCTTTTCCTAACACAGACTAAGTTGATGGGGAGAAAATCGAACTTTTTCGTTAGATTATAACTAACGACTGTAGTCTGGCTGGTCTAGCGGTTAGTGCGCGCACCTTCGGTGCACAGGGTCATGAGTTCGAACCTCACCGTGGATCATGGTGTTTTTCGAACTCACGAGCTTGTGACGGACTATGATCTCACTCAGATGTTAAACGAGTACCCCCCATAAATGGGTACTCTGCATAACACTGCTGAGCGTGATGCTGATCTCATTACCTCAACAAAAAGCAGATAAGATCTTGGAAATAGGATGTCACTAACACATTCTGCGGCCTTAGTCCAATGCTGGATTGTCGCGCCTGTTATTTTATTTTATAACTAACGACACGGAGAACATACGGCCCGCGGGTCATCATTCGTCTCGCAAAGGTTATGTGTCCAGCCAACAAGCGACGTCGCAAGAGGTGTTCATAGGCCTCACATAAACGGCGAATCTATGGATTTAACATAGAGTTTATTGGATTGCGGATGGACTCATTTGACAAAACGAAAATCCACTAAAATCAATGGATTCACCGTGTGTGTGCGGCCATATACTCGTACATCTCATTTTAGGAAAATTAGCATTTTCTGGTATGATACAAATCACTTCTTTGCTCATCAACAAGCCTGCAGCGGTATGCTGTAACTCTGAGCGGTAGGGTTGAACTAAGTTTGTTCTGGCTGTTATCCCTCTTGTTGTCCTCTACATTTAGAAGAGATATCCAGGGCCAGATTTTCCATATGGTTCAAGTTGCATCTCCCTTATTTCTAGAATCAGACTATTTATTGATTGTTCTTGATTTCCTAAATTGTTCAAGCTGGATTAAGCTAACACTTCTTCTAAAATCGGAGTTAAAAAGTAAAAAATTCATAAAGAAATTATTAATGAGGTTAAAATCAATATTCCAACAGTAATAAATTTGCGATATGAGAAATTCAGCAAATATGGTAAAAAGCGAATCAAAACTTCGACTCTGAAGCGAAATAGAACCACAAGTCAAACGATTAGCTGAAATGTCACTAAATGTCTCGAGCTGAATGTCAGCCATAAAACGAGCGAGACGATCAGAGGCAGAACTACTTGACTCGGGGCACTCCTGCGAGCTTCTTAAGTGGGCCCCCTAGTAAAAGCCGTGGTGTCCATATATTTTAGGTTTTAAATTGTCTGATTTTCAGTGCTACGAACCCCCTTCGGGTTCACGTCCCTCACGATCTTATCTATGCAGTGCCCTCACGATCTTATCTATGCAGTGCTCTATTATTTGGTACTCTAAATGGCGGTTTGGTCACCAATCTGCGACACTAGTTTTCTACGATGATAAAACGCGTTGTGGAACGTTCTAGCTTTTTAGGCACTATAGTGTTCATAAAATATGATTCCAAATACCAAATCGGCCCTACTTTTATAGTGCCTTAGCTCAGTCGCCGATTTCATGAAATAATTAGTATGAATTAATAGTTTTGCCTTATAAAATTTTCATTGTCTAAATTACCAAATTTCTATTGGCTCATGGACACCTCCACCGAAATTTTAACGACGTCACACCCACGTTAAGCCCGTGTGAAGGCGACTGATCTAATTCCAAGTTTAGTTAGTATGACGGGGGGCGGCAAGTTAGCTACTGTCCAGGGGCGCCAAAGAGGATAAATCCGGCACTGATGATATCGCATGCCTGGGTAAGCGAACAAAAGATTGCAAAAAAGACAAATGTCCTTGGAAAACCATTTCATTATTCAGATTTCAGATAAAGCGGTTCCGGAATCTAGAGTGACCAGGGTGTACGACTTCCATAGTCATGAGCTACCCATTACATGTTGTCCACGTCAAGGAGACGCTTTCGATTTCTGCTGAATGAGCGACGTGAAAAACATAACGCGGAGACCACAGAACTTAGCTGTCACTACAATCGGAACTCTGGGCCCGCTAAACAAGAAGCGGCATCTCGTGTTAACGCTAAAACTCTATTTCGAAACTCCATGCGCTAAAAATGCTTCGGGCAACAATTTTAATTTTGAACGCCATCGCTTTTCGAAGCAACAATATGGACCGCATAAAAATTAAGTTGGACACTCCTGACCTACAGTACGCCGGCCGTATGAAATTATTGGCAACGTTCAAACTGTACGATACCCGTTGTACGTTTCCATGATTCGAATACCCTTCCTACTCCGATACGTGAATTGTAGATTTTCAATCGGACAAAGAATTGAATGTGTTTGTCATAGTGTGTAGCTACACGGGGAACAACATCGCGAGAACAAAACCGGTTTTTATATGAAAATTGAATTTCTCCTGGCCTTGCTCCTCACCGATCTCTTCTAAAAAAAACCGGTTTTCATCTTGTTCTTGTTCCACGTGTAGACAGGCCCATACGGAAGATCTGATATGTTAAATTTTAAAAATAGGGGATTGGTTGTTTTTACTGGCAATGGTTCTGTCTGTCACCTGTACATGTTTCCACGATATGATACTTGGACAAAGAGCAACCGCTTGCTTCCCAGACATCTAGCACGGAGTCTTTCCCAGCTCCGTGTAAATTTCAATCGAAAGCATATTTGCCAATATTGATTAGACCACTCCTGGGTGGCCATACATCTATTCGACTAAAATAACTAACTGCCACGACAATTACGAGACAATTTATATTTTCTATTCAACGAATTTTTTTGTCAGTGTAAAACAGTGATAAGGTCAGTTCTATCGTTGATACCCATCCTAAGCACATTCCGCGGCCATCGAATCTTCTCAATCGATCAACGGCTGGCTACAGCCAAGATTAGAGTCGTCAATCTTATCGCATGTTTATGATTATGTACGAGTATAATATTTTTATTTAATACTACGTGTACGTTTTATGACTTTCAATTGCACTTGCCTTGGTACGTACTTATTAGATATGCAGAGCAAAAACGACAGGAAAATTATAACGAAACACAGAGAATATCAATTTAATGACCATATTCGCCATATTCGTAGTTCGCAAGTAATTTTCCAATCAACAAATGATATCCGCGTTAAGGTGAAGAATATTACATGAAAAAGTGCATTTTACAGTTCCACGGCCGTTGGTGTTTGCATGTACGGTCGAGCGTGGTGAGCCCAAATAACCCATTGCTATGGCTCATAATGAAATCGACCAGTGTATCTCCAGTAAATTCTTATAGAAACTCTAAAACAATTCAAATGATCCTCATTACGTCTCCCGCTAGTGGATGAAAGTTGGGAGGTATTTTATGTACATTATAAATATGTAATGGCAATGACAATGCGATTACTATGTCCACTCATTCACGCTATCAAATCCAGAATCCAGGCAAGGGTATCTTTACTGGATGTCAAGATTAAAAAATTTCTTCTTATCTATCTTATGTATAGCGAATAGATACTTACACCCCACGTTCCCAGGCCGAGAATGGGCATTAATCTGCCGTTGTTGAGTGTTACGTTGGGGACTTTCGATGCCATCTTTTTGCACTATTGCTTTTCACAGACTAGTATCACTTGATAAACTGAATACTTTCCGACCAAGTTGCCGGTTGACTATAAAAATGAATGCCGGCTCATAAACTAGAAATGGCTATTTGGTTTATGACAGATTAAGCAACAGCTTTTTTAGAGAATATTTCTCTTGAGAGCACACCGAAAGCTTTATCATGCTTTCGAGCTTGCTTCTGCTAAGTAGTGTTGCCGTTGCCAATGCTGTATTTTTAGTCCGAACTGAATTAAATTTCGGACTCCTCATGTTTCATCACTAATCACAAAATCAGGTATAAATGGAAATTCAGCTTTAGATTTCACCAATCGAAATGCAGTGTTGGATTTTTAAATCATTAAATCCTTTAGCGACAGTTAAAAAACCATGGGCATGCCGTCTAGGATCACACACACAAGGAGAATCCAAGTATTCCGAATCCAATGAAACTTCACAAAGAAATAACAACATACCCAGCCCCAGCTGTAATTTTTTTATGGAGTTTCGTTGGATTGGGAATCCATGGATTCTTCGTCTGCCATCGCGTACGGTTTGTATGGCCATATATCATATTTGACCCCAGTTCTTTCTCAAAGACGCGCATTCCGCATCCACAGATTTGCTCAACGTGATTTTAGGGCAGCCCCTTTGTCGGCCTAGTTGGGAAAATGGGTTCCATTGCATAGCGCAAACAGATCACCCTTCCGCAACGTATGCCATCCAATGCCATTTTCGCCTGCGAGTCGATTCGTCGATAGGTAGATTTCCATTGGGCCTTGTAAAGGCCTGAATAGAGATCGGGCGGAATGAAAATGAAATTTTTGTCCGCGGCGATTTTCTCAATGAAAATGCATACTTACTGTCGTGGAATAAGTTGTAAATGATGGGGAATTCCATAAACTAAAATCCGAGAATGGTTTCACAATTTGTCTCTGCCATTTTATGTGTTATTTTTCGATTCCCCGGTCATTAGATAATTTCCGCGATGAACTCGTCGTGGACAGTGAATCGGTTTGACGTTTGCAAAACTCACCACGCCCGACGGAGAATATTTCAATTTAGAACACACGCATTTGTCTTTGATGACCCACATTGACTGCAGCGGCAGAAGCAACGGCAGAAGCATTTTTCTGCTTCTGCCGCTGCTGTGATGGTTGAAATACATTTCCCGCGTCAGCAGCAGCATCGGCAGAGGCATCGGCATCAGCAGAAAAATTTCAATTTAGAACACACGCATTTGCCTTTGATGACCCACATTGACAACCTAAGTTGGCAACACGCAAATAAAAACGGAAAATAAGTGATTTGTAGGCATGTTGCAGTACCAGGTTGCAAGAACGTGAATGGCGTGGTTGCCGGAATGTTACAAGTGTGTAGTAAGGTACCTGCAACCTAGGTTGGCAACCAAGTTGCAGATGTATAATGGTTGAAATACATTTCCCGCGTCAGCATCAGCATCGGCAGAGGCATCGGCATCAGCAGAAAAATTTCAATTTACAACACACGCATTTGTCTTTGATGACCCACATTGACTGCAGCGGCAGAAGCATCGGCAGAAGCATTTTTCTGCTTCTGCCGCTGCTGTGATGGTTGAAATACATTTCCCGCGTCAGCAGCAGCATCGGCAGAGGCATCGGCATCAGCAGAAAAATTTCAATTTAGAACACACGCATTTGCCTTTGATGACCCACATTGACAGCAGAAGCAGAAAAAATGCTTCTGCCGCTGCTGCTGCTGTCAATGTGGGTCATCAAAGGCAAATGCGTGTGTTCTAAATTGAAATTTTTCTGCTGATGCCGATGCTGACGCATCCAATCTATTTCAATTATCATTGTGGGTCATCAAAGGCAAATGCGTGTGTTCTAAATTAAAAATTTTCTGCTGATGCCGATGCTGATGCTGACGCGGGATATATAATTCAACCATTATACACCTGCAACTTGGTTGCCAACCTAAGTTGGCAACACGCAAATAAAAACGGAAAATAAGTGATTTGTAGGCATGTTGCTGTACCAGGTTGCAAGAACGTGAATGGCGTGGTTGCCGGAATGTTACAAGTGTGTAGTAAGGTACCTGCAACCTAGGTTGGCAACCAAGTTGCAGATGTATAATGGTTGAAATACATTTCGCGCGTCAGCATCAGCATCGGCAGAGGCATCGGCATCAGCAGAAAAATTTCAATTTAGAACACACGCATTTGCCTTTGATGACCCACATTGAGAGCAGCAGCAGCGGCAGAAGCATTTTTTCTGCTTCTGCTGTCAATGTGGGTCATCAAAGGCAAATGCGTGTGTTCTAAATTGAAATTTTTCTGCTAATGCCGATGCCTCTGCCGATGCTGACGCGGGAAATGTATTTCAACCATAAGGCTTGTAAGGAGCAAGGCAAGGAAAAATTCATTTCAAAAAGTTCTTAAGATTCGACAAAGACAAGTGTTGACGAACGTTTGCAGCTTCTTGGTAGCTGCAGCGAAAACTTTCCAAGTGATGCTCCCGTATAGGAGCACAGCGCCAGTTTGGCTCTAGCACTGAGTGCCAGAGCTTAGGCAACATGCCGAAAGAACACTTGGCATGGTTAATGCGGCGAACGATGCCCTGAGTGCCTCCATCAACGCAACAATGCTACCAACGCCATCTAGATATATCATAGCCGCAACTCAGCTGTACAATGACGTCATGGATCCGTATTGAATTGTTCGTCGAACACGGGAAACCAACAACAATGTCATAAGAGGCAACAACAATGCAATGCAATTTCAACTGCGGATTTGACGTTTACGAGTCTACATTGCGGCCTTAAATAGACGGCGGTGATGCTACCTCTCTCTTTATTACCGTAACTCCTAGTGGAGCATGGTGCGTTGATGACTACCGTGTGTAGTCATCAACGTTACAAAGACAACTGAATTCGGAGTGTGATACGATTGTCACCCATACCACTTCCTAGTCGCATTGTTAGTTTATCATTCTACGATAAGAATATTTCATATCATCTTCTTCTGAATAATTGCGACGAGTCGTGCCGAGTTTGGAAACTCGTTTCTCTATGAGTGTCTATTTCACAGAGTGGCGACCGAACGATCACGGCCACAGAGCACGAACAATGCTACCTAAATAGAAAAATTCGTCTACCAGTTCCACAAGTTGTCCGTTGATACTTATGGAGAGAGTCGGGTTCCCAGTCAGGGCTAAGAATTCTGATTTTGCTTCTAATAATCTTTAGCCCGACAACCTCTCTCTTGAGATCCAGAGCCATTTCGCTCAGATCCATGATGTTATGCGAGAGTAAGCAAATGTCGCCAGCATATAATCTAATGGTTGCAGGTATGGGATTTCAGACTCCATTAAATACCACGGTTGCGTTCTTCAGGCCGAGCTACATGGAGCACGTCACCAATCACTGAAAGAAATAGAATTGGTGATAGGATGTAACCCTGCTTGATCCCGCTATGAACTTCGAAACCCTCCGACATCTTACATTTATGGAGTACGCGACATTTTGCACCGACGTATGTTGCCACACTATTTTCTGTGGCACATTCCTCTTGCGAAAGGCCGCCCAAATACATTCTCGGTTCACACTGTCGAAAGCCTTCTCAGAATCAACAAAGAGCATGTTCAACGAAAATCTGTATCCGACGCATTGCTCGATTATAATTCGTAAGGTGTTGATGTGGTCGATACAAGAAAAACCAGATCGAAACCCAGGCTGCTCTTCATCGATTTTGCTTTCTAAGTGGATATTGATTCTCTCCAAGATTATCAGAGCTAATATTTTGGTAACAGCGGGAAGCCTACAAATACCCATCCAATAATTGCATTCTGTAAGACTGCTCTTTTCCTTCCATTCATCCACGATCTACCAATGAGAGGGTGCAACAACTCCGCTGTTAAGCCCGGTGTTGCTTGGTAAAGTTCGGCTGGAATTCCATCGAGCCTAGCCCAGCCTTACCACGTTTTAGTGCAATAATAGCGTCCTCAATTTCTTGTATCGTTGGGGGAGTTGATTGTATACCTATGTTTTCACGGGAAGCTAAATTATTAATATGAGGGGGACCTCAACTTAAGCGAAGTGCTCTTTCCATCATATCTTTCACCGGAGGCTATCCGACCACCTTTACACTAGAGGACACTGTATATGGTATTTAAATCATTATTTCGCCCGGCTTCCTCTGCAGCAAGAAGAGAGGTGGCATATACCCTTTTGTTACGGCGTACACTACGTCGGACTTCCCGAGCTTTACAAGAGTACAAAAGCTCAATGTTGTCACGATTCTTATCTTTTGCTGAAGCTAGACCAACCCTAGATTAGATTTGTTAGGGTATGTGGCCGTTAAATAGCGCTAGGCACTGGGATCGGTGGTCTCTATTGTGTCATTGCCGAAGCTATAAGCGACTTCTTTCGATAAATAAGAGATAAGAGGCGATATCCTCCTCTAAAGGGAACGCAATGCCGAAACATTCCAAGCAGCGCATTGCTAGCCTCTCACATTCACAGAGAATGTGCGCAGCCGTTTCGTCGTCAGCCTCGCAAAAGCGACAGCTCGCGTCTTTAAATGACGATTCAGACGGCAGTGCCCCGTGATGAGCCCGCAAATTATCCTAACCCTGTTTCTGCTCATCTTCATTAGACTAAGGGTACGTTTAGGAGGGGAGTAGTATAGGCAACGAAAAGTTTGTCCTGCCGAAGCCCTGGGAGAGTTTCTCCCCCCTAAGCTCTTTCCGTTCGACAATACGCCACCATGTTGCGCCCGACATCCAAAGCTTTGGTCGGAAGGCCCGATTTGGACGGTCTCAGCACTCTTCAGGTACTCATTCTTTATGGCATTCGAGATGATCGTTAAATTGTTGGGCTACAGCTGGATACTTTAATTTGGCGGTGTCGAACTTACGGTGCCGGGACGGAGCATCTCGCCGAGATTGCACGAAAGCAATCCGCAAACGAACATTTGCAACCATCATATGGTGGAGCAAAGAGCAAAACGAGTTTTTTAGGAAAGATACCTAAGGAGCAAGGAATATAAAAAACTTTTTTTTTTAATTCTTGTTCTCTTTGCAGACAGCTAAAACAGACCGACGGACTGTCATCGACCAGGGACGTAGCCAGAATTTTGTTTCGATAGGGGTTCAGAGTCGCATACCACAAAGTTAGAGGAGATAGGAGGATGCCGAGCTACTTCCATTCCAAGGAATCACTACTGCTAAACCCATCTTGAAGATGAAGCAAAGTCAGTGCGTGGTTTAGAGGCTGGATGCAACGGTTATAAATTCGCGACTCTCGCGAGTTTTGACTTTCAGTGGTGGTCTGATAATTGAAAACATCTCATCTCAGCCTAAAATGTCCAGTTTTCAATTCTGACAGGTTTTATGGGAATTGCAATTTTGAAATTTGAATACATGTTTGAGCATTAAAAGACACAAATAGTTAAGCTTGAGGCATACCGGAAATAAATTTTTTTTCTGAGGCTTTTATTACCAAATATTTATTTGGTAAAATAAGTACATATTTAATTCCTCGAAGTCCTGGGTGCTCGCAAAAGCTAATACCTCCCCTGAGGATAATTATCCGTCTTGCTCAAAAAGCATAGCTACACACCAAAACCTGATACACTAAGGTCCATAACTGAATCTCGTTAAAATATGACAAAATACGTACTTCACAAATTACAGCAGAGGTTTTATAGCATTTGCAAATTCGATGTACTGATTGTATCCCTTAAACCCTGTTTTGCGTTGCTAAGAGCCGATCCACGCTTTTCAGTGTGGTCACCGTCACCTACCATACCATACTACGGGTTTCGTGGGTGACCTACCGATATCCCTCTCCCGAATCAGCTCCATGATTAAGTTAGTAGAGAGCTAACTTTTAATTATCTTAATTGAGCTGTTGCCAAGCGCAAAATAATTGGAGCTCCACCAAAAAGCCCGAAACTTGTTAGAAAGGAGACATTCTTTCATAGAGGAGTTGGTATAACTATCCCCATCTCTATTTTTCAAAGATAATACGAGGGTAGTCTGATAAGTACCCAGCCTCGACGCTTTATGGTGTCAGTATCGCAAGAGCAATTTACTATCGTGTAGTGCATTCTTCTAGACGGCAACTGTTCAAATTTCAGGCGGATCAGACTCGTAGTTTTGCTTTGGTCGCGTGTGGAAAGCTGGAGTGTCCGCCGATTTTAGAAAAATGGTAAAAGAGCAATATCGGTCAGTGATGCGATTCTTGTTTTTGGAAGGAAAATCGCGGAGCGAAATCAAAGAGCGTTTGGATGCTGTGTACGGTGACTATTCTCCTTCGATGGCGACCGTCAAAAATTGGTTTAACGAGTTTCAACGTCGCACGTCGGTTTTTTATGAGCCACGTCCAGGTGCCCCGAACACGGTTAGCACGCAGGATAACGTGACAAAAATCCACGATCTCGTATTGGCAGACCGCCGATTGATGGTGCGAGTGAGACCGCTTCAAAGTAGTGTTTGACGTTGTTTAAGCGCAATCCGAAGGAGTTTCTGCGTCGTTTCGTGACAGTCGACGAAACTTGGATACACTGGTACACACCAGAGACCAAGAACCAGTCGAAACAGTGGACTTCACCGGGCGAACGTGCTCCGAAGAAGGCGAAGACTGTCCCATCGGCCGGAAAGGTGATGGCCAGCGTTTTCTGGGATTCACAAGGTGTGATCCACATCGGCTACCTGCAGAAGGGCAACACGGTCACAGGGCCGTACTATGCCGAATTATTGGGCCAATTCGATGCCGAATTAAAGAAAAAACGGCCCCATATCACAAAGAAAATAATTCTCTTCTCACACCTCCGCCCACCAACGCCAAACTGGTCGAATTGGGCTACGAACTGTTCCCCCATCCACCGTATTCTCCAGATTTGGCCCCGTGCGACTTCTTTTTGTTTCCAAACTTGGCAGAAATTTCAGTCCAGGCAGGCATTTCACTTTGCAGGCCTCGAAAAAACGTATTATTCAGACGGGTTAAAGAAGTTGGAGCATCGCTGGATCAAGTGATCGAGCTAAAAGGAGACTATATTGAAATATAAATCGCCACTTTTCCAAAATTTTTGTTTTTCTTTTGTAGAGGCTAGGTACTTATCAGACCACCCTCGTATGTTAAGATAATATGTATGTTAATTGAAATGAATTTATCTCATATTTTATACTATCATCACTGAAATTGCGGGGATTATTGAAAACATTTCGAGAGGGGTGCGGACCCCATGGACCCCTCTTCTTCTTGCTACGTCTCTGTCATCGACGGAGTACGTAATTCGAGCCATGAATATGGATAGCAGCGAAACGCTTTACTCATCAAGTTGACGCAATTAGCAGCAAGTTGAAGATTCACCGATGTAAAAACTTTTCTGCATAGTCTCAATAGTCTTGACTCGATAATCTGAATGAGTTACTACATGAATAATTGTAGTTCGGCTTATCGAAAATTCGGGTTACATCAATCATATTTTGATATTTATATGAGCAGAGCACATTCACTTGAAAGTATGTTACTCATGTCGTGCAATACAGTGATCTCATATCGCAGCATAATTGGCTGATTTCATTGTTAAAAGATGTAAATTGCGGTTCAGTTACAATAATTAATTCGCTGATAAAACCACGCTGATACATACTTAGATCATGATCAAAGTAAGCCGCCACTGTACAATCTACAATCCCAAAAAAAAATATATTTATTTGTATGATAAGATGAAAAGCTTTCAATAAAGACATTTCTAGCCTGGTAAGTGTATTGTATATAGAGTATAGTTTAGTCTAGACTTGTAGACTTGAAAACTGTTCCGTTTCAGAGGAATCCAAGGCTGGTAGAAAGTTTTGTAACTTATTTTTCTCCGGTAAATATAAACCTCATTCTTCTGTTTCGCAGCAGTTTTGCAGAAGATGTTAATGATTCGGCATGGGAACAACTTATTTGTCGTTTTCTGTTATTGTATTCTCCAAAAATGGTTCATCTTTGGTTCTCTGGTTCCTGTTAACCCCTTGAGGGACATACGGCATCAAAATGGTTCATACTACATACTAAATAGTTATTATGTTATTAAGTACTGACACCTGATATTTTTGTTCGCCCTTTCTCCGCTTAAAAAACAAATTTCGAATAAATCAAGATATTCTAATAATTTTAAACTCTATTATTTTTTATAATTTTTTTTATTGTCCAGATTAACTTGCTTGTTTACATTATATTCAAAAATTCAGCAAAATAACCTCCTCTACCATTATTACACTTAAAAGGAACTTACAAACGTCTTTTCCAATAAATAAAAACAATTGAGCTTTATATTCGGGAATTAAAATCCAAAATGTTATAAAAAGTATTTCCAGTATTTACAAAAAATCCCTAAAAAACAAGAGCAATAAGCATTTAATTAGCTAGAATGTAGGGTATCGAATTGAAGCGATTGCAGGAAAATATAAAACGTTTCAACTAGTTTTCTTTAGTTCTTAATTTAGACAGCCAGTAGCGCTTGAAGGCTACCATCTTCGTACATCTTTTTCACATCTGTACCGCCGCCGATAAATTTACCATCGACAAAGACTCGCGGAACCTGCAAAGAAAACAAAAACAGTGATTAAAAAAGTTAAATATGTACATACATATAAAAGTTCGACGAGAAAATTCTTCCCTAGAAAAAACTATCCTTAAACTTGTACGTTTTCACGCCTATGCAAAGTTCTTACAATAAAACCGGAAATCGCACTTATTTGTCACAAAGAAGAATAGAATATCTGCACTTTCCGAAAATTTGCCGCGCCCCTCTACACCCTTAAAAACAACCCCTTATTTCGTTTCTAGCCCCATACAGAGCTCATTGTCTATAGACTCAAGTTTTGAGAATCGTCATAAAACAAATTGTCAGTTCGGTGAGTTTTGATTAAGATTACACAATAAATAAACATTTTTCTTTACTTAAAAAATCCATAAAAAATATTATTTGTTATTATACCCCCTTTGGAGGTGTAATTCGTAATGTATTTCGTAGTGGATATTCGGTGCAGCACATGCTTAAGCACGTAGTGGTACCTACACCGCCGAGCGACGCGACGCCATAGAGCGGTATAAATAACGAGGCAAGAAAGAAGAAGAAATGCTTAGGTACAACGATATTTCCTTGCAGGAAACGGTAAAATAGAGACTATCAGTTTCGCAAATATTTTTTTTTTTTTGAAACCACAGAATACCATAAAACCGATAGTTTGAACCCGCTGATAAGGTTTTTCTTAAATTACAGTAATTTATTTGATCCAAAGAGTCACTTTCGGTTGCGACATTCGACTTAGGTTCAAGGACGATTTTACCGTTTTTGAATAATTGTTGGATGAAATGCATCTAAAAGAATCAATACTAAAAATAACAGCTTATCTTCAGGGTTTTGATTTTCTAGTTATAAACAATCATTCAAATGATGGTGGACATATTGCTCTGTTAATAATATGGTAACGTTCTGTTGACACTCTGTTAACTGTCTGTGAACGTTCTGTTAACACCCTGTTAATCTTCTGATAACATTCTGTTAACGATTTATTAATGCTCTGTAAACGATAGGTTAATAGTCACTAATATACTCTGTTAACAGAAGGCAAAACTATCAAAGCAGTTTGAGGCGAAGGTAACCCAGCTGATGACGACTCTTCTTTTAGCGGTGCAGTAAGGTGTGAAACCTCTGTGCATCTATGTGGGTACGAGTTATGGTTCGTCAATGTTTGTGTCCGTGAGGTCTAAGGGCAAAAACATAGCTGCTGCGATAGGGTTTTCCTACAGCGATATAGGGGTAAGATCAGTGGGCGCAGCATGGCATTGAAACAAATGACCCACATCATGAGGAGTACCATCTCAGTTTAGACAGATGTTTTGGATGTCCGGGTTTATGCGAGAAAAGTTACGTATTAAGGCGTGAACAAAAGACCGACCGAAGTTGAGCTAGTGTTACTCTGTGGCTCTCGAGAGTCTAATCTCCTCAGGCGAAATTGGTGGTGGGCGCTCTGAGAGAACTCTATTCGCACCTAAGCTCGCAATAGACCGATTCACTTCTTTAATGAGGATCGAATTTTTTTACCGTTACCTTGTTATCGCTCTACACACGGTAGTCATCAACGCAACCATGCTCCACTAGTAGTTACGGTATTGAAGAGAGAAGGTCGGGACTTCTCGCAGGCCAAGCAACAGTCCCAAATCTGCCAATTCACTTTCCGGAAAATTTGTAATAATTCGAGAAAGCTTCTGGAATTTAGTCGAGGGGGAAGGATCAAAGGACCAATAAGCTTATCACCCACAAGACCTACCCAAACAGTGACACGAAACTCATATTGAAATCGAGGTTCCTGAGTTTCATGGGGATTGCTTTGAGCCCAGATCTGATTATTCCGGGTGTTGAAAACGCCACTGCGTGTAAACGTGGCTTCATCCGTCCACACTATTTTAGATTGAGAATCACGGTCTTCCCGGATTTTTTGAAGAAACCAATTGCAAAATGTTATCCTCCTCTTATAGTCGCTCAGTAGTAATTCCTGAACTTGTGTAAGGTGGTACGTATAAATAGCAAATATTAAATTTTAACTTTTATAAATACCCTTGCATTTGCCAAACAATGTACAAAATTTCAAATATCTTGCAGTTCTGGTCAAAATAATGTAGCGAGATTCTATTCCGAATTATAATAGCTTTGTTTGTCTTCTTTCGAGTAAAGGGAAAATTGTTAGCGATTCCACTGAAGCATTCACGATTTTCGATGACTTTCACAAAAAGAGCGATAACAAGATAACGGTAAAAAAAATCCGATTCTTCTTCTTCCTTGCCTCGTTCTTTATACCGCTCCATGGCTTCGCGTTGCTCGACCCGCGGTGTAGGCACATCGCCCGATTTGGCGATTATATCTCAGCATATTTCTACAGACAGCTTTATCTTGGATGGTGTCATCGCCGAGACCAATGCGTTGTTGTTGCTTTTTCATTTGACACATCCAGGTGTTTTTCGGTCTGCCTCTGGCCTTGGGTCCATCAAGGGGAACTTCTTCAACCGTTTTGTACAACTTGTAACGATGTTTGGGCTACTGAGGACTATATCATCGGCAAAAAGAAGAGATATATCGTATATATATAAAAAAAATTCCGATTGTATTGGTAATTTTCTTGCTGAAACAAGTTGAGCTATCAACCCTTACAGTATTGACCACCTAATGCGGGACACCCTGTATTCCTATTATGTATTATTATTATTATCTTCTTCTGAATAATAAACTTGCGACGAGTCGTGCCGAGTTTAGAAACTCGTTTCTCTATGAGTGTCTATTTCACAGAGTGGCGACCGAACGATCACGGCCACAGAGCACGAATCTGGATAGCTAATGTTAATAAGGTCAGAATAGTACGAAAAAAAATTGGAGCAGACAGAATTTGGAGAGGCCCAAGGAACGTATACGCAGGATAGTAGGAGCGACGACGAACCTGAAGTTTGAGCTTTAATAGTTACACAGTCAAAGGGCTCAGACTCGGTGGATGAGATAAGAGAACACTCTAAGTGGTCTTTGACGGCAAAGAGTACACCACTACCATTTGATTTACCAAAAAGAGTAATATTTCTGTCGCACCGAAACACTTTAAAGCCATCCAATAACTCCCTACTGTTGATGTTACGAGTTAAGCCAAGTTTCAGTAATGTAAACGAAGTCGTGAGAACAAAGTAGAGCACATGCATTAAAGATTAGTAGCTTAGTCCTTAAGCCGCTTACATTCTGATAGTACAAAGAAAATTCTTTTATTTTCGAAATTTTGATAGACGACGCATGATAAAATTTGTATTATTTTTAAATTCTTTAACTAGGATACCATGAGGCCAGAAGGTGGATTCACAGATCGACGAATCATCGTTATGAATTGTTACTTTGAAGGAAGCAACAATGTGATTAGGTATATTGTCCTTCGTGAGTTTTCTGACATTCAGGATACCAGGCTCAGGTCCGATCTTCTTTACGATATAAGCTTCAACTTCAGCCTCAGTGGTTTCATACGCAAGTCTAGATACAAAGACTTGTTTGGGCGGAACACACAATTTTAAATCGAATTGAGATGTCGAAGAGGTACATTGTCCAGGCGAAAGATCAGGAAGAAGATGGACAGACGGCGACAAAGTAGCAGATGATACGGGAGCCGTTTGCAGCGAAAGTGAAGGAGACGCTGACGAATGATATAGATGCTGTTGTTCCGTAACCGGATGTATGTTCAGCGAAACAGAAGACGAAACTATCAAAGCAGTTTGAGGCGAAGGTAACCCAGCTGATGACGACTCTTGTTGAGGAAGTGATACCGATGATTGCAGAATTCGAACATCACTCGGTAATTGTCTAAACAAAGCAAGCTGAGGGGACTGTCGAGGCTGATGAATAATCGAGTCCTTTGATGGAATTAGTAGTTGAAGTTGTGATTGGGATTGTGAAAGGCCCGTGGTACTGGGCTCGAGTAGCTGAGGAGGCTTGTTAGCGTGTTTTGGATATTCCTTCATCTTCTGAGCCTTCTGCTGACAGAGACGTGTGGTGACGCCCACATGCTCAGAGGATACGGTTGTGGCGCCAATGTCAATGACGTTATTCGGATGGAGGTTCCTATCGCGGCCGGGTTTTCGCCCCGGAACCACCCATTCATTTTATGCATTGCCAAGAGCCGCACACCCCCCTCGACATATACAAACAAACAAAAGTTGCATCACATCTTTTTTACACTATCGGAGCAACCCATGCCGGCCCAGTTGCTCCAAATTACTTACACGCGCCGGCATCGAAATAAATCCTGGTCCATGGATGTGCGTCGTTTGTGGTAAGAGGATTTATTCTAACGTACAATCCTCAGTGCAGTGCTCATGCTGTATGGAATGGTGCCATTTCAAAAATTGTTCACTGACTTCATGGAGAGACATCACATCCTAGTTGCTGCAATTCAAGAAACCAAACTAAATGCCGATTCATCGCTAAATTCTTACGGAGGCTTCAACATCATCCGACGCGATCGACCCACTGGCTCAGGAGGAGGTTTGGCTTTCTTGATACATAACTCACTGCCATATTCATTAATCGATATCACTGTCGCCGATACCACAACAGAATTACAAGCGATATCAATCAGGTCGGGAAATGTTGATATAGATATTCTCAATATCTATATACCACCAGCATCAAGTTGTCCCACTGGTTTCCAGGCCAAAATTTCCCTCCTACTCACCGGGCGATATCGCCTATTACTGGGCGATTTCAATGCTCACCATGATTTATGGCACTCAAACCTTAACAACGACACCAGAGGCAACCAAATCGCAAACCAACTAGATGATTCCGATTTCTGTCCGCTGAATGACGACTCACCAACCCGCATTGCAGGATAATGCAGAAGCTCGCCTGACATATCCATCGCCAGCCCTGGGCTCATAAACAGCATTACTTGGGAACCGTTCATAACTTTCTCGTCAGACCATTTGCCTATTGTCCTCACGATTGATAAACCGTCTCAGTTTACATACACTGAGAAGCAGACATATTCGAATTTCAGCAAAGCCGACTGGATTGGCTTCCAAAGCTATACAAATGAAGAGTTTTCTGCCCTTCCCACCCCTACTGACGTACGTACTGCTGAAAAGAACCTGAGACGGATTATCCAGAATGCAGCCAAAAGATACATTCCAGCGGGCCGCATTCCAATCATGAGACCGCATTTCCCATCATCTGCTGCAGAAATGGCAAAAACGAGAGATGAACTTCGAATAGCAGACCCAAATGATCCTCGCATCGGCGATCTCAACAACGTTATAACCCAGCAAGTCAACGACCACAGGAAACAGTTATGGAATTCGCATTTAAAAACCTGCCACGTAAAATCCGGCGTAAGCAACCTTTGGAGAACGGTACGTGCTCTATCAAACCCTACAAAACCCAAAGGTAAGGTAGCTATAAAATTCGGTCATAACACATACAACAACGACGACAAATGCGCTCACAAATTTAACCAACAATTCGTCGAACATCCCGGAAAAGATAAGCTCAAGCGCATAATTACCAGAGCTATCCGAAACAGCACCACTGACCAACACCTCCAGGTTACCTCAAACGAAGTCAAGCTTGCAATAAAAAATGCGAAAAACTCCAAAGCGTACGGACTAGACGGTATTGCCATAACTATGCTCAAACACATTGATTCTCCGGCCATTGAGTATATCACTGCTACGATGAACCTGTCGCTGAAAACCTTCATCATACCCGAGCTATGGAAAAAAGGCCGTACCATCCCCATACCGAAGCCAGGCAAAGATCATACTCTAGCTGAATCATACCGTCCAATAACGCTACTGTCCCCCGTGGCCAAAATACTTGAGGCACTAGTGTTGCCTAAACTCCTGGAGCACGTCCAGCTTGCCAATCATCAACACGGTTTCCGGGAAATGCATAGCACTACAACCGCTATAGACAGGATTACCTCCAACATATTCAATGGACTCAATCAGCCGAAACCCTGCAAGCGCACTATCCTCGTAGCTCTCGATTTATCAAAAGCATTTGACACTGTTAACCACACAGTACTCTTGACAGATCTACGCAACACTACTCCTCCATATATCCACAAATGGATCGCGAATTACCTTGCCGATCGTCAATCCTGCACCGAGTTTAGGAATGGGAAGTCCAAACTCAGGAAAATTAAACACAGGGCGGAGTCTTATCTCCCACCCTCTTCAACTTTTACATGTCAGGACTGCCCACACCACCCACGGGACTCGAAATCATCTCTTATGCTGACGACTGTACCATCATGGCGACTGGCAACGACATTCCCGAAATGTACGACCGAATCAATGAATACCTGCTGTCACTCAACGACTTCTTTGTGAGTAAAAGCTTGAAGCTCTCAGCACCAAAGTCCTCCGCCACCTTATTCACCAGCTTCAACCAGGAGTACAATATGCAACTCCCTATATTTATCGACACCAACGTCATCCCTACTATTCGGACTCCCAAGATCCTAGGTGTCACGATAGACAACTCCGGAAAATTTAACACACACGCTGAGAACATCTGCTCTAAACTCAGGAGCAGAAACAAAATTCTTAAAGCTCTTGCCGGTAGTATTTGGGGCACCGACAAAGAAACACTTCTGACTACCTATAAAGCTATCGGTCGCCCCCTAGTCAACTATGCAGCACCGACGTGGTCAAATGGTCTCTGCAACACAAATTGGGGCCACATACAAATCTGCCAGAACACAGTGTCAAGATGTCCTCAGTGGATCATCTGCACCAGGAGACTAAGATGATGACTTTGAGAAACCACAACGAACTTCTTACTAAACAGTATCTAGTCGGATGTTATCGTACAAATCACCCGAACAATGAACTCATGGACAAAACACCACCGCCACGACGAATAAGACGCTCTATCAGGGACAAAGAGCGCGAAGTCCAGCGATACAAAAAGGTTCCATTCGATAACTCCGACTACAAGGCGGCGATTGCAGACATACACACACAAGACGTTCGTAAAGCTACTCAAATCCTCACAAATAATCGTGTACTTGGCACTAAACCTCCAGCCATATCTCCTGATGAACAACAATTACCGAGAGCTACCCGCACCACCGTAGCTCAGCTCCGATCCGGTTGGTGCCCGCGACTAAATTCTTATTTATCGCGTAGAAATAATGAAGTTGCAAACACCTGCCCAGCCTGCGGAACCAGTCCACACGATGTAGACCACATTTTCGATTGTCCAGCTGCTCCCACGCAACTTACACCACTTGCGTTATGGTTACAACCAATTGAAGCAGCTTTCTTTCTAAACCTCGACCTCGAGG
This sequence comes from Microchrysa polita, assembly GCA_949715475.1. Classification (NCBI taxonomy): domain Eukaryota; kingdom Metazoa; phylum Arthropoda; class Insecta; order Diptera; family Stratiomyidae; genus Microchrysa; species Microchrysa polita. The sequence continues at coordinate 123,611,562 of OX454416.1, read as the reverse complement.
ATGGAATGCCCACCATCTTCGAATAAATATGATGCAACTAATTAAACGTTTCCTGTCTGTGCCGCTAATACAACAACAACAACGTTATTCGGAACAGGTGCGATGTAGGCAGTAACATCGTTGAACGCAGACTCCATGACTATGCAATTGCGTAGATACACTGTTCATAAAAGATCCGGAACCAAAAGAAAATCTGGTTGACATCGCTTTAGCCCTCTTGTTACGTTTGTTACTAGCAAACATACTTAAATATTTCTCAAGTGTTTCGAGTCGACCGGAATATGTGCTAGTCATCAGAGATATGACACATTTTTCTATTTGACGAGTGCTCTTACTTTTTCTTTTTATAGAATTGAATAATAGTGCTTTTCGACTTGAACAGACAGGATCATTGTCCAAACGGATCCAAATTTCCCCCTTCGGTAACAGCTGACTATGTGGCATCAGTTCCAAAGCGATATTCTGAATTGGAAGATATTATGTGCACCGTGTGAGATATATATATCAGTAACTATTAAAATGATTAACAACTCTAATAAAGATTAGAAACCAAATAAACTAATAAACAAAATTATATACGGAAAATTTCTGAGAAATTGTTCGCGGAGCCATCTGATCGAAGAATGTTGTTTGACCTTGTATTCACGGTTGCAAATGGGGAGAAGTATAGACCTACATCTGAATGGTATTTAATTACATTATTCATTTATGCTTTAACACTGCACTAGTCCAGCATCACTTAGGCAAAAATCCTCTATGGTCTATTGGGTCATTTATAAAGCTACCACTTACCGATCTAGCTCCAGTCATCTCGCCCAGAACATCCTGAATCTCGTTGGTATCATCCCGTCTATCCAACTCGACAACATGATAAAGAACATTTAATTTCTTAAATTGCTAAAAGACCAATAAATACAAATGGGTGACTAATATATTTTTTCCCAATGATTCACAAAAAAAGAATTAATAATTTCCGTACCTCTTTGGCCATGTCACAATACGGACAGTAGGTTTTCGAGAAAATCACCACCTTGTCCTGTTTGAGAGTATCCAAAACAAATTGGGCTTTTGGTCCAGACATATCTACTAATTGGCGTGTTTGAAGTCTACTCGCAACTGATCCCATTTATTTGATACACTGTATGATTAGAATTAATAAAGTGTTAAAAATCATGCGCGGCGCTGCAACCCAGCTGTCAGTAACAGCACTGACAGCACCAACACGAATATTCTGCACGAAACAGCTGATGTTGACAAAAAACTTTCTTACAAAACATGAATGAAATTTTTTAATTTAAGATGTAAAAATAGAGTTTACGAGAAAATCAATTCATTTTTACATAGAATTGCAGATAAACGCTATATCTTTCGCGTGTATATTTTTCGAAAATCTTCATTTCCACTTTCTTTTACAATTGAACGCACTCTGTACCCCGCACTGCATTATCAACCACTCACAATCCACACTTCATTCGTCGACATCGAGGAAGCCATTTTGAATTCACTCCAGTAGAAAAGAAATTAGAGAAAGGTTCGTGGCCATCGATCTCGTCGGTGGATTTTCTCTATTGTTTCGTGCGCTTATCGAGCGCATATCTAAATATCCTTTGAGTTCAGTCGCTTCAAGAAGTGTTTGTATTTTTATAGTTTTGCTGTGATTTGGAAGTGGCCGGTAAGTAAATAGATGTGTAAATGCTATTTCTCCAAGAAACTCGTGAAGTTTCGCCTTTGAAGTAAGAAGTGTGCTTCGACGCCATTTTTTTCACGCGATTACGAATTCGGTGGATATTACGCTGGCATTTTCGCACTTGATATTTTCAATCGGGTATATTATGAATTTTGTTTGAAAAATGCGTACCAGGAGTTGTTTTGTCGTACATTGGTTTTAGGGGAAATGCTTGATTGCAACGAGTATTCCTAGCAAGCTTCTTTGGGTTTTCCCAGGGGTATGGAAATTTTATCTTTAGCCGGCCGGCCGGTATGGGACGATCATTGTGATCGTGATCGCATTAGTTGGGCTCTCTCATGGATATTTTAGCCTATTCTCATAAACACATACCGAGTTCCGGGATGATTTCACTGTCCAGATTATCGTTTGAGCCTGGCCGTCTGATGAAGCGATTGTAACAGATCATTCCTGGTTTTGTTATTTTCTTAGCTCAATATCACACAATCAATGGTCCTACAACTTTCAATCGTTGCTTGTGTCTCCACAATATCCTCCACTAGGGAATCATATCTTATCGCCAGGCTGGCGCCATTTTTTGCAATCCACTTTTAAAGATCGTTTAGGATGCAGTTGCTCTTCTTCAGAAAGATGCCTCGAACACAGTGCGCAGGTCTCAAATACTCAAAATTCTTGAAGTACTGACTTGTAGAAACTGGGGCAAAGATAAAGAAACCATGCCAGCCTCTTATAAAGCGGTGGGTCGAGCAGCGGCTGATTTTACTGCTCAATTTTGGGCGTAACACAAACTGGAGGAAAATCCAAGATTGTCAAACTGCTGCTCTACACACAGCCACAGGGTGCCCCCTGAAATCTGCCCAGGATCACTTACGTCAGGAGACACATTTGACACCAATACGTGATCACAATCGCCTACTTTCAAAACAGTATCTTGTTGGTTGCTATCGAGATGATCATCCTGATTGTGGTCTCATGGACCAAATTCCTCCACCACGTCACATCAAACCTGGTCTAGAGATATTGAGACAGAGGTTCAGGGATACAAACGAGATACTTTCGAAGAAGAAGAAGCATACCAACTTCGGTCAGGCTTCTGGTCACGCCTCAATTAGTATCTATCTCGTATAGACCCATAAAAAACATCTGCTCAAATTGCGCTGGTGCGCCTCATGATGTGGATCATTTGTTTCAATGCCCAGTTGCGCCCACTGATCAAACCCCTTCATCAATGTGGGAAAGACCTATGGCTGCAGCCACGTTCCTGTCCCTGGAAACCACGGACGAGCACGATGACGAACCATAAATCGAATCCATATAGATACACAGAGGCTAAAAAATAAAAAGGAGGTAATACCATAAAGTAAGAAATTGGAATAGAGATGGAACTCCATATAACATTAAAACCTACTGAACAACATTTTACCTTTGAGTGTGTGCTGTATGTAACGTGTACATACAGGAAGATATCTTCCCTTATGTACACGTTACATACAGCACACACTCGAAGGTAAAATGTTGTTCAGTAGGTTTTAATGTTATATGGAGTTCCATCTCTATTCCAATTTCTTACTTTATGGTAATACTACCTTTTCCGGAAATAGGCTTTATTTGGCAGAGAAAGATTAGTGGTAGTTGATCTATCGATTTTGTTCAATAAGGTTAACCAAAGGCGCACCTGCTGCGATAATCCGTTGCATCCAACCCAGCGAAGGATAAGGACAGTGTAGCCTGCACTCCTGCACAAGAGGATCAATGAGTTTGCTGCGTATTCCGGCAACTTTACACTGACTCCATTAGTTCCAAGCTTAGATCAAGTTATAATGAAGCTTCTAATGAATGGTAATCTTGCTTGATTATAACCATCTCTTGCAAAAACCTTTCCATTTCCGCGTCAAACTTTTCGGCTACATTTCACACTAGATTGACGAGGAGAACGGCTCTGCTGTTGCTACACTAAAACAGTGGTTTCCAATCTTTTCCATTCCGTACTCCCTTTGCGACGTCTGACGACCCCTGGAACTTCTTCTTCTTGTTATACCCCAACTCCTAGTGGAGCATGGTGCGACTACTACCGTTTGTAGTCAACGATTCAAAGAACTGAATTCGGAGTATGATACGGTTGTTGTAGCGGTGGAGAAGGGTGTGAGTCGCTGTGCATGTCTGTGGATGTGCTCTAAGTTTCGTCGTCGTAGCAGCTGCAATAGGGTTGTCCCATAATGCCCTCGGAGTGAGGTTAGTGGGTGCAGCGGCGCATCGAAACAGGTGGTGCACATCGTGTGGCGCACCACCGCAGCTCGGACAAATGTTCTGGATGTCCAGGTCTCTTGGAGATAGGTACGAATTGTGGCGTGAACAAAAACCCGACCTAAGCTAGGCTAGTGTCGACTCTTGTGGCTCTCGGGAGCCTAGTCTCCTCAGGCGATATGGGTGGTGGGGACACTGAGAGGACTCTATTCGGACCTAATCTCCCTATTGACCCTATTGATGAATATCTGCGATGGTCGCATGGTATGCTGTCTTATCGAATATATCGGGAGGTAGGCATGGTACAACCTGTTCTTTTGATAGAACATGTCGATCTTAATGATCTTATGCATCGGAACAGGTCTCTAAAACTAGGTTTCCTGATCTATTACGCAGCCAAAGAGCACCAGAGACCTAGCCATTTATTGGTCAATTGATCACGACCGTGCAGCACACACTAGGCAATTTATCGCGCAATCTGAAATGACAGGGTCACGGTTCACACAACACAATACGTCATAGCGAAAATTATCTGCTTGGTGGCGATGAAAGATCCATTGACATCCATGGTCACTTTCGATGGAGAATGACCGCCACAACCACAGCATGAAGAATGACCACCCGGTTTATGTCAAAAAATCAGCAACTGAAACTGAGTTAGCCTTTCATTCTGGAATGTACCATGGCTACATATATTAACTGAATTTATTAGCTGTAAATCCGTTACCCTTTTTACGAATCAAGAAACAAGATCTTATATGAAGTGGCTTCGCTGAGCCCGTTGCCCACCCAAAGCTTTCTTATGAGTTGTGGGAAAGTAGACTTTTGAAGCTATTCAAAGACACCCTGTTAATTTTACAAACGTCATAAGTGTTTACGACAAACACTATTACCATTCTATGTATGTATTCCCACCAAAGTTCATGTTCATTGTTTGGTACAGTCACAAGATATGCACAAATGCTTCAGACGCTGCCCTAGTATTGTGAAACGCCTTTGCTAAATATTTGATTCCCTATATTTCCGGTTAAGATAAAGATATTCGAATGAAAATTTTCAGGCATATTACTTATGTAATTTTCTTAAAACCTTTATCATAATTTTCACATTTGCAGACTCAACAGCCTATAACTCCGTTCCCGTTACTCCAAACTGGAAGAAAGCAACTGATATGAAATGTACCCATCGAGTTCTTTGATTTGAGTACCCATACGTCCATGTCCGATAAACACTAAAAAGTGGACTTTTTCAAATTTTCTGGACACCCTGTTAACTTTGCCCTACCAATTTCTAAGTATTTCGTGGTAAAGACTGTTAGGATTCTACACATTCTTACCAAATTTTATGACGATCGGTTAAGCCGTTCGCGAGTTATTTAGTGAACAGACGGACGGACAAAATCGATTTCATAAGGGTTTTTTGAAAAAACTAAAAAAGCCTAAAAACAAAATTCTCGTATTTTCCCTATTAGCTATCTACATTTTATTTTGCTCAACTCGTATCCCGTTTTGGGAGGCACACGTGAAAATTAGCTGTAGTTTTTTTTAATGGGGGGAGTTATGAACATGCCTTTCTGACAAATTTAAATGGGAGGAATAATTGGGGGTCCTTGATTGGAGCGACTCTATTTTCAGCAAAAATCACATTCTGCTTAATGTTAATAGTCGCATAAAATTCCACGGCTGAACTTGCGTTTTTCAAGAATTATAGAGCTCTTTAAAAAGGTCCAAAATATTCGAATTTATCGTTTAGTCTACCGCCGAATTTTCATTGCATCATCATCTTTAGCCGTTTTTAAATAATCACTAAAAACTAAAGAAATACCCGCTTCCTCCCATTATTCAAAATTGCGGACTCCCAATCGGTCAGAACACTTTTCCCATAATCAGGGTGCCATAACCAACTATCATGCAAATATCGTATTCTTCTTTGACTATTATATTGCCCTAATCAACTGGTCTTCATGTCTACCTGTTCATTCGACTCTTCAGTTCAGGTATTCCTGATCATTCGACTCGTCTGGTCGACCTGTTCAATCGACTCTTCTGGTCTACCTATTCAATCGACTGTTCAGGTCGAACTGTTCAATCGACTCTTCAGGTCGACCTGTTCAATCGACTCTTCACGTCGACCTGTTCAATCGACTCTTCAGGTCGACCTGTTTAGTCGACTCTTCAGGTCTCAAACGAGTCTCACTGATCTGAGTCGTGCTGTGATGCGGTTGGATAGTAGACGTAGACGGAATTGAACTGATTTGATTGCGTGCATATTTATGGGCGTATTATCGAATTTGCTTGCATGTTATTAGTATGTAGAATATGTATATTGATATTATTTTGGTACTTGATGTGAATGTGTTCATTGGAAAGATTGTACGTGACTTACTTAAGATAGCGATCAGACTAGTTTCATTCAATGCTAGGAACCTGTTCTTTTGAGAATTGCGGAACGGGAGCGATCAACTCCTTGTACGGAGTGGGATCAAAATAGTAGTTCAGTTCATTAAGAACCATGACTATCGGGAGGTACCCGTTTGTATCTCTGAACGTCTCTCTCGAGATCTCTTAGTCCACTCCTGACATGTCGTGGAGGGGGAGTATTGTCCATGAGATGATGGTTTGGGTGATCTCGATAGCAACCGACCAGATATTGTAAAGACAAGAATAGATTGTGATCACGCACTGATAACATGCTGGTTTCTTGATGAAGATGATCCTGGAACGACATGAGATGGCAACCTGTAGCGATACGTAGAGCAGGGTTCTGGCATGCTTGGATCTTATTCTAGTTTGTGTCACAAACGGTTTGTGACCACACCGATGCTGCATAGCTAGGGATTGCCCTACCAATCGCTTTGTAGGTAACCAACATAGTTTCTTTGTCCTTGCCCCAGAAACTCCCGGCTAGTGCCTTTAGGACGTTGTTTCTATTGTGCATTCTGTCGACTACGTCCTCGACGTGATCTGTCGACTTCAAGGATATTGTGGTTGGTAACAGTAGGAACAACGTCTTCAGCATGCTTACCAGTACGAATCCCAAGCACCTCCGAAAATTCCTGCGTCCAGGTGGTGAGAAGAGTTGCAGTACATTTAGACGGCGAAATGACTAGGTTGCGGATATTGAAGAGTCGAGCACACATGCCGTACGGTGCAATCGTCTGCATAGGAAATTAGTTCGATACCTTCCGGTGGTGTTGAAAGGCTCGACAGGTAGATGTTAAACAATGTAGGAGAGACTACTCTGCCCTGTGGAACTCCCTGCTTAATTTTCCTATGCTTTGAACAATTGCCCCGAAACTCTGTGAAGGATTGCCTCCCAGCTAGATAGTTGGCAATCCACCTAACCTCTTGTGCAGGAATATGCATATTTAGGAGATCGGCCAACAACGCAGAATGAATGACCGTGTCGATGGCTTTCGACAGGTTAAGGGCCACTAGGACGGTTCTGTCACAGGGCTCTTTCTGGTTGAGGCCATTTTGGATGTGATGGGTGATCATATCTAGGGTTGTTGTGGTGCTATGCATCTTCCTGAAGCCATGCTGTTGAGAAGCTAGCTCAGCATGCGATACAAGGGTGGATACCATGCTGTTGAGAAGCTAGCTCAGTGGGGTATCCACCCCACCCTTGTATCGCATGCTGAGCTAGCTTCTCAACAGCATGGCTTCAGGAAGATGCATAGCACCACAACAGCCCTGGATATGATCACCCATCACATCCAAAATGACCTCAACCAGAAACAGCCCTGTGACAGAACCGTCCTAGTGGCCCTTGTGCTTCGAGCGTCTTTGCAACGGGTGATAAAATTGTGATTGGACGTTAGGATTCGGTGAGTTTCGCGCTTTTACCGGGTTTGAGAAGGGGGATAATTCGTCCCTTTTTCCAGAATTCAGGGATGACAAGCGTGGATATCGACAAGTTGAAAGCCATCGTTAGATATTCGATGGCCCGAAGATCTAGGTGTTTCAGCATGACCATTGAAATGCCTTCTGGTCCAATGGCCTTTGATTTTTTCGCATTCTTGATTGCTGTTGAAACTTGGTCCGCTGTATAGGTAGGGATGATGTCAACCGTTCGGTTGCGAATCCTTCTTTTTATCTTGCAGTTGAGCATCTTGGTCTTGGGGTGTTCAATAAATTGCTTATTGAACAAGCACGCGCAGGGTTTTGAATTCTGAGGTCTGCCGGATTTGCGCGTCTTAAATCGTCCCGTTCGTCGGCTAACCTTGCAGCAGCAGTTGGGAAATATGGCCGAACTTTTGGGATACGCCCTGCCGGAATGTAGCGAGCTGCCGCTTTGACAATGACGTTCCTTATATTCTTTTCGGCTTCCCTAGCGTTCGTTGGAGTAGGTAGCGCGGCGAACTTCGTCGAAGTGAACGCAGTGAAACCCTCCCAATTTGCCTTTTTGTGGTTGATAAACGTACGCCGTTCTGACGTCGTCAGTTCGGTTGGTTTATCAATAGTTATCAGTATGGGGAGGTGATTGGATTAAAGAGACCTGGTTACCTCCCATCGGGTTTCACTTATCAAACTGGCATAACTATGGTGAGCATAGTAGAAGAACTGTGGCAGGCGCCAGCGACGCGTGTAAACGAAATTCCATTGAGTGCGCAGAAGTTTGATGGGCCTGATTTGGACGCGATATCTATCTCTGGCATCATTTGCGAGAAGAGAGTGCCAGAGCCACAGCTGGATGCAGGTGGAACATAGATGTTTATAAGTTCGATATTGGTATTGCCGGATTTAACGTATTGCACGGTTCTGTGTATTAAGAATGCGAGCCCTCCTCCTGGATTAGGACCCTGCCTGCCGACTCTATCGCGCCTCAAAAGTATGTACATAATCGCCACGGATGTTAAATTCGGGAGTTAAAGGTTGGAGCTTTGTCTCCTGAAATGCCGCTATCAGAATTTTGCGCGTACTCATGAAATGGACTATCTCGTCGATCTTCAGACGGATGCCATTGCAGTTAAACTGCAATATGGTGATTGGGGTGTACACTGCTGCAGGGGGTGCAGGTGTTAGACTTGAGCGATTATGTCTTGTGGTATTGTTTATTGCGGGTGGCGGTGGTGGAGAGCTGGGGCCAGGAATGGCCGGAGACGGTGGTGGGCCATTAGCTTGTGAGCTAGGGCCAGGGGTGGCTTTGGGCCGACCCGCGTGCAGACACCCTGGAGCAACAAAGGACAACTTGTCATAATTTCTCATTTTTCTTAGGCCTGAGCAGTAGAAATTACAACATTCTCTGCAGCAGGTACACCTCAAGGACCTGGTATTCCCGAAGATACGTCGGTTGCATACACAGCCGATGTAGATTTCGGGACCTGGATTGGTCTCGATGCTGGCGCGGATTAGGAGAATTGAGAGCAACCGCGCTGAGATGAAATGCTCCCAATTTGACGAAAAAACACATTCACACCCATACACAGACATACACATCCCTCCTGCATCTAACCTACGTGGTTCTTGCCATAGAGGGGTCTTTTGGCAACTCTTGGCCGTTTCGTTGGTATGAAACGGGTGTGGTCCGCCCCGAAGAGGCTTGAAAAACCCGTATGGCAGCAAGCTGCCAAATATAAAAATTATGTACTTTAGCACAGTTATTAAGCCAGTTGTCGGCATCGAGCCGCACTATCCGGCCATTTATCAAAGGAATAAAGATTTTTTAGAGAAGCGCAAGATTGTTTAACTTACCATTAACTTTGAAATAGAACATTTGGTATTAACGGCGACGGAGAGCACGCTTGATCACTTCCACAACCGACGCCACTGAAGTTCAGAGGCACATTTTTTACTTCCAATTACAGTAGAGTGTCGATTATCCGAACGCCGGTTATCCGAACATTCGATTAACCGAACCGGGGACTCAGATTTTTTCAAAGGAAATGCATGGAATCAAATGAAAAAATCAAGTGTCTGAAGGAAGTAAACTCTCATCAGCAGCACTCAATTGTTTCGAATTTCTTATTTGTGCTCAGTGCCAGTCTCTTGGCACATTTCCAGGATGTCGCTTATAATAACTTTAGGCAATCCTGCAATTTTTCTATGGAAACTCCGATTAACCGAACTTTCGGTTATCCGAACCACCCCTTGTCGACATTAGTTCGGATAATCGACGCTTTACTCACCACACTGAAGCTATGGCATCTTCTGATAGTCAAATTAAAGAGGTATTTTCAGTTAAAATAACTTCTGATCAGATGCTCAAGGATCATGGCTATAAAAAACATATTTCCATTTTCGCTTTGTGAGGTCCGTTATTTGATCATTGTCATTTGAAGTTCCTGGGTATTCTTCAATCTTTATACTCGTAACAGAATGTGCTACACTGCGACGTTATTGAGTGTAGGGCTTACGATAATTAGATAGATAGGATTTGATTATGTATTTCTGTAGACTGGGGCTGCAATGAAAACCCTTTTACGACAAAACAATAATTATTTCTAGCAAAATCATGTCCCGTAAATACCCAAGATAAGAAAATTTGTCAATTAAATTCAAAACATTAAGCTTCTTATGTGAATGCTCAGTTTGCTTTAAATCAAATTGTGCCTATATTTATTTTGCCTATTAGAGAATCGCGGCGTTCCGGTTTCGACGTGTATTTTTCGGGCCGAAAACTAAGAAGATCAACCAAATCGAATTTCCGTTCCACGTGTATACACGGCGCTTACGAAAAAATCGGATCGGAGTGAAAAACACATCGCTTTTATCATTCACAATCGGCGGCGGCTTCGTCAATCCTATTCTCGTTCGTAATTTGTCCGGGCCCTATCAACTCCCGTCGTCGTCGTTGTCGTCTCTTCAAAACTCCGATCTTCTCCTTCGGCTCTACGACACACGTTATTGAAAAAATCGAAGAAAATTCGCAAACATGCCGGGCACTGGAACTTTTAAACTTTTCATCGGCAATCTCGACGATAAGACGCAAGCCAGCGAGCTACGGCCTCTATTCGAAAAGTACGGGACGGTTGTCGAGTGCGACGTGGTCAAGAACTATGGTTTCGTGCATATGGAAAACGAACAGCAAGGTCGCGATGCTATACAAAATCTAAACGGTTACGTGCTCAATGATAACCCGATCAAGGTGGAGGCGGCGAAAAGTCGACGGGCACCGAATACGCCTACAACGAAAATTTTCGTTGGCAATCTGACGGATAAGACTCGAGCGCCCGAGGTGCGAGAGCTGTTTAATAAGTATGGTACCGTGGTCGAGTGCGACATCGTGCGCAATTATGGCTTTGTCCATTTGGATTGTGTCGGCGACGTGCAAGACGTGATTAAAGAATTGAATGGACGTGTCGTCGATGGTCAACCGCTTAAAGTTCAAGTGTCGACAAGTCGTGTACGACCGAAGCCGGGTATGGGCGATCCAGAACAATGTTATCGTTGCGGTCGTTCGGGACATTGGTCCAAGGAATGTCCACGTCTAATGTTTGGCGAGCGCGGCTATAGAGATCGTATGTATGGACGGGATCCGTATCCGCCACCACCACCCCCACCGCCGTTTCTACGCGAAAGGATTATGGATGGCTTTAGGGTAACGATTAAAAAAAAATACAACAATTTCATGCGAGCAATATAAGCGAGATTTTTTTTGTTTACATAAATTTAGGATATGAGGAAATTAATAGCTTCCTGGAAGACGAATTTAATTTGTTTGTAATTGTTCCTATAAAAACTAATCGGTGCAAGTCACTTTACAGTCTGAGAATAAAATTTCATCAAGTAGAATATCCTTTTCATTTGTGAAATATTTTCAATCACGAAATTCTTTAAGAACACCAATTCATGCCGATTAGTATAAAAACTTCAAAACTTTTTCCTCTTCCACTTATATAGACTACCAAAATTAGATTGCTTTATAAATAACTTCCTATCGGCAAATCTTTTAAGATTTTTGTACATAGACATTTGATATTCTACTAGCATGCACTATTGAAAAATTGAAAGAACAAAACTGCTTAAAACTTAACGCTAACTCATATAGATGTTTGTTGCTACGAAACAATAAAAAAAACTGCGCGCGAATCGTGTGCCGCGATTGTGTATAAAACGACGGGTTCGTCCGGTCATGTAAATCGTACAAACGTTTCATAACAGCAAATGCCTAGTCCTGTCGCTCTCACCCAAACGTCGATTTACTCACGGGTTCGGTTTGTCTAATAAATGATTTGTTTTTGCCTTCCCCATTCAGGATTATGACTATTATGATCGCCGCTATGAAGACGGTCGTGACTTGTTCGAGAGACGCTACTCAAGCTCGGGTATGCGTGATCCTTTCCCGCCACCACCGATGGCGCGACGACGTGAACCAATGCCACTACCGCCACCATTGGGTGGTAGCGGTCTGAGAAGCAGCAGCAGTTTGAGTCGTGGCTATGACTCAATGTTCAGTCGTCGCTCGCCGCCACCGCGTAGCAGCAATGGTCTCAGTCGTTATTCGTAAGTATCAATCGAGTTTTTGGAAAATTGCCATTTTAAATAATTTCTCGACTATTTTCGTTGCAGGGGCTACGAGGATTTCAGTCGTGATTCGTTTGATGATCGTCGACCGGCCCTGAGAGGAGCATCACCACCCGGTCGTCGCTATGCACCATACTGAGACGAATTTTACTACTATTATTACTGAAAATAAATATGTATTTAGGGTAGTAGAGAGAAGGAGTCACATTTTTTTTTGAATACATACTAGAATACATAGTACTATAGATGGACACGTTGCGCACAGCCAATTCAAAACGCACGTCTAGAATCTTAACATTTCTCTGTAATACGACATTAATCATATATATCGACTACGGTCGATGATTATTATGTATATTTAAGTTTAAGACTTTTTAGATGGCAACACTTATATTTACTCTAAATGAATTTAAGTTTCATATTGCCCTTGCCCTCATCCCATCTTGTTCGTTTAAGTTGACCCTTTAACGTCTCTTTGTCCGGGTAGTTATCCACACATTCATTATATTGCATGAATATTATGAACAAAACAAAAAAACATGTCTCCTACTTCCATATGATTTATCTCGTTTTACCCTAGCTCTTTAGTAAAATTCACTATTGTATTAAGCAATTATTTTTTTTGTCTTTTAAAGATGTTCAAAAAGTACGAGGATTTTAGACAATATGTATTTGTATAAATGGGTCATAGAACGGCCACGATTGAGATTCATGGTGAAATTAATAAAAAATTATAACAATAACGCACAAATGGATTTTAATGTTAAAAGGCACCGTACAGCTGCATCCACAAAGGCAGTAAATTGCAGTTTGTGATGCCAATGGCATGGCATACTAAGGTAATGGGCTTAAACTTATTTTTGGATTTTAGTCAACACTATAGCAGACATTTCTTAATCATTTAAAATTTCAAAAACCCATCACAATTCGAAATTTTTAATTTTAATTGAAAAAAAAATTCTTAAATTTTTTTAAAGATATTTTTTAATGTAGTATTACTAAAAAAAATTATATGACATGGAGTCTGCAGACCACTGGAAAAACTTACGCGTGTTGTCAGCTTTCCAAAAAGGTGTCAATGTCAATACAAATATTTGAAATAATTGAAACAGCCTGCTGCAACTTGTTCGGGGACCATCATTTTGTTTGATAAAAAATGAAATAAATGTTATTAAATTCAAAATGCACCGTACGAGTACGTATAATGTACTGCTTTATTTCATTTTTTATCAAACGAAATGATGGTCCCCGAACAAGTTGCAGCTAGCTGTTTCAATTATTTCAAATATTTGTATTGACATTGACACCTTTTTGGAAAGCTGACAACACGCGTAAGTTTTTCCAGTGGTCTGCAGACTCCATGTCATATAATTTTTTTTAGTAATACTACATTAAAAAATATCTTTAAAAAAATTTAAGAATTTTTTTTTCAATTAAAATTAAAAATTTCGAATTGTGATGGGTTTTTGAAATTTTAAATGATTAAGAAATGTCTGCTATAGTGTTGACTAAAATCCAAAAATAAGTTTAAGCCCATTACCTTAGTAGTTTTTTTAAATTCTTACTTTAAATGGCAAAATTCTAGGTTATTTCAAAAAAACCTTAAAATGCATATATCTCAGTGACCATTGAAAATCGGCCTAACATTTATGGCCTCATTTTGATGAATTTTGACCCTATTATAACGTGTTGCAGGGAATAGGTCGACTTAACCAATAACCCTGTATAGCCATCGGTCGTTTCGTGGTAAATTATGCAGTGGCGTGCACTCCATATATGCAAATAAGCAGTGCATACCCTCTCATTTAAAAACATTTTCTTCATACAAGTTCATCAAAAAAATTACTGATTTCACTGTTAATTCTTTCCTCAATAAATGTACCAGCGCCATCTTTATATAGGTAGTGTAGGTTCCACTGACATCGTTTTTTCGCCGACACTAGAGTATGCTCGATAAGCACCATTTCGCCGTGCTTGTATTCCCCATACGAATTAAAAAATTTCAACTGCAACAATGTTGCAGGCTTATATGGTGAAGAGAAGCACGCCTACCTTGGCGTTGGCGAACAAAGTTGATGGACGAACGATGACTATGCACGAGTGGCGAAAAATGTCGTGATAAGATTTGAGCAAACGGCACCAAAGCGGAAATAAACAGTAGGTCCCAAAATGTGTCGTTCAGTTTTGGCAAAATGTTTCCTTTGTTTGTTTTTTAATATTTAAACAATGTTGAAATAGAAATTTATTATTTTTTGAAAGAGAATGTATTTTACTAATCAGAAACAAATTATAATGCACATTTTTGTACGGGGTTGGTTGCATAGCTATATGCATTTTGTTAGTCGTACACTGTGTTATGTACATATTACAAAAGAAGGTTTGTATGCCTACAGTTTACACATTTGAGAAAATCAATAAATCATACAATGCGAATGTTTGTATTTGTTTGATTGATTTAAATAATTTTCAAGCACTGTTTTGTTAACGTTACAAAGTTTTTTTTATTATACTTTTTTTAGTGTTTTCTAAAATAAATTAGGCGGTTTTTCCTCATTTTTAGTTATCCCGAGATTACTCAATTACTTAGGAAACACTAACCTTCCTTTTTATTTCGACATATCAAAAAGCGTTTATACTCGTATTTATCTTTTCTTCGGTTTTAATTTTGCATACCCTCCACAAAATGGCTGTGCACGCCACTGAAATTATGCAGCACCTATATGGACGAACAATCTCTGCGACACCCAATGGAAGCGGATTCAAACGTGTCAGAATGCAGCGATGCGTACAATTCAAAACCATCTTTACTCACAGCCCGGAACTAGAATTTATTTATGTGCTAGTTGGACTCACTTGACATTGCTCCTCTTTCTAACTAATGCAGAATAATAGCCATAACAAACAATGGCCGCTATCTCGCTAATGCAAGCATTGGCTGCATTCAGCGAACGAAATTCACTGGAAAAACACTGCAAATGCTAAAAGAATTTCCCGCCACCGACATCTTTCTCCGCTGAATGGCCACTATGCGCAATGAGAATCTAATTGGAATAGCCCTTTTCTGCTACATTTTCCGTTCGCTGAATGCAGCCATTGTCGCTAATACCTAAACAATGTACTCTTCTCAACTGCACTCTTCGTCTCTCTCTCTCTGGTTCCTGTTCACCACTTGTGGGGCATAGGGCATCAACTACGCATACTTTCCACCTCGTTCTGTGCCATCGTCTTAAGGTCTGACCACTGTTTGTTTAATGAAGCAGTCTCGCTATTAACCGATCTTCTCCACGTGTTTCTTGGTCGTCCAACACGGCGTCTAGCATTGGCTCCTTGAGGGTTCCAATCTAGGGCCTGCTTTGCAATATTTGTTTGACCCTCTTCGGAGAGTATGACCTATCCATTGCCACTTTCGCCTTTTGACAGAAGTGCCTATCCAATCCAGGCCTGTGATACTCAGGAGATCATCAGCGGCCAGCGGATTTGTAGGATGCACCGTAAACACTGGTTTACGAAAGTTTGCAGCTTAGTTGGTCACTTTCCACGTTGAACAGCCATAAAGAAGCACATACATATATTAAAATACTATAATTGAAGATTCGGATTTTGGTGCGCCTGGAAACGTTGTTATATTGCCAGAAAGGAGTCAAAGTGAAGAAGGCTGCCCTAGCCATATTGATACGCGATTGTACATCAGCGTCCGCGCCGCCATCTGCTGTGACTATTCTTCCGAGGTAGCAGAATTCGTCAACTTTTTCGACTGCCTGGCCGGAAACACAAATTCCGCTTTGTCCCCCAACGTACTTGGTCTTGGCAGCGTTTATCTTGAGCCCAGCATTACGACTTTCGCAATGCAGAGCATCGGCCATTTGAGCTACATCCTCCTTTTTATTTGAAAGCAGACAAATATCGTCAGCATAGTCCAGGTGTTGCAGGTAATCAAAACATTTTCCATCTGATACCTTTCCTCTGGTTTTGAAGCGCGCTCACTAGTACAACGTTAATGGCTATGAGGAAAAGAATAGGTGACAAAATGCAACCTTGTCTCACTCCACTGTGCACCTCAAAAGGATCTGAAAGCTTACCCTTGTGCAAAACGTGACATATACTCCCGATTAACACTATCGAACGCCTTCTCGAAATCAATGAACATTAGGTGTAATGGGGATCGCCATTCGGCGGATTGCAATTCGGAGGGGTTTATATGGTCCCTACATGAAAAACCCTCACGAAAGCCAGCCTGTTCATTGCTTAAAGTGCGATCAACTTCATCCTTGATCCGGTTCAACATAATTTTAGCCATCAGCTTGGATACAGCTGGAAGTAGGCAAATAAATACCTCGCCAATTATTACAATCCTTAAGGTTAACTTTAATAATTACACCCTATTTCCATTCTACTGGAAGAGTTTCGGTTTTCCAACACTCTCTGATGAGGGGAAGCAGAATAGCTGTAGCACTCGAGTCCACTTTAAATAGTTCAACCGGTATTCCATCTATCCCCGGGGCCTTACCGGCGTCCATAGATTCGATAACCCGCTTTAGTTCCGACTTAGATGGTGGTCTGGTGGTCACTCTTCGTACTCATGCAAAATTGTATGTCACGAGAGTGCAACTAGCGCATAAATAAATTCTAGTTCCGGGCTGTGAGTAACGATGGCTTTGGTACAATTACTGGATGTGTACGCAAGATCACCTTCACCAAGAGACTAAGCTGCTAAGTCTAAAAAGTCATAATGAGCTCCTCGCTAGGCAATATCTTGTTGATTGCTATCGTAGTGAACACCCGAGCCACGATCTTATGGACAGAACCCCACTGCCACGTCATGTAAGACGTTCGCTAAGGGACAAGGAAAGGGAAGTCTAAAGATTCAAAAGAGTTCCCCTTGATAACATCAACACTTACAAGGCGGTTCTAAAGCAAGGTAATCAAAACCACGAATGATCTCTCGGAAAAACGTGTCCTACGTGTTCGACCACCTGACATCTACTGACGAACAACAGCTACCCAGAGCCACACGTACCACCTTGGCTCAGCTTCGCTCAGGATGACGCTCCAGACTAAACTCATTTTGGTCCCGCATCGCATTAGCCCAGCGTGTGGAGCCAACCCGCAACAACGTGGATTATCTTTTCGAGTGTGCAGCCGCACCAACGCGCCTAACACCCATCGCGCTCTGGGAAAATCCCATTGAGGTGGCAATCTTCCTAGGTCTTCAACTGGAAGAGAAATTCCAACGATATACGAATAACAACCCCCCCGCCCCCCATCTTTACTTGCGCCGCTATAACAACAACAACATGCATTCATTGCGTTTTAATTTTAGGCAGGAAATTTAGGGCATGTTCGAGATCATCCCCGGTCATTCATATAAAATTCTCCGCGAAATTGAAAGCTCGCCTTTTTCTGGTTTTATCTTTTCTAAAAATAGTGAGAAAACCAAGAGTAAAGTGCGAACATTTAAGGAGGTATGGCAATATACACTCCCAATCAATAGGATAGTTCCACTTGAAAAAAGGCTGTATCTCGGTAAGTGATAACGGTATTTTCTTCAAACTTGGTGGCAATATTTTCAGTAGCCTGCTTGTTCTTTGCATAACAGAAAGTCTCAAATCCGGAGTCCCGTTAGGATTTTCTTACGAGAATTCTTAAAAACAGTACAAATGGTGATGTCAATAGGTTCCAGTGGAAATAAACTATCAAATAACGGTACGGATAATTTTACTTTGAATGTACCTGGTAATAAGTAGAACTTTATGTAAGTAATTCGAGCTCAAAAAGTTAATCTGGGATAGAATTGTATAGGTTTTAACGGTAAATTAAATTAATTTCACCCCAAACTCCTCTAATCGTTCGCAGAAGAGCTTCAGTGTTCTTAGACTATCATCTAACGGTATAGATCTTCCTTGTCATTCATCTCCACACAATTTTGATGATATTTAGATCTAGAAAGTATGAAGGTCTTTCCATAACCTTGATTAGTTGGTCTTGAAATCAATCCTTTATCAGCCTTTTTTATAATTGGTGTCATTATCTTGTTCTAGGAATGGCATGGAAAATGTCGGAAGTTTTAGGCAATATCGAAGAATATCTCTGAATACCACTAATTTAAAAAAAGCTCAATAGTTCCATATATCAAGATATTCAACCTCAATGTAGAAACTGTGTGGACTAGACAAACGCGATACTTTTACTGACGGAAAAGATTAAATCTCTTCGGTTCAAATGGATTTAGGTATTATGACCATGATTCGAGCAAGAAGGAATTAATTTTGTAGAAGCATCACTCAGAGTAAGAAACGTCGAAGTATGTGGTTGAATATCTCGGTATGGAACTATTGAGCTTGTGAAAATTAGAGGTATTCACAACGTCCAGGCTTACGAAAATATTCTGGGTAATATAATTCTTCAATTACCGACATTTTCCATGCAACTTCTTTGAGATTTTAACAAGATAATGGCGTCAATCATGAAGCAAGACTGATAAAAGATTGATTTCAAGACCAACTAATCACGGTTTTGAAAAGACCTCCATACTTCCTAGATCGAAATACCATCAAAAATGCGTGTGGGGATGAATGACAAGGAAGATCTATACCGTTAGATAATAGTTTAAGAACACTGAAGCTCTTCTGCGAACGATTAGAGGAGCTTGGGTGAAATTAATTTAATTTACCGTTAAAACCTGTACAATTCTATCCCAACTTTTTGAGCTCGAATTACTTAAATAAAGTTCTACTTATTACCAAAGAAGTTAGCGTTTGGCAATTTTGTTTTGATAAAAGCTTGGACGATATTGAAAATGGGCCAAATCTGACCAAGGGTGGTTCCCCTACCTCCCATATGACCCCTCCATGATAGCTTGATTCGGCCATAATTTTCGAAAAAATATCGCTAGTGACCTGAAATGTTGATCAATGCCTAATTATGTATTACATATACATACTTTGAGTTGATAGGAAGTGTACGAGTAGGTCTGACACCCTTGGGAAGCCATATCTTTTGATAGAATGAAAAAGCTAAATTATCAAAAATTAAAGATGTGCCAGATACGACTCATCTATCACTTCCTACCCTACAAACAAATTAAAATTGAATATTTTGGGTTTTACGTGATTGCTAGATCTGTACATGGGTATAGGGTATTCACTCATCGCGTTGCCGCCCGTACACCACATACATGCAATTTATCGGGCAATCTGAAATAGACAGTCTCGCTCGATTAGAATTCGGTTTCGTTCTGAGTATTTTTTATGCCCGTAAATATTCACTCCACATCGCTTCGGTTCTATGGTTAGAACGTGAACATACCTCGTCCAAAGCTTAAGGCATAATGCTCCGTTGCCATGAATACCTCACTGATGAGAGAAGACAGCGGATTGCCCATAGCTTGGTCCGCAGTGGTTTATTTCGCGAGACACTCCTCCAATTTCCAGATGGCTTCCTTTGTCGCATGTGTTTGTTCGGGCAAAGTGCCTTTACGCTAAATGAAATGAGGCAGTCGTCTTCACACAACGAATTGACAGAGCGAGGTTGCGTGGACGACCGAGAACTCGCTGGGAGAACTTCGTATGTGAAGACGCCCACCAGCTGCTGGGCTTCTGAAACTGGAGGACAAGGTCACGTAACCGCGACAATTGGAGGTCAACGATTCAGGCGGCCAAGGCCCGACGTCGGGCTATCTTGCCACATTGATGATGATAAATGGGCATCCCTCGTCGCATGCTGATCCCGTTATAGCACGGCATAACCTATAACCCCTGCACATCACAATTTGCCGTGAACTGTCACCAAAGATTATAGAAGTATATTTCTTAGTCTATGCTGTCACCACCAAAATAGTGCAGATAAACTGCAATGGTTTACCAGGTAAAGTTGCTGAGCTTACAGACTAGATAGTTGAAGTAGTTCAGGAGCCAAACTAAATTCCAATTCTCTCAATTCCTATGAAAGTTACATCATCCGGCGTGATCGAGTTGCAGAGGCCTTGCTTCCCTGACGCCGTCGACATTGACGTCACCGCTATTATCGAATTACAAGCGATATCTGCCAAGTTAGGAGATATTGACGTTGACTCCAGTCTCAAGCTGTCCGGCTGGATTCAAAGCACA
The DNA here is from genome assembly GCA_949715475.1 of Microchrysa polita. Classification (NCBI taxonomy): domain Eukaryota; kingdom Metazoa; phylum Arthropoda; class Insecta; order Diptera; family Stratiomyidae; genus Microchrysa; species Microchrysa polita. The sequence continues at coordinate 123,591,061 of OX454416.1, read as the reverse complement.
ATCTGATTTCATGACATGCATATCGAGTTGTACGATCCTGTTCCAGCTCACCCAACATTTTGACTGCCAACCCTGGGCTCATATGAGAACCTTTTCTCGCCTTCTTATCAGACCACCTACTAATTATTTTAGCGCTGGATAAGCCCACTCAAAACACATACATATACGGAGAAGAAAACGGACACCAACTAGAGCAAAGCCAACTGACACGGTATTCCAACGAAGACTCATCTTTATGTATTTCCATCTGAGCACCAACTACTGTAACGAATCTTACAGACTGCAGCCAGAAGATTTATCCTTAAATTCGAAGACTTAAGACCACATTTTCCCACGGCTAAATGGGCATCCCTATGCTATGGCTGCGAAACATGGACCCTCACCAAACCTCCGAAACTTTACTGGACAGGTTCGAACGAGAGGTTCTTCAGCGAATTTTCGGGGCCCGACGCGAGCGAGATGAATGGCGTAATCGGTACAACCACGACTTGTATCAATTATATGATGAGCTGGAAGTATCGAAAATCGTGAAGCTTTAACGATTGCAATGGACGGCGCATGTACAACGAATGGACAATAATAGCATGTCAAAGAAGGTGATGAACGCACAACGAGTTGACGGAGCGAGATTGCGTGGACGACGGAGAGCAGGCTGGGAGTATTCAGTAGGTGAGGACGTCCACCAGCTACTGGGCATCCGAAACTGAAGGACAAGGTCACGTGACCGCGACAATTGGAGGTAACGATTCAGGCGGCCAAAGCCCGACGTCGGGCTATCTTGCCACATTGATGATGATAAATGGGCATCCCTCGTCGCATGCTGATCCACCTTGGATTAGGATTTTTTTCTCTTTCGGAGTTCTCATATCTTCTCTATCCTGTCCCTTTAGTTGTTTTCTACGACACGCCGCGCTGGGCAAAGTGGTGGCACTGACCTTAATCTCAGGACGTACGGTACCAAGACCACCTTCATTAAGAGACAAAATTTATGACCTTGAAATGGCACAACGGACTCCAAACAAACAATTGTACTTAGTGGAATGCTATCGAGCTGACTACCCGAAAAACCATCTCGTGGACAACATACATCCTCAATCCAGCCCCCCCGCACCACATTAAATCAACTCTGCTCCGGGTGGTGGCCACGATTTAACTCATATCTCTCTCGAAAAGATAATGTTCTACTTGCGGAGCCAGTCCGCACAATGTGGTCCGTATTTCCGATTGCCCAGCTGCTAATACCACTTGCGTTAAGGCAACCGCCAACTGAAGTAGCCTTTCCCTAAATCTTTATCTGGAAGACGTAATGTGCCTACTATTTTTGAGTAATTAATGTTTGTTGTTCAATATTAACAGTTTTCGCGGCTACAACAACAGCAAGCCAATTGTTCTGGATTGTTCTTCTCGCATCGCCGGAGAGTTGTTTGTTTCGCTTTTCTGAATCGATCTGCTTATTGCTTCCTATTGTCATTGAACTCTGTACACTCGTTCTATGTCCATCACCTTTCCCGACATGCGTTCATCGTTGTTCAAGCGATTCAAGTCTTTTTTCTATCTCGAATCAAGGGAGGTATGACACCTGAGATGCACCCCAGGGCGAAGAAACATTGAAAGGCTTGAATCTATGAGAAGTTGGCAGGCCCGATGGGATGAGGCCTCTACTGGCCGATGAAGACACACCCTTATACCAAACATAGTCATGTGGGTTAACTAAAAACACGGGGATACACATTTTTACATGAGCCAACTCTTAACGGGCCACGGAGGGTACCGACAATATTTGCAGCGGTTTAAGTTAGACGACTCGCCAGAATGCTCGAGATGCAAGGGAGTGGCGGAGGATTCGAAACATATCTTCTTTGATTTTCACAGATTTGGAGATATACGCAGTCAAATCGAAGCGGAGCTGGGAGAAAACATAAGCCCCGATATAAGCAAATAACTGGGATTCAGTAAGCAGAGCTATTTGTGCCGTCCACATGCGAGCTACAGAGGGAGGAGCGTAGATGCAAATCTCCTACCCTTGGTGATGGCTGATTAGTCAAATTGGCCCTGTGAAGTAATACTGAAACGTGGTCCCGCAGGGTCAAGCGGTGACGAAAAAGGTGTTTAGGTTTAGTCGGAAGAATCCAACATAACTGATAATGGCGGTCTCTGCTACACGGCCGGCAGTACCTATGCAAGATTCCCTATCTCTATCCAGAAAAAAATGGAGGTATGAAAGCCCTTGGTCGTTGTTAAACGATTAATATTATTATTATAGAGGAAATCACAAATATTCATTGTGGAACTCGATTCCACGCACCCTCTGAGCTACATCATGTCATCGTTCATCCGTAGTTTAAGGTTTGTTCCACTTTCAGCTCCTTGACGAAGATACTGACTACTGACGCGACTCAAAACTAAGATACTTTCACCCTCACACTGCAATACTACGCAGTCTCGAAGACTAAACACGCTAGGGACACACGGGACGTTCAAGCAGGCGGCCATCTGCGGGGATAATGAGTTTTATTCTTGAAGTCTCATGCTTTTGACGCTAGAACGTTATGAGAACACTCCTCCATTAAAGTAGCTGTCTTAGTAAATATGGATCTGGAAGATACAATGGCAACCAACTCTCTCTGGTTCCTTTTAACCCCTAGTGGGGCATAGGGCATTGACTACGCCTCTTTTCCACCTCTGCCTATTGGCAGCCATCGCCTTTACCTGGTCCCACGATTTGCCTATAGATTTTCCCTCTGCCTCAACAGATGTTCTCCATGTATTTTTGGGTCGTCCCACACGACGGCTAGCATTGGTTTCCTGAGGATTCCAATCTAGAGCCTGTTTTGCAATGTTTTTTGGCTCTTTTCGAAGTGTGTGACCTATCCACTGCCACTTTCACCGTTTGATGTCGATGCCTATCCTATTTTGGCGAGTAATTTTGAGGATGTCGTCGTTAGATATTACTTCAGGCCAGCGAATTCGTAGGATGCGTCGTAGGCACTGATTCACGAAAGTTTGCAGTTTGGTGGTAATGTTACTGGTCACCTTCCACGTGGAACACCCATATAAGAGCACAGATTTTACATTGCTTTCGAGGATCCGGAGTTTGGTATTTCTGTTGTGGTTTTGCCAGAGAGGAGTCAAACTGAAAAATACTGCTCGGGCTTTATTTATACGCGACTCGACATCGGCATCAGCCCCACCATCCGCAGTCACTACGCTTCCAAGGTAAGTAAAGTCTTCGACTTTTTCTATCGGTTGTCCGGAGATAGAAATGGTGTTTTGCCCTCCTGATGATAAGCTCATGTATTTAGTCTTAGCGGCATTAATTTTTAAGGCAGCACTACGACTTTCACGATGCAAAGCATCCGTCATTTGAGCCAGATGATCTGATGTGTTTGAGAGAAGGCAAATGTCGTCGGCGTAGTCCAGGTGCTGAAGGTAATCGAATAACTTCCGCCTGATACCCTTACTTTTATGATCGCGTAGAGAATCGCAGATTACATCGTTGATGGTAATAAGGAACAGCATTGGTGATAACATACAGCCTTGTCTGACTTCATTATGTATACAATGGCAACCATGCTTCTTTGAATTACTTCACACCATATTCATTCTTACCGTACTTACTAGACAACGCCGGAGCCGGATTTACGCTGGACCAAGTCAAGACCTGACGAATTTATTGACAACTTAACAGATGAAATAAAATTGCTTAATATCCATTTTATACTTTCGCAATATATTACAAGAGAGAAAGGAGATAATATTCGTGTCTGTTCTATATATTAAATTTTACAGTTTCGAGCGAAGGAAGGAAAAAAATTGAACATGTACGTAAACGTAAAACTAATGACAAATTCACATTAATTCACCAGAAATCGATGAATTTCTTTCGGGACAATCTTAAAGATTAAAATTTCAATTCACTTAAATAGTGCAGATTGCACTTAAAAATATTTTTTTTTTAAATAAATGCCTAACTCGAGACTTTTCAAAAGCTTTCGTACATTAGAAAATCTTTACGTTGCGTAAGCCTCTGGGCAAAGGCAATTCCATCACTTGTCGGCGAACTGAATGCAATGTCTTCGATTGACAGTTTCAAGCCTGGAAATGTGAAAGAGCGAATCGCTTCAACGAGTCGAGTAGCAATGCGTTGTCGACGATTCAATGGCGAAACCCAGAGTCGCATAACACCGCACCTAGAAAATCAAAGGTATATTTTATGTTGAAAAATACTATGTTGGGATACTTGAGAAGTGCATATTATCTTACTTGGCATCAAATGTCTCGAGCGTGCAACAATCAATACCATCCTGGCTTACATATCTACTAGCCTTCTTCAATGGTTGGACCAAACTAAATCCTACAATTTCATTACGTCGCACTGCGAGGTAGGCCTAAATAAAAAGCAAAAATAATTTTCCAATTCAATTACAACTGCACCATCTTTTGCGTTTACTTACCACAAACGGAGTTGGTATCATGTCTGACACAATGCCCAGCTCTTTGTCAATTATATTTAAAATATCCACAACACGGTCCATACGTTTCGTGTTCAAATTGTGCGTTAGTCGAATAATTCGTCCACCCGCTCCCCAATCCGGCAAGCTCATCACAATATCCTCATCAATCCATCCCTTGAATTTCAAAATATCCAACGAGCGATGGTATATGGCATGCAGTCGTTCCTCTTCCGGCTCGTGAACGGTATACACCAGACCACACTTGGCACACTGCTTGTGCCCAAATTCTTTCTGGCCGGCGTCAATTTGGTACTGGTCGGAACCGAAACCGCCTGAAAACGATTTCAACGCTTTCTTTCGGCTAGATCTCTGTTCCAATGGTTTCATTTTAGACGGATAGAAAACCGGAAAGTACTTTGGATTGTTTGGGTTGTCATTTTGATTTGGTATATGTTCATCACTGGGCTGTGCCTGTTGGAGGGGAATCGTCGGTGACAGTGGTCGCCATTGCGAATCGTCATCGTCCGACATCATTGACTCCAATGTCGTGTGCGAGGTTTCAAATGTTGTATCGGCAACATTGGACGACGGTACTTCAGCCGCCAACGAAAATGGATCTATACTCATACAATTGTCGATGTAATTTTGAAGGACGGTTTTCGGTTCATTCGGAACATCCAAACCGCTCGTCACGGGGAAATTTTGTAAAATTTTCGATGCCTTGTCCTGGTGCTTGTCAGGTTCGGCAATGAAAATCTTGAAATTATCTTCATTGCAAATTTGATTTTTGATCAAAAATTCCAAAAGGGTTTTCTGTTGCTCGGCCACGACCGGATCCTTGGTACGGTACGGCAGTCGTTGACGGAAACTTTCCGTTTCCTGTGAATCGGTCAGATTCAGAACAATCGATTCCGACATTTCCGACATCATGTCTTCGTCATCTTTGTTATCATTTTTATCCACTTCGCCATTCGCAGGCTCCACGCTAATTAGACCATCGATAATTTTTCCGGCTTCGTCTTTGTGATTGTCCGGATCGGTTATGAAAATTTCGAAATTACGCTCAGTGCATATGTTGTACGAGATAAGAAAGTCCAAAAGAAGTTGTTGTTGTTCCATAACGGTCGGATCGGTAGTGTTGTAGGGAATTCTCTTACGGAATTCGGTGTATTCGTCTTGTTGCAGTTGCAATTCGTCTTCGTGAAGATTAGTCGATGTGTCGATGTTTGGAAGCATGGGGGGAGTTGAATCGTCACCCAACCAGTCGATGATATCCTTGACGGCTGCTTGTTCGTTGGTGAAATCAAGCTCTGTAATGTGAAAAGATTTAATGAGTTTCAAGTGAAAGCACAGAGGTCAACACTGGCAACCAAGCCTTTTCCGGGCGGACAACACATGGTTCTATCAAACGACCAAGAGTTGCCAAAACTCCTCCCTGACAAGACCTCTGAAGGTTTCAATTCAGGAAGATTGTATTTGTCTGTGTTTATGTGTGGAATACTCGGTAGGTATAAAAAGAGCAATTACGGAAGTGCTCGCAGTCTCTCCCCGCGGTGGCAGCTGGAAAATTCACCTGTGCGAGAGCTAAACTTTGAGGACCGGTTGATATATATATATATATTGAATATATTGATATATTGAACTATAAATCGAATCCACATAGATACACAGCGGTTCTCACCTTCCTGTACCGCTAAAAGAAGAAGAAGAAGGGCCGGTTTGTGGTTCCTTATTCAGGCAAAGCTCATCCGGAGGACAGGCCTAGCCGAGACACTGGGTGTTTCGGCGAGTCCAGAACCGTGAAACAATTGTTATACATCCGTGCCAACGACTAGCCACATTTATATGTTCTTAGACATGGCTTAGATGTCAGATATGTCCTAAATCCCCTTGGTGTAATGCTACCCATGCCTATCGACGGAAGATGTCTAGGAAAGCAAATAGACATCTCTAACGGAGTAGCCGGATACCAGGCGACCTCCGGTGCTATCTAGGCTTACCTTATCAAGCGGTGATCTGGTGGGGAGGGGGCCTAACTTCCCTAGTAATCAAATGAGTTCGTAGTAATCAAATGAGTTCTAGTAATAACAATAACAAAAAACTCAACATCAATATGTCTGAGGGAGCCTCAGACTCATAACAAGAGGCCCTCGCCTCAGACTTCGTTCCAGCGGAACTTTATTTGTCGGCTGTAGACGTATCGCACCGACCTGTATGGAAGCCGTAGTAGGTAAATAAGGTGAATAAAAAAGACCCCTGCGAATCCGCTCCCGAAAAGGCAAGGACATTGGTGATTTACCCTAATCGTTAATTCCCTACTACTAAACGTCCCCGGAGGAAGATGGTGCTCCTAGTTCCGGGAGAAACCCGCTTCCTCCAAAAAACCATGGACCACAGAGGTCCCCAAACGGTATACCGAACCTACACCTATCACTTCAGCGGCTTGCGGATTGTGGGCATCCCCAGCTGGTCCATCCGGATCAGTATCCTCCCCTGAGACTGCCGTCAAAAGGAATAGAAGTGATCGCAATACACCACCGATGGCATCAAATGCCACTCCTCAAACTTCAGTCGGTAGGGACAGGTGTACTCATCCACAGGCAGCTGACTCTACACGCGACCGAAATGAAATGTATCATCAGCAGGCACTTCAAGACCTGCGTTCACCCCTCTGACATCAACCAGCAAGAGAAGAGGCACCTGTGTGACCTCATCCGTGAGGGTAACATTAATGGCATCAAACTACTTACGAAATTTGCTTGCTCCGGGGAAAGTGGCCAAATTCTGAACACGGGCAACTGCCCATGGTGCAAGCCGCCATTATAGAAAACATTGTGAGCCACCCGCCACCGTTTTTCCGGAGTTTAATAGCATTCGCTTCCGGTCAGGATTCCTAACAGTTGTTATTGTACTAGCGATTTAAGACGGGGCTGCAACACCAGCTCGTTAACATGCTTAACAACCTCCAGCCACCTCGAGGCCAACACCTTGATGGGCAGGGACCATGGTCCCCTGGGCATACCCCTCCCCCAGGTACACTATTCGCTAAAGACTTCTCTATAGCAGGTGTGATCTTCCTTCGGCCCCCTATTGGTTAACCCTCACGTAAAACATTCAGCCGTGTATGTCCCAGGTTTGTTGGACCTGTGACTACTCGTCTGCTTAAAGCAGACTCGTAGTGCTGCTTTTCACATCCATGTGGCCCCTTCAGTTTACTAATCAGCAATACGATTCGAATCGTGTAGTCATCAATCCACAAACTAGTTAGATATAGGCGCGTAGGCATTTTCCACCAAGGCCATTCTCCCTAACTAGTCCCTTCGAGGCTCGGGTTATGCGAGGCCGCCAGCTCCGAAGCTCACACGATTTACTTATGGTGACCGCTCCCCACAAAGAAACCTACGAATCGTGCTATGAATATCACTGACCTTCCGCAAACTATGGGAGAAAGTCAGTCATGCCAAAAGCTACCCGTACATGACTCAAGAGCACGGGAACGTCTTTGCCCGAATGGTCTTTGTACAGATCGACGCCATTGCGTATCAACCATACAAGGTGCCTCCCTGCACTGGTCGGGTACGTGGTGGCGCAACTCACCAAAAATCTGTGTCCCACTACATAGAAATACTCTGTGCCACAAGTACACAGAGTCCCCTGCGGGGATCTATGATCACAGTGGGATCTGAACCTACTCTCCGGCAACTCAGAGATAAAGTGTCATCTCTACCACTGAGCCACCAAGTGCCATATTCCTAATAGTCTGCTGTGACAAATAGGCTACTGCCGAGTGGGTCAGTAATAATACCACCACTCTAAAGCCATGCGAAAGAGCCACGCTGCGTGCTGCT